>JAVMKO010000001.1:6996492-7544541 GCA_032164245.1 Sternotherus odoratus | reverse complement strand
TCCTAATTATCATCACAAAAGTTTTTTTTTCTTCTGCTGATAATAGCTCACCTGAATTGATTAAGCCACTTAACATTGGTATGGCAACCTCCACCTTTTCATGTTGTCTGTGTTTCTATCTATCTATCTTCCTACTGTATGTTCCACCCTATGCATCTGATGAAGTGGGTTCTAGCCCATAAAAGCTTATGCCGAATAAATTGGTTAGTCTCTAAGGTGCCACAAGTACGCCTCATTATTTTTGCGGATACAGACTAACACAGCTACTACTCGGAAACCTGAAAGTTAGTTAACTAAATAGACCATCACAAAATGCAGCAGGGTCTTGTTCAGAATGGGAAAACAAGAAGCCAGCCTGACAGTGGAAGGGGTGGGCTTTGACAGGGGAAGCTGCAATGGCTCAAATGGGACAGATGGAGTTCAGCCCACTCCATTGTTTAATAACAAGTGACTATAGCACGGGTGAAAGGTACCAGATTGACAACCTGGTCTGCAAAGGGAAAGGGAAGGGGGTGGCTCGCTCACTCTCCATTCATTTACCCGTTGCCACTTAATAAAAACAAACATATGTCGTCAAAGAAACGTAATTGCTTCTTAATGAGGAAAATGGTAAATCAAAGGACTTTAAGTGAATCCAGACAACAATGGGGCACAATCTTCCCTCCAGCCTGAATGGTCTCTCCATTGCCCCGCTATTCTCTCCAGTGTCAACTATGGCAACCATCTTCCACTCAGACACCATGATCCGTAACAGGGCATAGCCCTCCATTACTGTCTTCTGATATAATTGGCTCCGACTCCCCTTGTCCCCCAGTTTGTAGCAACCACAACGTAATTGGTGTTTTATCAACACCCTCATACACTCTTGTGCAGCAATTCTATTGACAGGGTCCTGCCATCAGAGAGGGAAGAGTTCTCTCTTTACCCTTGCCCTGCTGGCCTTTCTCCCTCTCTCTCTCTCCCCCTGCACTTCCTTCCTGTGCTCCAATTGTACTTTTGCAGTTAACATGCTAATTAGCTCCTTAGCTCTCCCCAGCCCAGGCTGATCTGGTACTTAACCACTCCTTCTCTCAATCCGGCCCTATCCAGGGGAACAAAATAGATTTACAGTGACCAAAGAGCTGGTTCTCCACACTCTATCACAAGATCGTCTAACCAGAAAGTGACATCTTAGGAGCTCAGTTTCCTTGATGCCATTTTTATAACCCTGGTTTGAATGGTCTGAAGGCAAAGCTCACTTCCACTGCAAGGCTTTCAGTGGTGAGCTAGGGAACAGACTGTGGATACCTTTGAATGAATTGGATGAATTGAATGAAACCAGCGACTTTGGCAGGACAGGATTCGCATGGCACAACCAAAAGAGACACCAGGATGTATAGAGCAGTATGGGGAGGGGCTATAGGAGAAGCCAGGCCTTCTCATGCCAATAGGGCCCTTTCAATGAGCAGTACATGGACCTTTGAATGGTCTGTGAGAACAACTTCCCTGAGCCTAATCTAAAACCCAATGAAGTCGTTGGGAGTCTCTCTGTTAGCTTTAAAGGGCTTTGGCTCAGCTCCATAATACGGTTCTCTTCCCAACCACGGCGGGCAATTGCAGTGTGCTGGAATTGCCCTCCCATCCAGGTGATGGCCACCAGGCCCAGGTATTCCCCAGACCTTCATTTCTTTGAAAAGAGTCATAGATTCCAAGGCCAAAAGGGACCACTGTGATCATGTCGTATGACCTCCTGCCCCAGAGCTTACCCAAAATAATTCCTGGAGCACATCTTTTAGAAAAACACCCAATTTTGATTTAAAAGATGTCAGGAATAGAAAATCCATCATGGCCCTTAAATTTTTAACTATTGGGAAAATGTACTATGTCTTATTTCCAGTCTGAATGTGTCTAGTTTAACTTCTATTGATGAGTTCCTTGAGTCTGTCTTTATAAGGGATGTTTTCTAATCCTTTAATCATTTGTGTGACTCTTCTCTAAACCCTCTCTAATTTATTAATGTCTTTCTTGAAATGTGGACACCAGAAGTGGACACAGTATTCCAGCAGTGGTCACACCACTGCCAAATACAGAGATAAAATGTCCTCTCTACTCCTACTTGAAATTCCCGTTTATACATCCAAAGATCACATTGGTCCTTTCGGCCAATGTTTGCAATGAGAACTAACCTGATTATTCACAAAGACCAACATGTCCTTTTCAGAGTCACTGATTCCCAGGCTGAAGTCCCCATCCCTCCCAAAAAATCACACAAGTACGGCCTACGTTCTTCGTTCTTAGGTGTACACATTTTACATTTAGCCATATTAAAACCCATACTAACAACGTGTGCCCAATTTACCAAGCTAGAGCTACTCAATCTGACGATTCATAGGTTTGGTAGTGTTCTTGAAATCTGTATGTGTGATGCCACTTACCCTACCCCATGTATACCTGCTCCTAGTTCATCGGCATGGGAAGAGTCACTCCACCACAGTTACTATGATAATGTTGAGTTATAAGAGTGCTATAGGCCCATATTCCTCTTCTGATCCTTCCCCCTGCCCTCTACATCACAGAAACAGCAGCATGGCTGTCTGAATGCCATCCTGACCCAGACCTGTCAAGTGGACTTAATCCTAATGAAAGGTGGATTCCGAAGAAGAGGAGCAGTCCCTTATTAATCACAGAACAGGGACAGTAAGGGCAGTAGCATCCCGGTCCATCAATGTGCCCTAGTCCTGACCTCTACAGCTGAGAGTGGAGTTTTGACGATGCCCTGTAACGAGGTAACAAGCCCCGTAGTGGTGAGGGAAGGGTTGAGAAGCAGCTCTGGGCCCAGAAAGCCACGCCCAGCCACCCTTCCTGGGCATGCTCACAATGGAGGATGAGCTCAAACAGAGCAGCCTCATCTCCATCTACGTGGACCAAGCAGAAGAGCAGTTGTGTGGTCAGGGCCCCAGATAGCCAGGACTAGGCCCCATCACCAAGCCGCCACAGGCCCTTCAACCACGGAGGACAGCCACAATGACCCCCAACTAAGAGAGGACGACACTCCAGACCACGACCAGGAGGGACTCCAGGGGGAGCTCAGAAACCAATCAGGACAGGAAGTGGCCCCAGGAGCAGGCGTGGGGGCGCCCGTCCCCAGGCCACATATTTTGAATTATTGTTTCACTGGGCCCTGGTTTGGGACCTGGCGGAGCTGGTTCTCCTACCGCTGGCTGTAATCTCTTGCGTAGACATTAAAGCCCCCCTCATCCCCGACAGGCCCATTCAACACTTGGCATTAGGTAGGATCAACAATGCAAGGAAAGGATTTGCACAAGGGGAAATGCAGCCTGACACAACCAGCATCAGGATTTATGGTACCAAATTCGACCCTGATTAAAGTGGATGCAGTTCTGTTGGCATCAATGGCATTAAGACTGTAACTACTGGTCTTCCCTAATTTCCCCCCAGAGCCTATCAAGTTCAAAGTGCTACCATTTGCTTGTAAGTCCAGAGCTCCTCTCCCACCCCTGTTTGTGGGATGTTTGCTCTTTCCAACAAAGAAAGATGCTCTGTTCCCCAGCCAATGAGCTCTCTTAATGTCTGAGCTCTGATGAAAGGAACAGCACTTGAAACCAGTCCGGATGGCGTGTGCCCTGTTTCTAATTAGCACATCATCTCTTTGCTTCTAAAAACAGCAGTGTGTATGTGTGCCTGGAAGGCGAGATGCTTGTGGAAAGTGCTTCACTCTCCAAACAGCTGGGAATAGGACCTAAGGGGCCAGGTGGCTAAGCACAGAGGACTTGGACAGAGCATCCGGACGTGCTGCACTTTATACAGCAAACAGGGAGGCTTCTCCCGAGCAGCAGAATTCAGACAGAATCCGGTCACTGTAGAGAAGGAGTGAGCTCAGATCCAAACAGAGGCTCTGGCCACGCACCAGACATGAAGCAATTGAGGGCCAAAATGCAGATGGCCTCTTTCACCCCCAGGTTACTGATTTTCACCCATCTTCATCCCTCAAAATTATCATGAACACCAGAAGGACCAACATACAGCCACCCTGGTCACACTCTCAACTACCGGTAAGTCCTCAAAAAGATTTTGAGACTGGTGTTGCATAATCATGCCAACATACCCTCTGAACCATTTAATTATTGAGCCTTTAATTTGCTCTCTTATCATTGGCAGCCGATTAAAATGGACTTCTCTGTTGAGACACAATCTTCTCTTGCAAAGGGGCCATTTATGATCCCCCCCCCCCCCAATCAGGTTTCAGCCTTTAAAACTAAGCTGCCACTCCACGAGCTGGATTCCAGGCCTGCAGATTTGGAAATCATTTCTGACAATTTGTCCCAGGGCTTCAGTGCTTGGGTAATGGCCAGTGTTGATTATAATCCAAGAAGCGGTGAGGCTGTGGTTTGGCCAGCCAGCATTGACGCAAAGTCAGCAAAATGAGAGATCTGTGAAAGGACCTGGACAAGAGAAGCATACATAGAAGAATAGAGGCACCAGAGGTGAAAGTAAGCCGGTACACCCCGGTACAGCGTACGGGCAATCGCCGGCGCATCGTACCGGGGACCGGCTTCCCCAGGGGACAATTTAAAGGTCCCCGGGGCTCCCAGAGTCCCAGCCCTTTAAATTGCCACCAGTGCCCCATTGCCGGAGCCCTGGGGTAGCAGCGGCAGAGCTCCAGAAGCAATTTAAAGGGCCCAGGGCTCCGGCCACTGCTACCACCTGGGGCCCTTTAAATCGTCACCTGAGCCCCGCCGCCAGAGCCCCAGGGCTCCTCTGTGATAGCAGCAGCTGGGAGCCCCTGGCCCTTTAAATCGCCGCCGGAACCCCCAGCTGTCACTGCGACACCCCCACGCTCCAGCTGTGGGGCTCGGGCAGCAATTTAAAGGGCCCAAGGCTCCCAGTCACTGCTACCATAGCGGAGCCCCGGGCCCTTTAAAACTCCACCAGAGTCTGGAGCCCTGGAGTAGCAGCAGCAGCCCGGAGCCCCCGGGCTCCACCAGTGATTTAAAGGGCCCAGGGCTCCACTGCGGTAGTGGCAGCTGGAGCCCCGAGCCCTTTAAATTGCCCCAGAGCTCCGGGGCTCCCAGTCACCTCTGCAGCTGGTAGCTCTGGGGATAATTTAAAGGGCCTGGGGCTCCCAGCCGTCACTACTGCAGCTGGAGCCCCGGGCCTTTAAATCTTGATTTAAAGGGCCAGAGGATTTAAAAACCCCACCTCTTCCAGTTGAGGCCCTGTCCCCTGCTCAGGACTCTGGCGTACCGGTAAGTCTTTTACATTATCTTCACCCCTGAGAGGCATCCAAATAGATCTAAATTCAGCGGAACTTTGCTGTGCGATCAGGAATACTAACGCTGAAAACGGGTGATGTCAACACACTCGATGGCCAGCTCTCTCTGCCTGTGACTCTGACATGATGATCAACTCTACCCTGTCTCCTCAGCACGTAGGGGAGTCAGGTACCATGGGGGATTGTCAATCACTCTCCAGGCACTAGGCTCATTGGCTTGTTCACATCTGGGACATAGTAATTCCATGTTTAGAAAAGTTTAGTTCTTCCAGCAAAGATGAATTTAAACAAAACATCCCTGAAATCCTGCGGTGAGAAGGAAGAGTGTGTCTAGAAAAATGCCTAAGGGAGAGGAATGCTAGGATTCAATCTGATAGAGGGCATTCAAGGCAAAGCAATGGAACGTTCCCCCCCCCCCCATATCTGTGCTGTTTAGGCCCCTCATTACGCAGCTTCTCCTCTCCTTGGATCCTGCAGCAAAAGCAAGATGTTGGGGTGTCTATGTCATGAAGAAGCCACAATAATCAGTCTCATATGTGACTCCGCTATGCACGCCAACAGGACGAAGGCTCTGTTCTGAAAGAGAAGCAAAGGTTGTTTATGAAAGGATAGACAGGGCTGGACTATGAAATTCAGAGCCAGATTATGAACGCCTCAAAAGTCTAGATCCAGGAATTTGATCTGGGCCCATAAGGGAAAGAGAGAGCGAATCCACACTGGAACTTTCCCAAGGCTGGGATGGAATTTGGATCCAGGGTTCTGGTTCAAGTCTCTTCTAGAAGGAAGGGCTGGCAGAGAAATGTACATCTGAATCCAGGTTTGGATTCCAAAGTTCAGAGCCAGCTGGCATCAGGATCTGTTACTTACAGAGAGACCAGGTATGAAATGTAGGTTTAGACCCATATTCTGATTCTGAATCCCGCCTCCCCCGCCCCCCTCAATCCTGGGGATTTTGATTTGATCCACTGTAGGGGATCGGGGCCACCCACCGAATTCAGATCCATGCCTGGGCTCAGATTCCACCCCATTCACTGCACAGAGTCTGGATTTGTTTGGCCTTGGGGCTTTCATTCAAGGTCACTTCTATTTAAAGCCCAGCCAAGAGAAAGGGAAGGCAGGTCAAGGATCAAGATGGAAGACAAGGGAGGGGCAAATCCATTCCTGCCTTCACTGAGGTATGTTTGAAAGATCCCCTCTTCCCTAGTGTAAAATGTGCCTCATGCATAAAGGAGAGAAGTTGGGTGGGGAGAATCGAGCCACAACAGATGTTGCATCCAGCATCATTCCCCCTATTGCCCCAAGGTGGCCACACTATTGCGCCATAACAGTGCATCAGGTTCTTGTGAGCTTTGGGATTTCAATAGCAAATGCCGGACATATTTTAAATACATGATCCAACTCAAAGAGACAGTGGTGTTCCCTAATGCATAGCCTTCTTTCTGAGCACAGCCCGTCTAGGAGGAAGGGAAGATTTCTCTGAAGCTTTGCCCAGCCAATCTCCAGCTTGCTCTAAACCTCTAGAGATATATGGCTAAACTCGGTCCAGATGGCGCTGGAAGACACAAGGCTCCAGCAAGTAGCATCCTGCTAAAGCAAGGACATCTTTACCAGGGGCTGGCCAAAACCAGATTCTGACTGGAATTGGAACAGGCCTGAAATCCAAACTGAGCTCCCCCTTTGGAAGGCTCGAGTTTGAGAATGATCCTTTGGTCCATTTTTCCTTTCCACGGTATCTCTTCACCTTCCAGTTCTAGCCGGAAACACAACTGCTTGAATCCCCTGAGCAAGGCTGCTTTTGTGCTAGATCTGAGGTACCTGAGATCTCACAGGAAAGTGTATAGTCAGCTCTCACTCATCCAACGTGCCTTCAGAAGACTCCAGCAGTTTGGGTAGTTCTGAGGAATGTGAGCGTTGGGGTTTCTCTGAACCTGCTGAGGTTTGTCCATCATGACATGTTAAAAAGATTTCCCTTCCCAAAAACTAAAATGAAAAGCTTCTCCCTCTCACAGGCATAGCACATTCTCATAGGCTGAAGACACATCATCCTTCTCGGACAATTGGGAAGGGTTCCAGTGCCCAGCTATTGTTGTGTCTCACACTCAGGAGTTGGCAGGAGCTAAGCTCACTTATGAGTGCAGTAGGACTGAACAAGATCCAGATCCACCAAATCTTTACCTCTTCCCTAATTCTGGGTCCTCACCATGCTGTGAGGCTCCCTGAAAAAAGGAGAAGTTACATATCCTTGTGCTGGAGTTCTTTGAGATGTGTCCCTCTACGGGTACTCCACTTCAGATGTGCTTGTACCCTGTGTCTTTGAGCCAAGATTTTTGGTAGCAGTGCCCAATTGGCTCCTGCATGCACCCAACACATCCTCGTGCCCCATGCAGAGACTATATGGGGCTGCCAGGGTGAACTGCCCTCAGTTCCTTCTCCACTGCAAAGACCCACAGGGAACACTCCAAAGCAGAGGGGAAAGAGAGCAGGTAGTGGAACTCCAGTTACTGTGCAAGGTGAGTCAACTCTCCTTCTTCAAGTAGTGTTCCTGGGGGTGCTCCACTTCAGGTGACTCCTGAGCAGTACTCCCATTAAGGAGAAGGCAGGTTTGGAGCTGAGTCCAGTATAGAAGAGAGAACAACATTGCCTACAGCAGCATCTGATGTTGCTGCAGGTACCAAAGTGTAATAAGTATACATAGTGTGGCAGGGTGCTAGCCAGGAGTGCCTGAGCCAGCCCTGCTGGCCCTTTAAGAGGGAGCAGAACCTCTGCAAACCCCCCTGCAAGGGAAGGCTAATCAGCCACCTGGGCTGCAGAGGGCTCAGGGTTATGAGTTGCACCTGGCAGCCTCCTCAGGGATAAAAGCCTGCCAGGAAGGAAGCCCAGGGTGGTGGTGTGTGGAGTGAGAGAGAGAGAGAAAGAGAAGGTACAGGGAAGGAAGTAGAGCTGAGGCTAGGGGCCTGGGAGAGCTGACTACTTCCTGAGACCAGCCAGGTTGAGGACTGGGGCTCAGCTACACTGTGAAGCTGTATTTCGGTGGTGGGGTTGGCACTGGCACTGTAAATAAAGAGCACTGTTGAAGCCAGAAAAGAGTCTCCTGCCTGTGTGACATGGGGGTGAAGAGCGGATCTCCTACAATAGATGATGACCAAGTTGCTGCTCTACAGATGTCTGCAACACTTACATCCTTCAGTAAGACTATAGACCTAGATTGTGCTCTTGTGAAATGTGCTTTCACTCTCAATGGGGGTTGAACATAAGTTTGGTCATAACAAATCTTAATAAAACAGGAGATACGTTTTGATAACCTCTGTTTCAAAATTACCAAACCCTTGTGTCTGGATATGGATACAAATAGTCTAAGAGATCTTCTAAATGGTTTGGTCTTATCTACTTAGAAGGCTAATGCCCTCCTGATATCTAGGGTGTGACTTGAGTAGTCCGGAATGGTTTTGGAACAAAAAACTGGGAGTTGAATGGTCTGATTAATATGAAATTCTGAGGATAGCTTTGGTAAAAATGTTGGCTGTGTCCATAGCGACACTTGCTCTCTGGTGAATACCATAAATGGGGGGGGGGGGAGGAGCTGCCATTAAGGCCCCCAAATCTCCCACCCTTCAGGCAGAAGTGATTGCTTCCAGGAAGGATGTCTTTATTGATAAATCTAACAAAGAACACGTAGCTAGTAGCTCAAAAGGGTGTTTCATAAGGCAATTAAGTACTAAGTTCAAGTCCTAGCTTGGAGAAGAATCTCTGATTCGTGGGGAGATATTCATTAAACCTTTTAGGAATCTTGTCCTAGTTAGGTGAGTGAAGAGTGAAAAAACCCCTATGAGTATGTGAAAAGTCCTTATTACTGCTCAGTGTCCCATCATGGAATTCATGACCTGACCCTATGTTTTCAGTTCCAATAAGTAATCTAATATCCTGGGAAGAGGAGAGAGAGTCAGTAAAATCTGACAACTGTTACACCAAAAATAATATTGTTTTAATTTCTGGAGCTAAGTATTTCTTGTAGATTGGATAGGTCCATGAATGGCAATTAGCCAGAATGGGCAGAGATGGTGTCCTTAGCTTCCGTTGGCCAGAAGCTGAGAATGGGCAACAGGGGATGGATTGATCACCTGAAGACTGACTGTTCTGTTCATTCCCTCTGAAGCACCTGGCATTGGGTGCTGTCAGAAGACAGGCTACTGGGCTAGCTGGACCATTGATCTGACCCAGTATGGCCATTTTAATGTTCTTTCTTACTATTTAATAAAATGGGTTTTACCTCTGACGAACAGGAGCACCCAAAACCATCGAGGAACCATGCTTGGAGCCTCAGAATCTGCAGGTTTGGAAGAAGTGTTTGACTGGCATGCTGGGTCAGTAGGCAAGGATGGATCAGAAACCTCCACGAAGGCAAGAGGTGAGTCTGCTCAAATAGGATACCCAACCTCTCTCTGCCACATGGGTGCAATCAGTATGACTTTGGCTCAGGCTTCTTTGATCTTGTTAAGAACTTTTAACAGTACCAGTGGATATGAGATAGAGAGTGAGTCTCCTATGGATTCAGGATTGAGCCCTCCCCCTCTGGAGGAATACCTGATGCACTTTCATGAGCTGTCATGCCAAACAGACTCACCCCCAGGAGACCCCAGGCCAAGAATATCTTGTGGAGAACTCTGGGGTTCACTTCTCATTCATAATTAAGGAAGAAATGTCTGCCGAGGACATCTACCGCGGTGTTCTCAATATCTGGAGGGTAAGAGGCTGAGAATCATTTCACAACAGAAAGATGAGGAACATGCACCCTCCTGATGTTTGATATAATACGTCCATGTCATGTCTTTTCAACCTCGTCTCTGCTGTTCTGGGAACAGATACCCGAATTCAATACCGAGTCTGTCTGAGATGACCGACTCCTCCTCGCCATTGCCATACTGGTCTCACTCACAGCATACTTGTTACCTTTAGTTCCCCTTGGGACCTGAGGTCGCCATAGTCTTCTTGTGAGATGGTGACCAAAAGCTTGTTGGAGATTTACTCCTTACCTCCTTCTACTTAGGAGACAGATGTAGATAACTTCAGTACTTGGTGCTGCAGTACCATCTACTCCTCTACTGAACTCCAATGACCAAGATGTCTATGTGGACAGGCCACTAACTGTACTGGGAGGTCTCTTTACATGGTGGGGTGTCCTCCACTCCCAGACATAAAGCTTGCTCCATCATTAGGAGTTTAAACTTACTTTCTCTATTTTTGGGGAGATCCACTCTTGAAGGAAGTGCAGATCTTGCACTTCCTGGGGATATGACTATCCTCCAGACAGCGAAGGCATGGCAGTGTCTGTCACTTATAGGAATAGCCTCATGAGAGGGGACCAGCATTCCCAAGCAAAATGAATGAAAATTTAACCCCTAGTAGGGGAAATCTCCTAACTATATAATAACCTCTGTGAATAAAAAGTGATTTTATTTTAAGAAAGAAAAGAAAAAACTATTGGAACAATTGTTCCAACAACTATAACACTAGGAGGCCTGTAACTATGGGGTAACTGTCTGAGAAAAAGCTAAAATACTAGAGAGGAGACACCCATTGACTCTGTCTCAAGCCAAAGGCAACTGAGAAGGAACTAAAGGAGGGTTGCCCATGAAAACCTATATTTGTCTCGTCGTGGGACATGAGGATGAGGGTCATCTGGGCAGGCTGTCATGGGTGTGGAGGGCTGGAGAGGGTTAATGTCATCTGAGACAGCAATGTCATCAGAGCCTCAAGTCCATGAGGAAGGGAGGAGTTTGAAGTCAGTTCCATCTTGGCTGGCCATGAGGCCGGAGGCAGGAACGAGGGTCCTAGACCATCTTTAGCTATAAAGATGGTTCTATTTTCTTCTTATATTTCTGATTAGCTGTACTGTGAGTATAATCATTTAATTCTTTTAAGCCTGTGCATTTTGGGGTGTTTCTTTCCGTTTCAGAAGGGAGCAGGGAACCCCAAATTGTGAAGTGTCTGTATCTCTTGTGGCAAGGGGGCCCCCCTGGGCACCCCAGGCTCCAGTCCTCTGGGCAGCTCCCCCGTTTGGGTTTGGCCTCTCGCTGGTTAGGGAGGGCTAGCTCCCTCCTGGGAGGGGCTCCTTCCTGCCTCCCTGCCTGCTGGCAGCCTCTCTGTATCTGCCTCTCACTTGCCTTTACCTCCTTCTGCTTCACAAACTCAATCTTCTAACTCCTCCTGCCTCCAAACACACTCCTCACTCCCACACCCCTCTCTGGGGAGAAGTCTCTTTAAAGGGCTCTGGCTGCCTCCTTAACCGGTCCCAGCTGGCCCTGCTGCTGGCTGCAGCAGCCTTTCTCAGCTGGACCTAATTTACCTGCAGTTTTCCCCTCTCACCACAGCCTTCCAGCCCTGGGTTTACCACACTCTGTTTTAACCTTTTTCTTTATTAAATCTTCTAGTTATAAAACCGTCTGGTTTATTTCCCTTAGAGTTTTCTTTGCTTCCAGTCTGGGAAGGGAGAAGGGAGGGGAAGTAGGGACCAGGGCAGCTAAGTGCATAGCTGGAGTGTGAAGACTGTCTCTCCTTACCGTCAAGTTAGACGGTGGAGGGAGGAAGCAGCCTCCAGGTGCCTGATTCTGACTCCCGGGGGGGGGGGGAGGGGGGACAGGGTGCAGGGGGGGAGGAAAAGCAGCCTCCAGGTATCTGGCTCTGACTCCCAGGGAGGGGGACAGGGTGCAGGGGGGAGGAAAAGCAGCCTCTGAGGGTCTGGCTCTCAGGTAGAGGGAGACAGGGTTAGGGGAAGTCTGCCTTCAGCCGGGAAGGGTGAAGGGAAGCAGCCTTCAGGTGTCTGACTTTGGCTCCCAGGGAGGGGGACAAAGTTAGGGTGGGGAATTTCGGGGGGGCCCTCCAAGGTTTTGGAAGTACACTCGAATGGTGGCAGCGATTGGTAACCCTAAGAACCCCACTGGTTAAAAGGGAGGTGTCTTGGGGTGTAGGACTTAATTTGGCTGGGAAGCAGCTTGGTTAAGTGGTTTGGCTAGTAGAGAATCCCAGCTTTTGTGCTCGAGAGCACAGGGCTGGGGTAACAGACTCTTACACAGGCCTAATGGGAACTGCTGCCAAAAATCTCCTATCAAAGCTGCCAATACACCTGAAGTGGGGCACCCAAAAGGACACTACTCAAAGAAGAACTATTCTTCTCTAACCAGCTCACACCTCTGGGCTGACTCTGTCATTGTCTCTCCCACTCTGCGACCAGAATCTACCTTCCAACCCAATCTCTGGACTCCCTGAACTTCTTCCCAGATCCAGACACCTCGTTCTCTCACCAAATTCTTCCTAACAGCTCCCTTCCTCTCCAGAGAAGTTGAACCTCCTCAGTCCATTTCTCCTTGGGGTGGGGGACCGTAAGGATGACCGTGATGGGAGCCAGAAAAGCTCATAGGTCAAAGAGGGATGCAAAGGATTCTCAGAAGGGAAACAAACCTATTTTCCCTGGCATTAATAAAAAATAATAATACTTTCCTCTTCCATCAAATGGATCCTTCCATTTGAGGTCCTCAAAGCCCTCTGCAAATATTAATGAATGTGGCCTTGACACCTCTGTAAGGTAGGATACAATATAGTCTCATGTTGCAGATGGAGAAACTGAGGTACAGAGAGCTTGCCCAAGACACACCAAGAGTCAATGGCAGAACCAGCAATAGAAGCCTTCAAATCCAGTCCCACTGCCTTGGTGTGACAGTGAGTAGATCGAAAACCTCAGGGTGTGGAGATGCCTCTGCATTTCCTTGTGAGTGTATCTCACAGCCTCCAGTTTGCTTTATGCAGGCAATCAGCTGCGGTGTGAACTTGCAATTATTAGTCAGAGAAGTAGGAGTAACCTTCTAAAGAGAACCCCTGCAAATATTCCTACCCCCTGCATTATGTGTAAGCTTACTCCCGTCCATAAGTGTGTCAACAGGGATATTGATATCCCTGGTCCTATCTGTGTAAACAAAATAAATAACATTCACTTGCAGCACTGACTGCACCTGCACGGATCGATCGGAGAGCCCAAGGATGAGTTCCTAGTAATGAAACCAGCAAGACGGCTCCTGAGTATTAATATCTGGGCTTTGTGGCGTCCTGTGAGATCAGCCGCTTGACTCTCCATTCTCTGACGAGGGTGATCACACACTGTGTCGGGATTGCAAGCCAAGGGATGTGGGCCGGGTTACGCATGGAGGAGAGATCGAGCAGGACATGAGCTGTCTGGCTCAATGAAGGGGAAACCTGATAGTGGTATTCAAAACAATGAAAGGTTGCGATCAGACAAGGCAGCCTCTACCCATGCAGCGCCAGCTGGGCAAATTCCTTACAGAGAACAACATATTTATTAGATTTGGTCCTTTTTCTCTGCTCCCAAATTGTCCATCATCAGGTCAAGATTTACATGGGGTGGGTTTCTTCTCAGAATCCTTTGATGAGTAGCTGATGTGCACCCTGGGGGTGAACTGTTCATTCAGTGGTTGTTCTCATAGGGTACATCTACCCTGAAATTAAAAACCCACAGCTGGCCTGTGCCAGATGACTCAGGCTTGAGAAGCTCAGGCTAAGGGGCTCTTTAATTGTGATATAGATGTTTGGGCTCGGGCTGGAGGCTCTAGGACCATGTGAGGTGGGAGGGTCCCAGAACTTGGGCAACTTCCCAAGTCCTGACATCACAATCAAATAGCCCCTTCATCCATACCTTGCGAGCCTGAGTCCGCTGGCATGAGCCAGCCATGGGTATCTAGTCAGAGTGTAGACATACCCACCGTGAGACCCAGGAATGACTTGTGGTTAAGGCAGTGGGCTGGGAATTAGGAGACTTGGGTTCTTGTCCCAGATTCAATCTTAAGCACACTACTTAGATGGAGACTTTTTCAGAGCTAAGTAGGGGATTTAACAATGCCATTACCCTGGCAGTGAATGAAAACATGCCTAAATACCCTAGTTGGCTTTGAATCTTACTCTCGCCATGATACTTCCAGTCTTCCTCCCTCCCATTGTCTTGTCTAGTGGGCAGCTTTTCAAGGTGACTCAGTAGCACCATGGACCTTCTCTCAGTCAGAGCCTCTAGATCAGGGGTGGGCAAACTTTTTGGCCCGAGGGCCACATTGGGGTTCAAAATTGTGTGGAGGGCCAGGTAGGGAAGGCTGTGCCTCGCCAAATAGCCTGCCCCCCCCCATCTGACTCCCACTCACCTCCCACCCCCTGACTGCCCCCTCAGAGCTCCCAAGACATCCAGCCCCCCCGCTCCTTGTCCGATTGCCCCCTCCAGAGATCCCCCCCCTCCCTAACTTCCCCCCGCAGGACCCTACCCCGTACCTAAGCCCTCCTGCTCCTTGTCCCCTGATTGCCCCCTTCCAGCAACCCCCCACTCTAACTGCCCCCCAGAATCCCCAATCTAAGCCCCCTGCACTTAGTTCCCTGACTGCCCTCTCCCGAGACCCCCCCACCCTAACCACCACCCAAGCCCCCCTGAGCGCCCCTCACCCCCGTTCTTGCTTACTTTGCTCAACCGGGCATGGCCCCACGGCTTGCTGCTCTCATCTGGCTCCTCGCCTGGCCCCGGCAGCTCAGCCCGGCACCCCCGGGCGGGAGCGCGGCGCCCCTCACCGCGCTGCTCGGCCCCTGGGCACGGAGGAGGGGGCCACTGGCACCACTCCCCTGCCGAGAGCTCGCAGGCCGGATAAAATTAAAGTGAAATAAAGAGAAATACGCGCCACTCCAACAACGGTCAATGTGTTTTGAGTGCGCCATCTATTGGGGAAACGTGGGCATTGCAGGGAAAGGGGAAAAAAAGGAGGTTTTTACTATAATTTGGACAAGTTCGGCGGGCCGGATTAAAAAGCCTAACGGGCCGTATGTGGCCCGCGGGCCGTAGTTTGCCCATGTCTGCTCTAGATGCTCCTGTAATATGCATAATGAATAGTAATATTTGCAATTCAAGCTGTTTTGATTGGACACATAGGTCATGTGCTATAATTCTGCTCCTTGACTGGATGAACGTAACTCTTTCTGGCAGGCAACCAGGACTATGAAACATGCTTTAGGAGAAAATGTGTTTTAAATGTGCTGTTATGATTAACTGTCCTACCCACAAAATCATTTGCTAGAACATCTACACAAAGCAAACACAACAGCAGCATGAACACAGCAATAGCACGTTCATGCAAATGGGTTTTTTGCGTGATTCACAGAGCTCCACACACATCATAGATTATTAGGCCAGAAGGGATATTTTCCAGCCCTTTAATCATGCTTGTGGCTCTTTGCTGAAAACTCTGCAATGTATCAACATCCTTCTTGAATTGTGGACACCAGAACAGAACTGGACGCTCTATTTCAGTAGCAGATGAAATGGAGAAGGCCTAGGAGAGAATGTGGCCCTTCCCCCAAGAGCCAGTGCTAGACTGGTTATTACAAAATAACTTGCAGGAATTCAGTGTATAAACCAGGGGCTTCCATGGCCTGAGAACAATAAGTGCCACAGAATTTATTTACCAGATGGCCAAGGCTCACACTTAATTTCCATGTATATTCATATACATTTACGTATCAAAACTAAACCATGGAACTTGTGGATACTTGTATCTTCCATGAGACTGGAAGAGATCTCCGATGATAAAACCTTGTCCTGAAGAGCAACAGTGTCCTCGTCACTCTATAGCTACCAGGACAGGGTATCCATACACTGCATTTCAGTGCACCTAGCACAGCTCTCCTGCTATAATTTAGTTATTCCTGGAATTGGCCAATCACAGATAGCGTCAGGAAGGGCTGTCCTCACCTCTCTGAGATGAGTTTACATCGTTGGCTTGGATGCATTATGGGAAGTTGTTGCATTCCCCTGAAGCATCATGCAAGAGCTATTGCCAGAAGAGAGGATACTCCATCAGAGGAACCTCTGGTTTGATGCCATCTAAAAAGATTAAGTACCCAGGTCCACCTCCTGTCTGCACCCTGAGAGAGGAGAGCCATTGCTGGTAACCATGTAGGGTGGGTGGGGACCATCAGTGCCATAACGGATGAGATTTCCTTGACCAGGTGGAATTCTGGTTTTACAAAGCCACAAAAAACCTGAAGAGTAACATGATGTAAACACAGATCAGTTCAGGGTTTTATTGGATAAGGACACATTTCTCTCTCCACGTCTTTCTCTTCTCCCCCTCCCCCAAACCCTACCAATTCAGTGGGGAAAACCCTGGCACCAAGATAAGGAAAGCAGATTTTAAGAGGCAGTGTTTAGCATGAAGATCCCTCTGATGGGAGTAATTTGGAGTCTGGTGTTCTTCTGGATTGTTTGCTGAATTATGCAGGAGCTGCTTCTGTCACTGTAAAGAGCACCACAGTCGTGAGGCTCCAGCTAACCCTGCAGGAACCAAGATAGCTGGGATCACAGTTTGGAAACTGAGATGTGTCTTTCATGTTGGTAACAGTTCCCTCTGCTCCAGCCACCTGGTGAGTAAAAAAGGTGCCACTTTTGGGAATCTGGCCTCAGGGGGAATGGCTGCTCCCCCAGATCCCCTCCCCCCAGCTAAGTTACTGCTACACATTAAGGAGCGGGGAAGAACGGGTTCAAGGAAATAGAAGAACCTGCCAGATTAGTGAACCAATCCGCACGGAGGGTTTTGATAAGCTTGATGCTACCCAGGGCAAGCTCCCTTCTGCTCCTAATAGGTCCCACCATCACCATCATCTTTTATAAAAATCCACAAAGCCCATGGCAGAGTGCCAGGAAGTGTGGCAGCTCTCCGCTGGGACGGCATAGTTATGTGCTGATGTAACCAAGAAGGCACACAGATGCCTCTGATCAACTTAAGAAGCTAGCAGCCAGCCCCCAAGATCATGGCCAGAACTGCCAAGACTCCAGTTTGGAGCTGAACTGATATCTGTCAGGGTGAGGATGCAGGGATAGCAAACACTGGGCTGAACCAAGAATAGATGTGGGGAGGAGGAAAGAAAGGAACAAGCAGGAGGAGGGAAGAAGGATTCCTGGGTCCAGGCCAGGGTGTTGATGGTGCTCAGAGGTGCAGGAGCTGAGGGCAGGGGAGAGGGAGGGAGAAGTTCAAAAGGGTGGCAGAGGGGAGAGGAGGAGGAAGTGAACATGAGGAAAGAAAGGGATGTAGCGTGGGTTGCGGCAAGAGCAGGCAGGATTCAGGGCCCCCGAGGGGGTTGCGGAAGGAGAATGAGATCTGCAGAGGGTGGAGGAGCGTGCAGGGAGGTGAGTTCACGGAGTTTAGTTCCGCTTCAGACAAGCCTCCAACCTTTCGGGGATGATCAGAACTGACCCGCCAGGCTGCCTGAGGCTCATCCGCACAGAAACCCCAGAAACTCTCCCTAATAACGGGTGAGGCGCCCTCTTCCTCCCCCTGCTCATCCCGGCCTCCTGAGCGCAATCAGAAACCGCTCTCGTGCTGAGCTTTCACCCGCGGCCAGCGCCCACGATGCTGGGCAGCAGCATGGGCACCGGGACCCTACCCTTGACTAGGGTAAAGGGTGAGCTTCACGAATCCCATTGCTAGAGGGATCTTATTCCAACACAGACTGGCTTGGAGGGGCATAGGACTGAAATGCTGCCCCGGGGATAAAAGGGGGAGCCAAACTTGTAGGACACTGAGCAAATACAAAGGCACCAAGAATGGCACTAAATGATCTCAGCTGGCCCATGAAACCGCCCCTGTTTACTGCGCCCGGGTCTGTTATTAGTTTGTGAGCACTATAAAAAGTTACTGGAAATACACCCGACGTGCACACGCTCAAGAGGCCGATATTTTCATCCGGGGCTCTGACCGCACGAGCTCCAATGTCATTGTCCTTCCTGCGACCAAGGGGGAGACGCTCTTAATCAAAGCACCACCTTTGTAGTGTACAGCGGGCTGCGGTTCATGTGGGTGCTTCCCTGGGAGAGCATATGTGACCGTGCAAGACACACACGCCCGTGGGAAGAATGGAAGAGCAGTGGGCGTGGGGCTGCGGGAGAGCAGACGTAGGCATGTTTAGGGTGTACGCATCAGAGACAAATTCTGCATGTGCATTTGAGGATGCATGTGTGCATGCCAGGGAGAGACTGGGAGTGTTTAGGAGCACAGGTGAGTGCATCTGTGTAGCAGTGCGAGGGAGGCAGGTGTGTTTAGGGGGACGTGTGTGCATACATAGGAAGAAAGCGCATGTGTCTTGTTATCTGGGAGGAGAACATAGGCGTGCGTGTGCCGGGTGTGCCGAGGCACAACCTAATGCAGGGGTGGGCAAACTACGGCCCGCGGGCTGCATCCGGCCCATCTGAGCTCTGGATTTGCCATCGTGGTGGTGCTGTGGTCCACTCAGCTCCGGGGAGCGGCTGGCAGCACGTCTCTGCGCCCCCTGGTGGTGGGGGAGCAGAGAGCTCCGCGGGGTGTTCTTGCCTGTGGATACCTCCCCTGAAGCTCCCATTGGCCAGGAATGGGGAGCCACGACCAATAGGAGCTTCGGGGGAGGGAACCCCAGGCGCACGGAGCCCTCTGCTCCCCTCCCCGAGAGCCGGCAGGGCCGGGGTGCTGGCTGCTTCCCGGAGCGGAGCAGCACGGGGCTCAGGCCAAGGCCAGGGGAGGCAGGTAGGGAGCCTGCCCTGGCCCGGCTGCCAGCATGGAGCCGCTCCAGGTAAGTGGTGCCGGGCCAAAGCCCACACCCCGAATCCCTCCTTCCCCCTGCCGCATCCCACACCCCTCCTGCACCCCAACTCCCTGCCTTGAGCCCCCTGCCACACCGTGTCCCAACCCCCTTCCCTGAGCCCCCTCAGGCACCCCACACCCCTCCTGTGCCCCAACCGCCTTCCCTGAGCCCCCTCAGACACCTCACACCCCTTCCATGCCCCAACCCCCTTCCCTGAGCCCCCTCAGGCACCCAACACCCCTCCTGTGCCCCAACCCCCTTCCCTGAGCCCCCTCAGACACCCCACACCCCTCCTGTGCCCCAACCCCCTTCCCTGAACCCCCTCAGACACCCCACACCCCTCCTGTGCCCCAACCCCCTTCCCTGAGCCCCCTCAGACACCTCACACCCCTCCTGTGCCCCAACCCCCTTCCCTGAGCCCCCTCAGACACCTCACACCCCTCCTGTGCCCCAACCCCCTTCCCTGAGCCCCCTCAGGCACCCCACACCCCTCCTGTGCCCCAACCCCCTTCCCTGAGCCCCCTCAGATGCCCCACACCCCTCCTGTGCCCCAACCCCCTTCCCTGAGCCCCTCAGACACCTCACACCCCTCCCGTGCCCCAACCCCCTTCCCTGAGCCCCCTCAGGCACCCCACACCCCTCCCATGCCCCAACCCCCTTCCCTGAGCCCCCTCAGAAACCCCACACCCCTCCTGTGCCCCAACCCCCTTCCCTGAACCCCCTCAGAAACCCCACACCCCTCCTGTGCCCCAACCCCCTTCCCTGAACCCCCTCAGAAACCCCACACCCCTCCTGTGCCCCAACCCCCTTCCCTGAACCCCCTCAGACACCCCACACCCCTCCTGTGTCCCAACCCCCTTCCCTGAGCCCCCTCAGACACCCCACACCCCTCCTGTGCCCCAACCCCCTTCCCTGAGCCCCCTCAGACGCCCCACACCCCTCCTGTTCCCCAACCCCCTTCCCTGAGCCTCCTCAGACGCCCCACACCCCTCCTGTTCCCCAACCCCCTTCCCTGAGCCCCCTCAGGCACCCCACACCCCTCCTGTGCCCCAACCCCCTTCCCTGAGCCCCCTCAGGCACCCCACACCCCTCCTGTGCCCCAACCCCCTTCCCTGAGCCCCCTCAGGCACCCCACACCCCTCCTGTGCCCCAACCCCTTGCCCCGAGTCCCTTTCTGCACACCGCACCCCCTCCCATACCCCACACTCCCTCCCACACCCCAACCCCCTGCCCCAGTCCTACAGTCAGGGCCCTGCAAGCAATTTCCCTACCCCGATGTGACCCTCTGGCCAAAAACTTTTCCCACCCCTGGTTTCATGCATAAAAAGAATGTCCTTTATGACTGAGTATTCAATAAACGTTCGCCTTTAAAATAATAAAATGCCCTGAAGCACACCCTAATGAAATGTGCTGTGCACAGCTATGGAGTAGGACAAGTAGATGTGCGTGCATGGGAGAGAGACAGACCAGGAAAACACATGCCTATCTGTGGGTGTGCGTAGGTGTACATATATGTGTGTGCAAAAGCACTCGTGATATTCAGGTGTCTGTGCATACACATGCGTGCGCACACATGCGTGACAAGGACAGGGATAGCCGCATAGATATGAGACGGTGTGAGTCGTCCCCCTGAGCACCGTCAACCAGACAAACCAGCCCGCCCAGGATGCTTAGCTGTCCCCGAGCGGAAAATCATGGCCACAAACCTCAGAACATGTTCAGCGCCAGAGAAGCCGCAGCTCTGCAGACCGATAGAAACACTGGCCTGCAAGTTTGCTCCGTCCACGAAAATGAAGCCGTTAGTATGAGTAGCTCCTACAAGACTAGAGAGAGAAACGGCCCAGCGTTCCCAGGGGAGGGGAGCAGTCGAATTATAAATCAATCCAGCAAAACATTTAGTGCTCATAAACCTAAATTGCTCCAACTGTCCAGCCTCTTCATCCTTGCCAGTCCACACAACTCAACGCACACAACGGTAACTAAGACCAGATGCTGTGAAAGTATTGCAAACAGATGCAGACGTAATGAATGGTTAGGGGTTGGGGCAACTGGGCATAGAAAGATAAGCAGGTGTCAGCATTGCATCACCTATGTCGCCATCCATCATGCTGTCAGGCTGAGGCAAACTTCCTCCAGATGGCATCTAATCCAGCAGCGCGGGATGCCAGCGTAACAAAAGGAACCTGCGTCAGGGAACATAAGCAGGGTGCCAGCCTGTTGGTCTAAAATGGACAGATGTGGGGGGCTGGGGGAGCTGCTGCTTTACTGCCATTGGGGAGAGTCTGTCCCCCTCTCTCTCGAGTTTAGTACGGACGCATCCTGGTTAGTACTGATTGGAGAGAGATGTGGTCACTCGAGACAGGATAAACCAGTCACTTGTAGGATGCGGAACTTCCATAGCCTCAGGTAACATAACCGCATAAGGCCATTTGCGGTGCAGGAAGGTTTCACGTATGATCATTTGGGGGTGAAGCTAAAAACAACGTGGGATCAAATGTTTTATTTTTCCTGGAACAGCAGCCTGTGTCTTGCTGAAAGCAAAAAGAGAAACCTCCCGACCTCAGTGCTGCATTACACCCGAGGGATGTTCAGCGGCCGAGGAGAAGGAGAGCCGCAGGGAACCGGAAGCCGCACCCTGATTCAAGGCTATCCTGCGCTAGCATATGGTAAACCATGAGGGACCCTGCTCTGACTTATGCTGTTGGCCAAAGAGGGTCAGCCTTGTGTCCCCGCAGCCTCGGGCTGAAGCTGAAGGAGTCACTGAGGTTCATTAAAGCCACTGAGTCTGGGACCTCCATGACTAAATCGTGTCCTTAGTTAAGGAGACACTGTGAAGAATATTACTGTAGAGAATGACCCCTGCTAGATGGACTCAGAAGCGCTCTGCTGAGAGTCAGAGAACCAATACTGCTCACAGCTAAAGAAGACTATCACTCAGCTCACCTTGTGTTCTGGAGTAATGGATCTCAGTTCTACCCCCTTCCTGGTGAACAATGTGCAGCTTAACGACAACTGGGTAGTATCTAAGTTGCCGCAACTTTGTTACATGAACTTCCCCATTTTAGAGCATTAGACGGAAGGTGCTCTCAAAGTGCAAAGAATGATGATGCTGAGGGTGTTCTGGGTGTTTACTGAACACAGGCTATTCAAAGTATGTTAAAAACACGCAACATGAATCAGAAGGAAGACGGTAAAATCTATTAGTAAGGTTTTCCTTATCTGGAGGTCTCTGAACCAGATTCACGTCTGGCATACACCACAGCCAGTTCAGAGAAACTCTGTTGACTTCTGTGCGATGCCTCTAGGTTTACCCGGGTGGCAGAGTGAGGAAAATCCATCCCTGTCTCTTTAACAGAGGCTGACCTCAGAAGCTGCAAACCCCAGGGACAGGGCATGTGGGGGTGCCTTGAGCCTTCAGGCAGAGCTCAGGGACCGAGAGGGGAGTTCAGGAAGAGCTGCCATAGCTCTCAACTTGCTAATTGAACTTCTGCAGTCTGCCAGAGTTGACCCTGCGCTCGCTCATTGTGGGATGCGGAAACCTTGCTGCAGATTTATTTTCCCAGCCTGCATTCCCCCTAACAAAGGAGAGAGACAATGTGGCTCTCCCGGATCTCTCGGGGTCTTGCTTTGATTGCTACATTTCCTCCCAGCGTCATCACGTGTCTTTTTAATGCCATAGATGAAGGGTCATTAAAAGCCATTCACAGGGAACTACAGTCACATAAGGAAGGATTGTAGTCCTGCTACTTCCAGAGAGAAGTGGAGAGAAAGCCACCCTCCGGCAGGAAGGTTAGAACGCTTCTGAATAAATTTCAGCACCCCCTGAATAAAGGAGAGGAGATATCGGAGGAACAGCCCTGGCTTCTTCTTGCCTTTGAGGTGCCCACTCCAAAACATTAAAGTGATGCCCCTCTGGGAATCGCATGCTAAATTTTAACGAGGTTCATACAGATATTTGAGACAAGGGGGAGTCATGTCTAATGCAACGGGGACCTCCAATTTCGATGGCCTTTCATTTCCTTTTAATGTTAATTGGATTAGAATTTCAATTGGTTTTGATGTATATTTTGGCACATGCGAGATAAAGATTTCATAAATATCAGTCGCACTGATGGGAGAATAAATGGAAAAAGAGAAGGCGGGAGAGGCAGAGGGGTTGAAACGGGGCAGGGATTAGGCCTTCAACTGCTTCCGTAGGCTTGGCAAGAGCTTTCAGATTCCCTTGCAGCGTCAAACTTCACGCAGGGTCTAGGGGTCCAGGCTCGTTACTGAAAAACACCATCCACAAGAGGAGACAAAATGGCATCGAGCTGTAAAGGGGCCACGGTAGAATTCAGGGAAATGCTTCCATTGCAAACCATCCCTTTTTTCTTGCACTTAGTACCTATGGGGAAACTTCAACTCGAGCACAGAGGTTAGAATGGGCCCGACACCTCTTGCTTACGGCAAGGTTATCTCCAGTGAGCTCTCTGGCGTGACTCCTGATTTCTGAGAGGCAAATCAGGCCGTTTATATGAATTTCCTACATATAAATTTGACTCTCCCTCGTCAAGATTCGAACCCTCTAGCCAAATAACGGGCCAGCTCTGCAGCTGGGGTGCATTGGTGCAAATACAGCGACTGCAGGAGAGCGTAGCTAGCGGCACCAGCTAAGAGCTAGCCCCACTGGAAAAACACTGGCAGTGACAATGCAGACTGTCCCCACGAAGACCTTCTTCAAGAGGGATCTCCTTTAGGGTGGGAGATTAGTTCAGTCTCCATGTCCCATTCAGTCCTTGCCCTCTCTGCCGAGCCTGCCCATGAGGTGGCCATCAGAGACTGATTCCCAAAGACTGTACCTGAAGGATCCCAGAATCCTAGCCCTCCAGCGGGGTGAAAGGCTGACTTACTGATTAAAAGCGTAGACGAGTTCCATTGCTAGTTTTGGCACAAGTTCCTGGCTGGCCTTGGGCGTGTCCTCTTGCCTCTCTGTGCCTCGGTCTCCACATCCATAAAAGGGGGATAATTACTTCCTCTCAGGTTCCTTGGGGAGGATTCATTCATTAATGTCTGCGAGGTGTTGGTGACTATGGTAACTGAGTCACTGACAGACACTGGTATTACTTTGCAGTCCCTGAATGAACAACACTATCAAAGGGCAAAGCATTAATACAACTATATTAACTGGCTGCATTGAATTTAAGGAAGGAACGTAATTTGCATAAAGAAGGCTTTTTAAATGCACATCTGTGTATTCATCCACCGACGGATTTCTTGTCACCATGGTGTCTAGACTGAGCTACATCACCACCAATTGGATAGGAAGATTTTTTTTGAATCGCTTCTATTTATTATGAAACTTTAATTAGCTTTAAAGAGTGACTGTCGTGCTGTCTGACACTTTAAAGTGTTCTGTACCGTAGGAGACATAAAACATGAATCACTCCACTTGTTTTTCATCTTCCCTCTTGCCACGTTTGCTAATTACTTAATTTCCCTGTGTCGGAAGCGGGGCTTTTACTCCTTCCCCTCTCCCCCCACCCCTCCATGTACTTCTGCAGCGAAGTCAGGGCACAGACAGGCAACCGCAGAGGGCTGGCCATTTACCTGGTGGCAAGTGGAAGCCTCCGTTCGCTCCTCTTCTATTCTTCCGGTGAAGTTAGGCAAGTTGTCCGTGGATCTGATGTTAAGGCCTGAAGCGAGCAGCAGGGCCATGCCATCTGCCTGCCTGCATCGCGCAGGCCTTTGAATCTCACCCAGTGATCCTACATCAAGCCCAGTCACATGTAATTGAACTAGAGCACGTTTTGCAGAGAGACATGTTGGTTTGTCGTGCCTCAGTTTCCCCATCTTTAAAATGGGCGTGATAGTACAGCGAGTCCCGTGAAATGATTACCTGCCCCTATGGCTAGTCAGACTCCAGTCTCATGAGCGTTCAACAGCACTTCGCTCTCCAACTTCATGGTACCAAGGGCAGAAAAACAGCAGTCCATTTGGCAGCTGTTATTAACAGGTCTTATTGTCCTCTGACTCCCGGGGTGGAGAGAGAGATCATGTATGACTGGCTGGACTGTGTTTTGGTATCCTTGGATATAAGCCACCCATGGAATGACTCTTTGTAACATTCAACCGTCTCGTGTTGCTGGAGTAAATTGGCTGCTTCCTTCCATCCCACCTGGGTAGACACCATTGCACAAGCCTACAAAGAGGAACAGGCATTCGTAGCCATCACTGAGGGGCCCAGCTTTGCTGAATGTCTGATCTGTTCGAGGCTACCTTGAAGCTGCTTTCGTTTTAGGAGAGGCAAAAAAGAAGGCGTCTCAGATGCTTCCAGAGACCAAATAATAATAATGTCTGCATAGTTTTATAGCACTTACTTCCTAATCTTCAAAGGACACCCCACGGTTCTTGGCAAGATCCCGCTCCTGAAACAGAAGCTAGTCGCTAGCTCCATGCCAGCGCCGCGTTTCGCAGGGGGAGATTTAAAGGTGAATGTTGATATTATTTATAATAAAATTAGAAGCCAGCCCCCGCGGGCGGTTCATGGTGATTGCGTGGTGACCCTGGAACACCGCAGTCCCGCGCTTGCCAGGGTACTGCCCTGTATTCAGGAAGAGCACGCTTCTAGATGGCATGTGGCGGTCTCTTCCCAGGGCCCGGGACCGGGGTGCTACTGAACAGCTTGCTCGGTGCATTGCAACGAGCCAGTTTGAGCAGCGGTTTCCATCTCAGGCCGGCGCTGGCAGAGCGCGCGATCCAGTCTCAGCTATCCTGCCATCGTCCCCCTGACCAAGCCCAGCTCCAGCCTGTGTCTGCCTCCCCTCCACCCCTAGGTCAGGGCAGCTGGTCCGCTGCAGTGCAGTGAATGCGCCCGTTCATTCATCTCCATAGCACTGAGCCCACTGCAGGTGGCTCAGAGCCCCTCTCTGAAGGCATGGAGTGCCCCATAGATGCCCAGGCCACCTGCCATCTTCCCAACACAGCCGAGTTCAAAAGGACACTTCACGATCTGTACTAAAGGAAATGGCTGCTCTCGGAAGAGCAGAAAGAGGTGACTTGATGGCTGGGGGAGAATTTCCCCCTCCTGTAGATCGCCTTCCTTCCTGCAGGCTGATTTCCCTTTGCCTTTGTCTTCCACAAACTCTAATACCTCCTCGAAAGTCGGGGTGGGACAAGGCAGCAAAGCTACTGGCATGCGTCCAACCGGAGGATGCATCAGGCACCTGCTAGGGCCTCCAAGATGAATCATGAGCCATGCAACTAAGGTGAACACACGTACAAATCACCTGGGACTGGATCCTGAGCTTGGTGTAAATCCGGGAGGGGTCTCCTAGGGTCAAGGGGTTCCCTCAGGTTTATTCTGCTGTAGCTGAGACCAGAATCTGGCCTGAGAGCTTGATCTGATGTAACCTCCTTCCCAGATTATCTGGTGTCATTATTCTCTGCATTAGACCTTATTTGGACTGTGAGAGCCACAGGGCAGGGACTTGCCTCCATCTATTTCTTTGCAGCAGATCTAAGGGCTGGTCCCCACTAGGGCTTAACGTCGACTTTAGCGAGCTAAAGTCGATTTAAGCCTGTACCCGTCCTCACATGCATGCCCTTAAAGTCGATTTAAGGAGACCTTAAAATCGACTTCTGTACTCCTCCCTAACGAGAGGAGTAGCTGAAATCGACCTCTCTCTGGGTCGATTGTCATCTAGTGAGGATGCATGGGACGTTAAGCCTCCGACCTTCCGAGCAGCTCCGTGGACCGCCCCGCCCACCCGAGCAGCCCTGCGCCAGACCTCCGCCCGCCCGAGCAGCCCCACACCGGCTCCCTCCGCCCGAGCAGCTCCGTGGACCCCCCCACCCGCCCGAGCAACCCCACGCCGGACCCCCCCCCGCCCGCCCGAGCAGCTCCGCGGACCCCCCCGCCCGCCCAAGCAGCCCCCCGCCGGACCTCCCCGCCCGAGGGGGGGGGGAGCTGGTGCGGGGCTGCTCAGGCGGGCGGGGGGGTCCGCGGAGCTGCTCGGGCGGGCACGGGGGCCACGGAGCTGCTCGGACTGGGGCTGGTCCCCTGGGGAGCGTGCCCGGCTGCCCCGAAAGGTGGTGCCAGCTGGGGACTCCCGGCACGGTGGGATACCTACCCACAGTGCAATGCTGGCTATGTCGACCCCTGCAAAAGTTTAAGGACAGACATTGTCGACCTGCTGTCCTCTGTGGGGACGCACTAAGTCGATTTTCTAAAGTCTACTTTAGAAAATCGACTTAAGGGAAATCAACCTACTGCTGTAGTGAAGACATACCCTAAGGCACCGTGGAAACATTCAGTACTAGCGGTTCCTTGCCACCGGCCTCTGTAGCAGGGTGATCTTATCCTCCCCAGGTAACCTCTCTGCCCAACCAAAAAGCACCAGCTCAGAGTCTCTTGGCCAGATTCTGCTTGTAGTTAAATGGGATCAGCGACTTCAAGGGAATTGGACCCAAGTTGCTGAGGACAGAACTTGGCCACGCTCGGTCTGAAGAAAGGGTTTATTTGTAACTACAGCCCCAGGGTGTGTTAAAGGAAAACACCAGGATGTAGCCCGGCACTGAGAGAGACCGCACAGGTCTACAGGGGCTTGTCCCCATCTCTACTGGGAGACTGCACAGGCCAGAATTAAGACCTCTTTGGAAACCATTCAAAGGAAAGACTGTGAAGCAAATCGCAGACCTGCCAGTGTAACATCCCTCAGCATAGGCCACAAACAGGAGTTGAAGCAGAGTCTTCCACACAAAGTACAGGCTGCTGCCTCTCTGGCGGAAGGAGTAACTCAAAGATGGCAGCAACAGTAGGCTCTCCCGGTCTATACGGAGCAGTCACCGGAAAGGGGCGCAGCGCACTTGGCCGGTGCACACACCAGCAGTCCTCGCTGCTCCTTCCTAGCTGAGTGACTCCTTCCTAGCTGGTGGCTACCCCGGTTTACTTCCACAATGTTCAGATACGGAAAGCCCTCCTGGGGGGTGTCCCCTGGGGCTGGCTCTGCTCTTTCAGTGCTAAGCTGGAGAGACCAGCTCACATGCATTTCTATGGCAGGCTGAGCTCGAAGCCGAGGAATGTTCCGGAGGGGCTGTGCTATTTTGCTGCGAGTGCTCAACCCAGCACACATGGCAGGGTGGTGTCAGTCAGTAACGCGCAGAGACACTGCTTCACAGGGACATGGGAGACGCCATCCGCCCTTCTAGGCCAGAGCCCTGTCTGTGGCCGTGGCAAAGGCCCCAGGCAGCAAACGAAAAATTCCTCGAGAGGAGAAATGTCTGAAAATCAAGACCAGCTGATCCCACTCCCTACACTCCTGCAGCAGCTGTCTGCCCTTCCCAGGGGGCACTCCCCTTCCCTCTCTTCACACCCGCCCTCGTCACTATTAGCCTCTTTTACTGAGTTCGCCGGGTCTGACCTCGGAGCTGCTGGCAGGAGATCCTGAGCATCTCTCTGTGCAATGCCAGGCCCCCTCAGACTCATCTGGAAGGAAGGGTGCCCAGCACCATACAGTCTCTTCTCCCATTGCACCACGACAGTGTAAGCGCCTCAGAATAGAATCACCGTCTCTGTATGCAAAGTACCACTCACGCCAGTGGTACTACGGAACGAACATGACGCCTGTGCAGTGTGCTATAGGGTGGAAGGGACTGGTAGGGATGATATCCTGACCCACATAGACAATCAGCTTATGATACAAGGGCTGGGATCATGTCAGCTGAGCTGGCACAGATGCTAATGTTATTCTTGTTCATAGGAATATCTAATCCTATTTTTTTAATAAAAAAAAAATCCCACTTAAAACTATTTGCCTCAATGACTATTTGCCTGCGGCTTTAGTTAGAGCAGTTAATGGGGCAGTCACATGAGTAGACTAATAGATCCCACCAGGCGCATCGGGTTGTGAAGAGTAAAAGGCCAACAGAACCGGGAGAGGGAGAGAGGGAGAGCAGAAATCTACGGCAAAGCAAGAGGCACCTTTAGACAGAAGGGGCTGCTGCAAACACCTGGGCAGTCCCAGCTCCTTGGGACTGTTGATTGAAACGCACAGAAGAGATTGGAGAAATAAGACAGAGCAAACCATTGCAGGTCTGTGAAGGGTGCCAGAGATGGGAAGGTTGGTTAGGATGGCTCGGGGTAAGAATAACCTGGGGGCCTTAAGAATAACCTCTGGGGGATCACTACCCAGCCCTTCCCATATTGCTAAATGGGAGCAGGGAGCCAGCTCGATTCCGGTTACCTGGGAGGCAGGATCCAGTATGGAAAAGACTGAGAACCACTCGGTATCTAAATATGTTGGGGTGCTTCTCCCAACCTTCTGATGCTTCCCCCCGCCCTGCAGCGAACGGTCTGTTGGTCATGTACAGCCCTAGCCTCCCTGTCTGTGGGCCACGGTTTGTGATTCTTCGGTCCCCGCACTACGCCGGGCTGCCTGTCAGCTCAGAATCCCTGAACCAATCCTGGGAAGTGGAGTTCAAGCCACCCAGAGGCGACACGTGACTGACTCTTCCCCCAGAAATGTAAACATGCCAGATCCTGGCACACAAGGGAAAACTTCACTCAGGAGACACAAAGGAGAAGGCGAGGGCTGTCATCAGACGCCTTTGTAAACCCGGGCGCTGACTCCAGCAGAGCTCCTGTCACATAATCTAGTCTTTGAAAAGGAACCTGGCCAGCACGGGCAATGGCTTTCCAGCCGGCCAAGATCACTTTCACTCCTGGGACCTGCTGCAGCCTGATAGTCAGAGTGCTCTGCTGCAAAGCTCGACGGCTCAGCCGGACCCCAGAGACATCCACAGGGCTCTCTCTAAGGCAGGATGGAGCAAAGAACCTGCTAATGAACTGGGTCCAAATACCCATCCTAGCATGTGCTCTCTGCTTCTTCATACCTCTCAGGCCACCCAGCCTTCCGGGATGACCCTAGACTCCGCTCGGCCAATTGAAACCGTCCTGCAGGAACCCGATTGTTTAGAGAAGAGACAGTAAGACTAGTATGGCCTAGAAGACCTAATTCAGACTCAACATGGAGGTGGGGTGGATCATTAGACCACCTCTCAAGGTCTCTTCCAGCCCCACATACCTACGATTCTATGGGGAAGGGGTTACTGAGCTTTACACTTCCAGGTCACCAGTACAAATCCAGGCCAGGTCCGTAAAGGCCAGAAGCGATTGCCTTTTAATGGCTCTCAGTGGCTTACATGAAGTAAGCTGGCCATCATCAGTCTGGTTCCCAATGAACGGGTATCCGTGCCATCTGGTTGCTTAGGGGGAGCAGTCATCTGAGTCAAAGCTTGAAACGGTCCAGGAGGTGAGGTATGGACGCTGGCACCGTCTGTCAGCTCCATGTAAAACCCACTGCTAAATAAGAGTATCCAAATGCTGAGCTTTCCATGGCACAAGGGATTCATATAACTGAAAATAAATGCCATCAGAGTAGACCCCCAGCTGTAACTAATTGTTCAGTTGAGCAGCCGTCCAGCTCGGTTCTCTGCCTCTCATCCGGGCGGGGGGGGGAATAAAATAGGAAGAAGGGAGGGAAATGTCAGGACACATATTAGTGCTCTAAGCGCCACAGCATGGACTCACCGACTGAGCAGGGACCTGGGCGCTGCCTGATTCTAATCCTGGCTCTTCCCTAACTTCCCACGAAGACAAGAGCGAGTCATTTACATGATCAATGCTTCAGTTTCACCATCTGGAAAGCAGGGATGATGCCACATTACCTCACATGCATTATGAGCGTTAGCCACTGTTTTCCCAGTGCTTTGTAGATATGGGGCTTTAGTCTCCTCCCTCTGGTGTAAATCAGGCGTAATATAAATGGAGTTACACCAGTAGAAGTGATATCAGAATCTGGCCCATAAAGTGCTACCCACTAGAATAATGCTTTGCACTTATTACTACAATATTCTTCTGGGGCCAGCAGCATCTTGTTCAGTGTAGATGAATTGACAGGAATAAAAAGAACCCAATATGTTGATTTCTCAAGACACACTGCTTGCTTTTTATCCAGGCTGGAAAGAAGCCCAGATCTAACAGAAACCCACAGACACCCTCTCCCCTAGTGACTTCTTAGCTGAGCCTTAATGAACTAGGGAAGACTACAGTATCCATTGCAGCCGATGAGACAGCTTGCTGCCCGGCATTCCCTGTATGATGCAAATTGATGCTCTTTGGTATGGTATGTGCGCCTGCAAAAATTAACCAAGATATTGGTCCCAGATAGTCTCTCACAGTGCACCCCTGGAGGGATAATTCCCCTCATTGTTATTTAGAGAGAGAGAGATGGCCTGATCCCAAACCCCAGTCCCAATATTCCTGAATCGGGAAGGGGTTGGGGGATAGAGGAGATTAGAAATCCTTGCCCGGTTTTGCATCCTCTGTCTAGTGGAAAGATCAGATTGAAACAACCTGGAGCCCTTGAAATTTGGGCCCAGTTCCAAATTTCACTGATCATGCACATCTCCATAAGCAGGCAGAGAGCTCTACAACAGGTTTACTACACCTACTAGCTCACTGAACTGAACAACTTTCAGCCTGGGCAGCAAGAAGACTTACACAATTGAACTGAAGAACAGAACAAACACCGGAACACCAGCACAGGTGAGATCTAGTTGCATGGAATCTCCTTTGAGTTTCTTGGTGACGGGAAGGGCAGTTTGAAATCTCCAGCTACTCCCCATCTCTGGGGCTAGACGGCGTGCTCTGAGTTGGACCATTTCTAGTTAGGTTTCCTGGTCTTTATTCTGATTGAGGGTGTTTGTTTTTACTGCTTGTGAGTTTGCAATGTGACACGGCAATGACTAAACCCAATGCCACTCTGGGCCCGGTATGTAATAGCACCGTAAAGATAACCGTTGCTCTTTACACAGCTCTGTGTGACACTGACCCTGGATAACCTGTCCTGGACACCACCATCTTATAGAAATACTCTTGAACAGATGGATAAAGTTCTGGAAGGGCAACAAAAAAGGATCAGGGGGCTGGAGGGACTGATTTCTGAGCAAAGAGCTAAACTTGAATAGCTTGGCTAAGTGATAGGATAAGGGCAGGTAGGAGAGCAACAAGACTGCAGGATGCATGTTAGAATGCTGCAGAAAGATGCTGAGTACGTTCTACTCATTCACGGAGGCTGGTGTGGCATGTTAGCTCCACCAGGATATATGAGCGTTGAGCATAGCTCTCTGGACGGAGGGAAGTAGGGGCAGAGAGAGGGAGGGCCCTGCAGGAAACTCCAGAAGCGGTCAAGGTTTGAGGAGAAAACTTAGGCTGAATTTAAGTTCCGTAGTTACCTGAAAAAAATCAGCTCCAACCCGCAATGAGATGGTGGTGACCTGATTAGACTGCACTCCGAGATGTACTGGCTGTTGATCAGACTACCATGACTGCAGACATTTCACTGTAGACTTCACAAAGTTAGTAAATGTGCAATCGGGAACAATCTGGCATTGCCAGGGAGATGAACTGGATGTGCCCATGTAGGCCTTTTCCAGCCCTATGATTAAATGAGGGTAGGTAACGGGGCAGCCTTCAGTCAGCCAGATCAACATTTTGAACTCTGGATCCCCCAAAACTCTAACCCCACCGCTCTCCACCCCGGAAACAGAGGAGCCAGGCAAAGAAAAGATTTTTGTCCCGTTTTCTCAGTCAGTCATTTCTGAAAACAGCAAATGCAGAATTGTTTTGCTTACGCTCAAAAATTTATACAGTGTCAGATCTACAGGGGATTTGAGATTCAACGATTTTTTTTTAACTCAGATATGGTAATTTGTATTGGACTTGGTAGGAAGTCTGTGTGCCTCAAAGTAGCAAGGAATTCATCATTTGGAGTGGAGTTTTTGTCAAGATTTCTGGGAAGGTTTTACAGCCAGAGTTAAAAGCCGGGAATTAGGATGTCTGGGTTCTGTCGCCTACTTTGCTCTGGGTGACCTTGGACAAGTCACTGCATCTCTCCTGCCTGTGTTCCCTCCTCATAAAAAGGGAGTCATAAAACGGCCCGACCTGCCAGGGATGATGAGGCTAAATTAATTAGCCTTCAGAAACGAGGTGTTAGAGAAGTGCTAAGCATTATTGTGTATTGTTTCCAAGGATACATCTTCCATGCTGGAATGAACATTCCTCACCTTCCCACTGCCCCAAAACTCCAGGGGGTAGGAACAGCCAAACCCCACTGTCTTCTCAAACCCCATGTTCTGTCCCCAGACCCTTCCACTAATCAGCAGGGAGCCTTATTGATGTGCTCATTGCAGCAGCAAAATTAACTGCTGGGATGATTTTACCACAACAACACGTCGATCCCATTTTCTATTATTAGGCATGTATGTATTATGTTCATCGATCCCATGCACTAAATTTCCTCAGGGGTTACCAATACTTTAGACGCACAGGGAAAAATCCATGGAAGCTTAAAGAATACTCAAAGCACCAGATTCCTAGAGGCCTCCAGGGTCTGTGTTTTCTTTAGTTTACAAAGACACATCAATACAGCTTCTTAATTTTATTTAATTAGTCCTCTTGCATACCACATATGTTCCTCTCTGACTGACTTGGGGGAGTTTTCCATGGCAGATTTGGAGATATTCAGCTCTGTTCATTAGCTACACCTTCTATTATGTGAACAAGATGGTCAGGCTTTAAGACCAGTGTGAAAACATGCCTAATTTCTTTGGTTTTCACAGGAATAAAACATTGGTATCGAGGCCTCTTGTGGATGTCACACGCAATGTGCAATTCCAAAGGGTTCCCATTATAATTCTGCTTGAATTAATGTCCTAATACAAAAGGAGATCCAATAAACATACCTATTAGCTAAGCAAAAATGGACCGAGATTTTAATACACAAAACAAACAATGAATAGGTAAATAGCGTCTAAATGAACTGAAGGTAGATGAGGACAGCGGATTGATACCAGGTACAGGGATGGTAGATCATAGGCAGACATGGGAAATGGAACGATACAGGAAATGGATAGGTAATAGCTAGATACAATAGATAGATGATAGGTACAGTGCAGAGATAATAAACAGGCACTCACAATAAACAGACAGATACAGCAAATGATAGATAATAGTCAGATACAACAGATGGATGACAGAGATAGGGACACTGGTTGGAAAATGGACAGTCACAGCAACACTGCCACTTTTGGTGCATATTGTGCTATTTCATCTCTAAAGCGGAAGGCACTTTGCTAAAAAGGGATGATCATGCTTTGGAAAGGGGGAAAATGTGCGACAGATGAAGTGACTAGCCCAAGATCTCACAGACATCAGTGCCAGAGCCAGGACTAGAACCCTGCTCTCTTAGCCCCACATTTCAACTACTGCACTAGAACCAAAGCTGATCTGTAGACAGAGAGGCTGCTAATTTTGATCTGCCTATGACCTGTCAACTGCATGTTGGGCCAAATTCTGCTTTCAGTCACCCAAGTGTAAATCCAGAGCAACACCAGTCGCTTCATTGAAGTTACTCCAGATTAACGCCAGAATATTTCAAATCAAAATCTGGCCCACCATATCTAGGACCTATCTCCTGTAGTGAATCAGACTGAGGTATAGCAGATCTAAGTAACACACAGATACAGTGGCAAGACACAGTAGACAGACAGTAGGCAGAAACAGTAGTTAAATGATGGCTAATGGGCAGCTGAGAGTAGATGGACAGATGCAGCGGAGAGATGAAGAGAATAGATAAGCAGGCATCAGACCCCACTCCAAACAATTACAGTCTGCTTCGTACATTCTAATCTTCTGCAAGGTTTCTCTCCAATAATTCCAGTTAAATTAGTTATTATCCCATTTGTGTTTGTCCCTGGAATTATTTTCGTGGCGTGGATCAAAGAAGCACAGTAGGTTTTAATGTGGCGTGCAGTCGAAAAAAGCCAGTGCATTACAAAGCGCTCCATACTCTAATGCATTCACGTCTCGTGCTGGAAACTGGATCTTTAACTTCTAATTAGCACATCGTGGGATCTGTCCAAACAACCCTGCCATGTCTATCCTTGCAAACACAAACAGATGAGCTCCCCCGGGGACACTCAGCCGGCTCAATGCTTACAAGGGGATAGCCTGTGCCGGAGGTTGGAGCACAATCTCACTCTATAAAGCATGTACAGGGAGCAGGAGAGGCTAGATCTAGCTTTGAAATTGGAGTCCAATCTTTATACCCCACATTTCCCCTTGCCACCCAACCACTACACGCCCACCCCACCAAATAAGAGAGCGACCTCATTTAATTTAAAACACCATCCGTGATTAGAATATTTTATGGACTGATTGTTTGCCAAATCTTCTGTTTTAAATCAAAGCTGCTCGCAGTGAGACATATGCAATAGAAAGGGGGCAGCTCTCCTTGTATTTCAGAAACATGCGAGTGCTCAGACCCTGTAGTGATGGGAGCCATCAAAGGGGGTAAGTGAGCTAGATAAAGACAGACAGACTCTGGGTGCTAGGTTCAGATCCTGCACACCCTATGGCAGAGGGAGCAGGGAAGGCTGTGGAGGAAGCGCGGGGGAGTCTTGGAGGAAATCTGTCCGCCCCCAAAATATTGGTGAAGAGAATTCTCTACCAGAACGTTAGCCATTGAGCCTCCAAACTTCACCATCCCCTCCTGTTCCTAACCTCTCTCCGATATGCTCCAGGGCCTTCGCTTCACTGTGATGTCCCTCCTCGCTGTTAAACAAGAGTCAGTCTAGAGACCCAAAGTTAGGACCGGTAACCCTGATGCAGCCATGACTACAATTGGGTGGACAGCCACAGGCAGAGGAATGCTCTCTATACAGCCAGTACACCGTTACCAGGGCTGAGGAACACAGATAGTTACCATCTACCCAATTTGGTATAATGTGTGGGTTTCAGAGATCCTGAATCTCTGGGATGGTCTGGAGATATGTGGTTTGGGGTGGGGGCTCAGGACTAGGGCAGAGGATTGGGACACAGGTAGGGGGAGGGCTCTGGCTGGGATACGGGTTCTGGGGTAGGGCCGGCGATGAGGATTTTGGGGTGCAAGCTGCCCTGGGGCTGCGGGAGAGAGACAGGACTCCCCCCACTTCTCTCTCGCCGTGGCAGCTCCCTGCTGTGCACCTGTGCACCCCTGATAGCCTACTGTGTGGCCACGCAGCTTAGAGGGAACTTAGGTCTCATCTACAGATTACAGATGGAGAAACTGAGGCCCAAGAGCAGTCACTGGCAGAGCTCAGAACAGAACACAGGCATCCTGTGCCCCCAGCCTTTGCCCTTGCTCACTCTGTGTTTGACAGCACATAGGCGCATATCTCAAGGGTTGAAGTTTATTTCTGTTACTGAGGCCCATCCAAGAAGCAGCCTATTAACCCCCCTTCCCCGTGCGAAACCACCGGTTCACGTGATACGCAGGGACCAATGCAGGCAAAACGATCAGCAGCACATTCATGAGCATCAGTGACATAAAGGAAACCAAAGCAGCAGTGAGCAAATGGCAGTCAGTAGCGTCAACTGCTGGTGACAGATGGGGTGATTCATCCATTGCATCAACCCCCCTGACAACACAACAGGCAGAATGCTAAGCACGTGGTGAGAGCGGGAGTGTAGGGAGGGCTGCAGTTTAATGAAACTCTGGATGGGGTGGTGTGAATCCCGGTGTGGCCACCTGGCTACATCCCTGCTAAAAATAGCAGTGTAGACATTCCCACTCAGCCTCTGAGACACACACCCTCGACTGGGAGTTTGGGATTGGAAGGACCATAACAACTCTTAGCAGAACTGGGCAGCTTGGATGGAGCTTTGCCTGGGTTTGGGTGAAAGCCAACTGAAACCACATAGTCCCGGCGGTATGGTTACCACAGAGCTGGGGTTTTCTACCTGCTCTACCAGTCTAGGGCTTTTATATCACCCTCACCATACCCTGGTGTCTCTTGGTTCCTTCAGAAAATCATGCACAGCCCTAGTCAGGACTCCTGGATCTAGTCTCTCGCTTGCTATATGACCATAGGCAAGTCATGGTGTCTCTGTGCCTCAGTTTCCCTCATCTGTAAAATGAGGGCTGGTTAAAATTTCTCATGGAAACTTTTTTCCAGTGGAAAATTGGGTTTTCCACTAAATAATCATTTTTGTGAGCAGTGTCTGATTTCCTAAAAAACTCAATTGTATCAAAAAAGCCAAAACTTTTGAGGGAAGGAGGTAGGGATGAAAAGCCACAGTTTTGCATAGGAAAAAAAAATCCCCTATTTTCCAGCTAACTGTAGTGACGACACTTCTCTGTGTCTAGTCATTGAGCTTCTGAGGCTAAATTTACCAGTGTCTTCAGCTCTTTGGGGTCCCCACGTGGGAGATGAAATAGGAGAGCAAAATATTTTCTAAACTGCCATGACTCAGGCCTTGTGTCAGTCTCAGACCGAGGTGCAGTGGAGGGAACTTACAGTCCCAAAAGCATTTTGGGAGTGGGGTACAGCTTGTGGGAAAGAGACCCGACAAGGTAAAGGCTCAGTTCTGGGTGACTTCCACACCCAACCCCAGGGATTCCCCAAAGGCAGATGCTGGTCCCAGGACTGGGTCCCAACATCCTAGTCTGTTTGCAAGAGCATTGCGTGTTCTCTGCCTGGGTTTAGAAACAATCCTGCACATGCAGCTCACTTGCCTTGTCACCACAAGGGGCCTCCGCCAAGTTCACAGCGGAGGAAGCAGGCTGAGCAGAGCTTTAGCTGAAACCTCCATTCAGACACACGAGTGCTCCCATCAGCCAGCAGCAGTGAGAGGGCATACATCAAACCATGAGTGACCCCAGCCCCAGAGGTCAGTGCACTTAAGAGACAGGCTAAAGAGGCTCCCGACACTGCACCTGCTCCGACCTTTTACCTCGCTGGGGTTGGCCTTGGTTACAGATTCATTGAGGTGGCAGCCTGGTCTCCAGCTTGGCTTCCATTAAACAGATTGTCATCTCTCTTTACGGCCCGTGTTGTGCCCCGGAGAAACAGACAGCAAACAAGGCAGGGGGCAAAGAGGCTCATTTATGGGCATCATTGCACTGACAAGCGTGCACCTCCCCCCCCCCCCCCCCCCCGCACACAGAGTGATCTATGGTGATGCTAATTAAGAGTAAATAATGCTGAATAATTACTGGGATATGAGTAGCAGCTATTTAGGGCCTAACCAAAACCCACTTAAGGCAATGGAAAGACTCCTATTGACTTCAGTATGCTTTGGATTCAGCCCTTAGTCCCCAAAATTGGGACAGGGTGGGATATTTCTCAAAAGGGACGTTACACCTTCAGGCTTTGTTACGGTGTAAGAAGAATGGGGGAGGCTGGTAGCAATTTGATAAGTAATTCTCGTCTGTCTTTTTTATTGTGATTTCATTTCAAACAGGATGGGGGAAGGGTTGGATTTAAACAGATCCTTGCACACGAACTAGGGTTTCTTTAATGTTAGACGTTGGTTTGAACTGCAAAGCAAGCTCTTAACCGGCCTCCATACTTAAGGAAAATGTAATAGGTTTAAGATTAGCAGTTAGTCTGTATCCGTAAATAAAACGAGGAATACTTGTGGCACCTTAGAGACTAACCAGTTTATTTCAGCATAAACTTCTGATGAAGTGGACTATAGCCCACAGAAGCTTATGCTGAAATAAACTGGTTAGTCTCTAAGGTGCCACAAGTATTCATTGTTTTATTTATGGAAAATGTAATGTGAATGTTCATTTGAACTGTCTGACCCAAGTCCCCCTCTGCTCATTACTGATCTTGGATAGAAATCATACCCTTGTTAAAGTTTAAAATACGATCAACACCAGATTTCCACTCATTCTTTTCCTCCAATAAATTGCATAGAATGTTGGCCCCAATCCTGTCCTCATTAAAGTCAATGGGATTTTACTTTTGCCCTCAATGAGAGCAGTATCAGGTCCCATACATTACTCTACAAACACTTGCTTCCTTTCAGAAGTATGGCGTTGATTCTCCTTTGACTTACATTTGACCCCGGAAGAGCTCCAGTAACTCCAGCAGAGTTGCCCCTAATTTACAGCAGTATACGCGAGGAGACAATCACGCCCCAGTTTTCCACCACACCAGTTCCAAGACGGAACAATAATGGCGATGACACGGCCTTCCTCGGAGTCTGAGAAAGCGTTTGGGAGATGAGACGGCCCTAATTTCCCATGGAGATCGGACAGAAATCTGAGCGCTGGTTTCGACATGTTTATAAAGAACTTATAATGACCGTATCCCAACAGAATATCGTCCATGTTGCTGCAATGACGGCAAACCACAGCGCTGTCCTTTAAAGAGCTGAGCTTCCGCCTTCAGCTTGTAAATGGCTCAGAGAGACACAGCCTAGCAGTCCCCTTGAAAAGCTGCACAGGAAGGAAAAGAGAATCCGAAAGGTCGCGATAATATCTCGGAGCCCTTTATACTTTTTATGAAAGATAGAGCGCGGATCTCCGATCGTTCTTCTGGATCTGGAAACGTTTAATGACACGGAGCCATTCTTCCCTGCTAGAGAGCACAAGGAGCCACATATCATCTGGCACCTGCACAGCAGAGGCGTAGCTAGGACAGGAAAACTGGGTGGGCCCCAGCTTTTGGGTAGGCGGGCACTGATGGGGGGAGGGTACGAGGGAAGGGTGTCTGCCTCCCCTCCCCCCAGTGCCAGAGGCAGATTATGGTTTTCTGGGGCCCTGGGCCAGGACAAGTGGGGGCCCCTCCCTACCCCTTCCATCCGCATTCCTCTCTCCTGCCCCCCCACGCCAGTGCTCCATCCAGGGCACAGGGCAGGTGGAGCAGGTCGGGGCACAGGGCACACATTTTTCCAGGGCCCCCAAGTGGCCAGGGCTCCTGGGCATGGCCCCTTGGCCCCGTGGCTAATCTGCCACTGGCTCCAACCTGCCCCCATGAGGTGCACCCCCAACTGGGGCCAGAGACCGGGGCAGAGCATGTGGCGTCGGCCGGAGAGGGATGCAGCTGGAGAGCGAGCCGGGGTCCAGGAGTCCCAGCCTGTGGATTTGGGGGGGGGTGTCCCCAATTTGGGTGGGCCTGGATGCTCAGTGACTCGGGCCCACTGTGGCTACGTCCCCGCTGAATACATGGACTGTGAATTTGATCATTATTGCTGTAAGCGCAACAGAGGGGGGGTATTAGCACCACAGATGCAGTTGGCCCACGCAAAGAGGAAAGGGCGGAGCCTCTGCTTTATGCAAATTGAAAGCAGAGCTGCATGCAAACCAGAATTTCTGTTTCACTGGAAATTCTGCGATGTTGATATTTGCTTTTGTTATGAAATGTCCAATTTCCTGATTTCCCCTTTAATGAAATCCCCCCCCACAAAAATGGGGGGGGGACATTTCCTTTTGATAAAACTGAAGGTTTGGTTTAGATTTTGACTTGACATTTATCTCCATTTTATAATAGAAAATAAATTTTGAAATGAAAATTATCTCAAGACAGAAAGTGGAATTGTTCTGTTCCAAAAAGGTCAACATTACCTAAACACTTTTCAAATCCTTTTTCTAAACAAAATTTTGTCAAAATCGACGTGGAAAGTTTCGATTCAGATGAAATGATATTTTCCAATTTAAAAATGCTGTACTGAAGAATTTTTGAGCAGCTCTATTTGAAAGTGTGGTGCCTCTTTTCAGTGTCGAGTTCTTTACATTTTTAAGAACTCTGCCGGTCTGCAGACACAGCAGGTGGGATTTTCAAGAGCCTAAGTGATTTAGGAGCACACATCCCATTAACTTTTAATGTAATTAATTTTTAATTTTAATTCATTTTAATTAACTTTGCATCAACTTTTAATGGGCTGTGTTCACCTAAGTCACATAGGTGCTTTTGAAAAATTCCACCCAGCAGCCATTTTGTTCTCTGAATTGCTGCAGCTTGTTAGACACAGAACACACACTGTGCTCTCATTCACGGAGGCTTAAGTATTGTTCTCCCCACCACCAACACCTTTAAATCTAAAATAAGTCATCTGGGACTGACAGTGCATGCCTGGATATATAACCATGCCCCTTTTATACTGGGTAGCACACAACAGGGAAGAGAAGCTCACACCATATCCCCCAAAACTACTCCAGGCACACACGCACCAACACCTCAGTGCTTGTCTGTAATAAACCTCCAGGGACTGACGCTGGATGCAATGTCCACCTCCCCACCTCCCAATACACAGTCATGCTGTGTAAAAGCCCAGTGATCCCAATGAATGAAGTTAGTTGTGAACCATCACTTGCGCAGTGCATAGAAGGTTTATAATACAGCTGAATGACTCAAAGTTTGCACTCGTCAATATGGGTCATTGAAGAGTTAAAGGATGGATTGGCCATTGCAAGGTAAATCATTCATACCAGGTAAACTTAAATGGGGAGGGGGAAAAAAATAATCAGAGCCTCTCTACTCAAGGAGCATGGGAAAAGAGAGAGGGGAAGGGGGAATTCAGCTACAGAAAAGGGATTAGCCTCCTTGCAGTGCATGGCGGAGCCGCACAAGGTGATTGGGAAGCCTGATCTGGGCCGTCAATGCTCTTGCTCTCCCTGCCCCAACGAGAGAATAAGATGCTTTTCCCAGGGGAGGCAACAGTCTATTTCCTAAGCTGAATTACTACAAAACTCCCCCTCTCCCTCCCAATCACAATCTCCTAAAACCTGACCACTCTGTAAGAGTCCCTGTCAGAAGAGAGGGCAGGGGCAGATTTCCACTCTGTGCTGAACTGGAAGCCCCGTTTGAGCACTTTGCAATGCATTCTCCATGGAGATAAACTCCCCGGGCTAAATCCAGAGAGGGGCTGAGTGCCCACCGGGCCTGCTGCTATCAGGGGCTTTGCTGCTGCTTTGCAGCTGCTCGGCGAGCTCACAGTGTCCCTCGGTGTTCGGCCAAACAGCTTTTCCAGCCACGCGAGAATGTGCATGGGGGAAAGAAGCCAAGTGGGATGTGGGGAGAGCAGGACAGCATTATTGTGGGGAGAGTGAGGGGACCATTGACCTCGAAGTGCGCCACTGCCTGACCCTCTCCAACACCCACCGCCTGGGAACACAGGGGATGCCTGCCTGTTATCAACTTCCTGCCCACTGCTGACATCCTTGCCCCAAGAAAAAGAGAGCCCCTCCCAATGCCACTCTTGCCAGCACAGAGCACCGGGCTCGTTTGCAAACCCACAGCAAAGCAGCGGGCCCATGATACCAATGGGAACAGAGATGCCACTATTTCTGAGTTTCGCAAAGCTGGCAGGGCACAAAGCGTAACCTCCCCCTCTCTCGCCCCAGAGAGATCAGGACTGGTGCACACTGGAGGGATCGGGATGGGAAACCGTGCTCTGATTGCCGGTGATCTACTGTTTCAGAGTAATAGCATCTCTCATGCTGTTGCAGAGACCAAGAAATCAAAGGTCCAGAATGGTTAGCCCGAGTCTAGAGCTTTACCCTTCTTTTCAAGGCAGACTGTAAAGAAGAACAAATGCCCCAAACACCCCCGTGAGACATGGAGGTATATAACAGGATCTTCATGCTACAGAAGGGGAAACTGAGGCTCAGAGCGAGACAGCAATTTGCCCATTGCCATGTGTTAAGTACAGTTTTTGTTTCCCATTGTGGTGTAGTGAAGACTGCGTTGGAATGGCGATCTATCACCTTCAGAGCGGGGTTATTTTCTGATCCAGCTTGCAGGATAGGGTGACCAGACAGCAAGTGTGAAAAATCGGGACAGGGTGTGGAGGGTAATAGGAGCCTATATAAGAAAAAGCCCCAAATATCGGGACTGTCCCTATAAAATTGGGACATCTGGTCACCCTATTGCAGGGTAAGAGGCTCTGGAGGGAAGCGTGTGATCAGAGTCCATTTGGTAAGAGACAGTTTATAGCACTGGGGAGGAGGGGGGAGTTAGGGAGCAGCCTGTTTCCTCTCTCTCTGCTTTTGTGTACTCCTGTGTTATCATTCTGAGCTCTAATAAATAAAATTGTGTTTTGTGGCAACTATCTTCCAATAAGAGTATTTCTGTTTTATCTAACGCAGGGGTGGGCAAACTATGGCCCGCGAGCTCCGGCCGGGGCCCCCGTTCTCCTGGGCCAGAGCACTGGGCCGAGCGCCGCAAGCAAAGAGCGGGGGGGGGGGCTTAGATAGGGGGTGGGGTCCCGGGGGGGTGGCTAGGGTGGGGGGGTCTTGGGAGGGGGCAGTCAGGACACATGGAGCAGGGAGGCTTAGATAGAGGGTGGGGTCCTGAGGGGGCAGTTAGAATGGGGGGGTCTCCAGTGGGGGCGATCAGGGGACAAGGGGGGGGGGAGTTGGATTAGTCGGGAGTTCTGAGGGGGCAGTCAGGGGGCGGGAACTGGGTGGGATTCGCATAGGGGGTGGGGGCGGGCTGTTTGGGGAGGCACAGCCTTCCCTACCCGGCCCTCCACACAATTTTGAACTCTAATGTGGCCGTCAGGATGAAAGGTTTTCCTGCCCCGATCTAACGTCTCTCTGTGTACGCCCTGAACATAACACCCAACTCTGTGCTCAAGTTTCCAGACCACGTTTCACACCTACCCCCACGGTAAGAAAACTGCCGACCCTAGGCCTGGCAAAGGAAGCTGCTGGGTTCCCAGCAAAGCACTTGGAGTCACAAGAACCAGAAGGGGACACACCAGTTAGCTCATTGTCCCCGGCCAACCAGAGGGGACAGCCTCCTCCTACTTCCCAGAGGAGCTGGGAGGGTTAGTGAAAGTCTGTACCAAGCTCCAAAGGCCGGAGCCTCATGGAAGTGCTAATGATTACTAGTCACAGAGGAACACTGGACTCTTATATCAGAAAAAGTATTGTTCAGCCAAACTTTGCGTTTGTTCGGTTCCCCTCATCAGTCACTCCCTTTCCTTGGCACTAGGGCTGCATGAGCCGCAACCAACACAAACCCCAACTGCACACAGAAAAAGCCATTATTTCCATCGGTGGGAGCACACAGGGCCGGTGCAAGGATATTTTGCACCTTAGGTGAAACTTCCACCTTGCGGCTCCCCTCCCCGTCCTCCCAGAGCATCACTTATCATAAACTTTCAAAATACTTTCAAAACTACACTCTTTTCAGTCACGTATACTTCCTTCATTCTTTCATATCAAAATCTACTACATTTTATTCTATCTTTAGAATATCCAATTATTGTTACAGTATTAAGAAAATGTATAAAATTAGAATGGCAGATACTCCATCATACAACAACTGACAATATCAATGGGACAAATTTCTACAACCTACACACACATATTTGCACATAAACACACACACTTAAATACTTCACATACACACACAATTGACACAAAGTATTAGCGAAATGATGCAGCAGCACTTGCTAGAGTCTTAGATCTGAAACAACTCAACAAAAATAGTTCGCCTCAGTCGACAACCTCTGAAAACTAGTCAACTTAGCATTATAAACAGCCTGTCAGAACAGGTAACGGCTGCGTGCAATGAGACAAATGACATAATTGCCACTTTGTACCGCAGTGAAGTTGTACGCTTGTGCCCGCAACGCAGAGCTGGGGTAGGCTGTAGCTGTAATGTCCGAGAGAACGACAAGTTAAAATGCACGTTCAACGACGTTTCTCTTTTCTTTAGTCATTCATTTTCCAGCAATAGTGTAAAAAAAAATTGGGGGCACCACTTTTTGGCACCCCCAAATCTTGGCGCCCTAGGTGGCCGCCTCGTTTGCCTAGTGGTTACACCGGCCCTGGGAACACCCCTGCTTGGATTGCATCATCTACATCAGGAGGTTGCATTGGCATGGCTCTACCAGGAGTTCACTGGGCAGAGAGGATGGTCTAGTGGATAGGGTACGGGTCAGGTTTCTGGGCACTAGTGTGGCTGTACCAGGGTCTGGCCATCAATAGGTGAAATCCCCAACAGGGCCTTGTGGGAGTCTCCAACTCCACCCCTGTCACTTGCCGATCTCTCTGCTCTCAGCCCAGACACATTGAACCCTTGGAGCTGGGATTTGAAAGCCCTACTGGGAACTTCACCATACTTTGGTGTTAAAAAAAAAGGCCTTATTGAAAAGCCCTTTTCCGGGAGGGGGGCGGGGGGGGGGCTCTTTAACTCCACAGAAGGAAGCGGCTGGAATTCTCTGCAGTGGCGTCTCAGAGGAGGGGGAAGAGAGAACCCAGGAGAGCCTGGCCAGATCTAGCTTACCCCAGCGATGGACCTTTCTTCCCGCGTGTGGAATTACTCTGCACAGGAATCATTAAACAGAGCTGACCTGGAGGAATCCAAACCTTGTGCAATTATCATATTAGCACCACTCAGCTCAGCTGGTGAGGAGTTCCCTGCCTGCACTTGACCTGTCATTTTGCATTTCCTTTCAGGCGCTTCACCTCAGTGCTCCCTCCCTCATCCTCCCCCTCCACTCCCCTTTAATGGAGATTATTCCTGGTGCCTTTCCAGGTAAGGAATAGCCAGTGGGTCATAACCCGTGATAGCATAAGCACTGCTGACAGAGGAACAGGAGGCTTGACACATTGGACCAAGTATCCTTCAAGAGTGGAATCTCGCCTCAGGTAGTGGCCTCCGGCGCAATCTTTTGGGAAACCCAAACAATAAACCCACCAGAACATAAGGAGCTTGGCCAAATGTGCAGTGCTGTAGGTATGAAGAGAATAGGGTGTTTTGACTAAATTCATTCATCACTGAAACCTATGGGGGTTCCAAACTATGGTTCAGAAGACATAGGTTTGGTTCCTAGTTCTTCCACAGATCTCCTCTTCTGATGTTACTTACTCTCCTGCTAGGCCTCAGTTTCCCCCTCTGTAAAATGGGGATTATACTACTCTCTTTGATTGCATTCTCCATTTAGAGGGTAGGCTTTTCAGGGCAGGGACCGTCTGTCACTCTGTGTTTGCACAGTGCCTAGCACAATGGGGACCTGTTCATAGGCGCCGAATCCGTGCAGGGCTGGAGCACCCATGGGGAAAAATTGGTGGGTGCTTTGCACCCACCAGTAACTCCCCACCCCGCACCACCCCAGCTCACCTCCTCTCTGCCGCCTCCCGTTTCTCCCCCCTCCCTCCCAGTGCTTGCACCGCGAAACAACTGTTTCACAAGGCAAGCCTGGGAGGGAGAAGGGAGGAACGGGAACACGGCGCGCTCGGGGGGAGGAGGAGGATCCAGAGCGGGGATTTGGGGAGGGGTCCAATAGGGGCAGGGAGGGGTGGAGTTTGGGCAGGGACTTTGGAGCAGGGGTAGAGTCAGGGCAGGATGGGGGGAGGGGGGGGTGCGAGCACCCACCAGCACTGAGAAAAGTTGGGGCCTGGGGACCTGATTACAGTTCAGCACTACAGCACAGCAGGCAGTGATATTTGCTGGTTCTGCATGGCCCAATGGCTTGAATTAAGGAGGTGAAAGAACATAGTTAAAATAAGTAAGGTTGGAATAATGGAAGAAACTAAAGAGCTTCCCCCTGTTGGGTTGGTGGGATAACTGACAGAGTCTGGAGGAGAACTTATTTAAGAGTTCTTCATTGTGTTCAGCTTAATTCAAACTACGTGAGTATGTTGGAGCAGGATAGATCAGATTTTCCCAGAACTCCACCCATACATGATAGAGAGTGACAGCACTTACGGGCAATCAAACAAGACGATAGCCATCCTCATCCCTAATTCTTATTATCAGTAGATCTCAAAGCACTTTACAAAGGAGGTGGGTGTCATTAGCCCCATTCTACAGATATTGAAACTGAGGCAGAGACACAGTGACTTGACCAAGATCTCCAGTAGTAGAGGTGGGAAATAGAAAACAGGTTTACTGAGTACTGAGGTTTCTTTGTAAAAGTCCAGTGCTTTATCCACTAGGCCACACCACCTCTCTATTACAACATCATAACCTTCATGATTCATATTCTGAAGGAGGGACAATGACCTAGCAAATATTGAGAGCAGGCTGGCTCTCCAAATTAACCCTTTCATGGATTTTAAATACTGAATACATGTTAATACTCTGGGAAAGAATTAAAATAAATTAGCTTCTTCTAAACTCAAAACCCCCTGCAGCTAATCTGTGATCTCTGAGAATTGCACTAAGTAGGGCTCCTTGAATTTAAAAATAATCTTAAACTGCTTAAGAGAGTAATATCTAAAAAAAAACCTGGACACACACTCATGAAAACCCAAACAAACCAGATTTTTAAAAGAAAAACAATCTTCCCCATCCAAAAAAATCTGCGTTTGGCAAAGCGTTGGGTGTTTTAAGTCAGAGATGTGAGATCTTGTAGAAAGAACACATTGTTATATTAGTTCAGCCACGGTGCAGACCAAGTTATTTTTATTATAATAAAAGGAGGAGATTATACAGTGCTGATAACTATCTGATGACATGTTGAGGTTTAGCAGATGGATTAATTTCTTTTTACATTATGTTGTTAGCACCACTAAAGAGCTTGTCACATACTTTAAATACAGTGGCGACTGCTGAGGAAAACTAAGCCTCCACTGGTTTTCTGAGAGGATATTCTCTGCAGGGTACAATGGATGTTACTGTGCAGGAAACAGAATAGCCTTAGCTGGAATTGTTTGAATTTTTGAGCTTTGAATTTGAGAGGAAGGATGAACTAGTGGTTAGGCTGCTAGCTTAGAATTAAAGAGATCCGCGTTTAATTATGAGTTCTGCCGTACACTTTGTACACAACCTTCGGCAAGTCACTTATTCTCTCTGTGCCTCAGTTCCCCCTCTGTAAAATGAGGTTAATAGTACAGAGGGATAGTGAGAAGAAATACATTAAAGAGTAGGAAGTGCTCAGATACCACCGTATCAGGGAGAAGTAAGTTCTATAGCTATATCTTGCTCCGAATTGTGCTGTTAAATAAAGCGTCGTGTTCCACCCCACAGGTAGGCTAAGGGTATGTCTTCACTACAGCAGTAGTTCGATTTCCTTTATTTCGATGTTGTGAACGCGACGGTATAAAGTCGATTTTGTGTGTCTTCACTAGGCACAGCTACGCACAGTACGTCGACAGTGTCTGTCCGCAAAACTTTTGCAAGCGTCGACATGACGAGCGTTGCACTGTGGGTACCTATCCCACAGTTCCCTGATCCCCCAGCAGGCACCATTTCGAGTGCTGCACTATGGGTAGGCATTTCCAAATTTCGCGCCCTTTTTCCGCGCCGCCCACCCCCATTCCGAGCGGTGCACTGTAGGTAGGCATCCCATAATTCGCGCCCTTTCTCCGCCGTGCTAACGCCATAGCATTGCAAGCATGGAGCCCGCTGACACCACGGCTGCAGTAATGGCTGTTGTGAGGACCTCGATCACGGTTGCTGAGTTCCTGCTGCACCGTCTGCAGAGGAGGAATGCGATCCGGGGAGAACTGCGCTTTCCGGAACCCGACGACAGTGAGGAGGAGATGGACAAGCACATCGGGGACAACAGGGACACTGCCGTGCACAGCGGGGACGACAGGGACACTGACGTGCACAGCGGGGACGACATGGACACTGCCGTTTTTGCAAGTAGGGCGACTGACAATCTGTCAAGAATGGTGGCAATGGGGCAGGCTCATGCCATCGAACGCCGATTCTGGGCCAGGGAAACAAGCACGGACTGGTGGGACCGCATAGTGCTGCGGGTCTGGGATGACTCCCAGTGGCTCAGAAACTTCCGCATGCGAAAGGGCACCTTCATGGAACTTTGTGACTTGCTGTCCCCGGCCCTCCAGCGCAGGAATACCAAAATGAGAGCGGCCCTTACAGTGGAGAAGCGAGTGGCGATAGCCCTCTGGAAGCTTGCAACGCCAGACAGCTACCGGTCAGTGGCGAATCAGTTTGGGGTGGGTAGGTCTACAGTGGGCTTTGCTGTGATGCAAGTAAGCAGGGCAATCGTCGAGCAGCTGCTACACCGGGTTATAAACCTCGGAAACCTGCAAACCACAATAGATGGCTTTGCCGCCATGGGATTCCCTAACTGTGGTGGGGCTATAGATGGGACTCATATCCCTATCCTGGCACCGGACCACGAGGCCGCCGAGTACAGAAACCGGAAGGGATATTACTCAATGGTCATGCAAGCAGTGGTTGACCACAAGGGACGTTTCACCGACCTGTACGTGGGGTGGCCGGGAAAGCTTCATGACGCTCGAGTGTTCAGGAACTCTAGGGTTTTTAGGCAGCTGCAGCAAGGCACTTTCTTCCCCGACCAGAAAATTTCTGTGGGGGGGGTCGAAATGCCGATCGTGATCATTGGGGACCCAGCCTACCCCCTAATGCCCTGGCTTATGAAGCCCTACACAGGAGCCCTGGACAGGGGTCAGGAGCTGTTCAACTACAGGCTGAGCAAGTGCAGAATGGCCGTGGAGTGTGCATTTGGCCGCTTGAAGGGGAGATGGCGTTCCTTACTGATACGCTCAGACATCCGCGAGAGAAATATCCCCATTGTTATTGCTGCTTGCTCTGTGCTCCACAATATCTGTGAGAGCAAGGGGGAAACGTTTATGGCGGGCTGGGAGGCAGAGGCAAATTTACTTTCTGCTACTTATGAGCAGCCACACAGCAGGGAAAGTAAAAGAGCCCACCGTGAGGCCCTGCGCCTCAGGGACGCCTTGAAAGACAGTTTTATGAGTGGTCGAGATGGCGTTTGAGAATCTGCTCCCTTGCTGTGCTCTAAGCCTGCTGCCCTTGTACCCTCTTTCCCTCCCCCCCTCCCCATGCTTTCCCTCCTCCCTCCCCATGCTTGCAGAGGAAATAAAATCACTGTTGGAAAAATCATGGTTCCTTTATTGGTTCATCGGAAATACAAATACAGGGGATCACTGTCCTGGTATCCTGGAGGGAAACCGGCAGTTGCAGTGGGGGAGGAGCGGGCAAAGGAGGGGGGGGAAGGGGGGAGAGGAGGGGTGGGCAAGACACAGCAGCTTTTAAAAGTTTTCTGAGAAAGTCAGCCTGCTGCTGCTGCTGCTTCTGCTGGCTTGTGGGGTGGAGTGGAGCGGCCCACGGGCCTTGCCCCCCCGTGTTCTCACCCCGCGTCTGGGTGGGGAATCTATGGGAGTTGGGGAGGGGGGGAGGTGGTTACACAGGGGCTGCAGAGGTGGTCTTTGGGCATGCTGCAGCTCCACCAGAGATCGCAGCATGTCGCTCTGGTCCTCCATTATGTGGAGGAAAGCATCCATGCGTCTTTCCTCACGTTCTACTCTCTTTTCTGCAGCGGCTTCCCTCTTTTCTGCAGCGGCTTCCCGCTTTTCTGCAGCGGCTTCCCGCTTTTCTGCAGCGGCTCTCCTTTCCTCTCTCTCTCGATTCCTTTCCTCTCTGTCTCGTTCCCTTGCCTGTATCATTTTTTCCCTCCAGTCCGTCTGGCGGGCTGCCTCAGCGCGCGAGTTCTCCAGGAGTTCAGTGAACATCTCATCGCGCGTTTGCGTTTTCTTTTTACGCTTTCTTTTCTGCGGTGCAGGGCGGGAGTTCAACTGTTGTTGTTCATCTGTGGGCAAGTGTGTGGGAAAAGAAAGTTTGAAAGTTATGAGACAGATACATTCAAGGTTAGGAGGCAGATGCAGTACACAATGGGAGTAGTATGCTGTTTGCAACCTCAGTATTCAGAGGCCTGATATGATTTCTGTACAAGGTCATGTTCTACACCTAAAAGGAGAGGAGAGCTCACAGAAAAGTCAGAGCATCTCAGACACATATGCGTGCCTCAGCCCAAGACGGCTTCTGAAATCACCGTGCAGCCGGCCATGGTAAGTTAAAAGTGGCGCCTGCATACTGTAGAGCAACCCCGCCCCCTTCCCCCCACCGCGTGGCTGGCTCCCACTGAAACCGCAAACTGCAAAGCAAATGCCTAAGGGCTAAGGTCTTTTTGGGGCTCTTCAGACCGCGTGCAGACGGCTCGGATTCCCTGCCAGCTAACGCTACGGGCTGGGGGGGGGGGGCGGGCGGCGGTCAGCGTTCGTGGGGGGGGGGGGGCGGGTTCGGTTCGTCGGTCCTCAGCAGAAAAGAGTACTTTGCAGCTGGGACTCTTTATCTCCCGACTAATTGCAGTCCGTATCTCAAACAGGCAACCCTGAATGACATCACTTTGCTGAGAATTTCTCGGAGAGATAGGGAGCACATGCTCCTTGAGTCCATGCAAAGTCCTGGTCCATACGCCGCAATGCTAGCCTGCTCAATGATACCAGACAACCTACTACTTTCGTGGCGTGGGTTGGTGTCCTATCACGGGGGACCAGATAAGGCAGCTCTCCCCAGAAATCTGCTGCGCTGGATTCATCGCTACCTCCTGGATAGCTTCCTTGAAATGTCCGCGGAGGACTTATGGTCAATCCCGGAGTATATTGACAAACTCTTTGAGTAGAAATTGACCAGCAATGAAAGCACGCTAAGTCCTTAGGGCAAGTTACTTAGGGCAAGCATTAATGCCTTAGGGCAAGCATTAATAAATGCTTCCTTTACAAAATCACGCGTCATGTAATCCCTTAAAAAAGAAACACTTACCCCCCTGGGAGGCTTGGGAGGGTACTGGCTCCAGGGTGACAAACAGCTCCTGGCTCTCTGGGTACAAGGGTTCTCCGCTGGGCTCCTGCTGCTCCGTGAGATTTTCTTCTTCATGCTCGTCCTCCTCGGAATCAGTCTCCTCCCTGACGATGATCCCATCGGTGGAGTCCACGCACACCGGCGCGATGGTGGTGGGGGCGCCCCCCATTATGGCATTTAGTTCATTGTAGAACCTGCATGTCCGTGGTGCGCCCCCTGATCGTCCGTTTGCCTCCTTGGCTTTCTGGAAAGATTGCCGCAGCTCCTTAATTTTCACGCGGCACTGTGTGGTGTCCCTGTTGTGGCCCCTTTCCAGCATGGCCTTGGAGACTCTTCCGTAGGTGTTGGCATTCCGTTTGTTGTTTCGTAGTTCCAACATCACGGATTCCTCTCCCCAGATAGCGATGAGATCCAGCACCTCACGAGTGGACCATGCTGGAGCTCTTCTCCTCTGGCTGGTCTCCAGGGTAGATGAGCTCATCATGGATTCCTGTGATGCTGAGCTCTGCATGGCGGCTAGTGCTGATTGCTCTGAATGGCGACTGATCAGTTCAGGTGAGCTGGTCACGCTGACCAAACAGGAAATGGCATTCAAATGTTCCCGGGTCTTATCTACCTGGCCAAGCAGCGAGTTCAGAGTGCAGTGCAGAGCGGTCACAGTGGAGCAGTAGTGAGGCAGTCCAGAGCGGTCAGAATGGAGCATTGTGGGACAGCCTCTGGAGGCTATTAATGTCGGGTTCCGTCTTCACTAGCCCACGGTCGAGCTTGGAACGTCGAGATTAGCCTTATGCCACTGGTTAGGCTGGAGTGCCAAGATCGATCTTTAAGGCCCTTTACATCGACGTTAAGGGCATGTATGTGAAGACAGGTACACGTTTACTTCGACCTAACGTCGTTAACATCGATTTAAAGTGGTAGTGAAGACATGCCTTTTGAGTGAGAAAAGTTATTGACATTTTGGCAACTTCTCCATCGAACTTTGCTTCACCTACATTTGATGGCCTTTATAATTCACTTTTCATGACTATTCCTGCAAGCAGTGATTTGCTCTTATGAATGTTTGCAGAAAGCAACAGTCAAGCCTGTGCGGGAGATTGGACTAATAACTAAGCTAAATGGGTTGCATGAGAAAACAAAATTTGTTTTGGGCTGGAGCAAATAAGTGTCTTCCAATTAGGGAACAGAATGCTATCTGACTGAGGTGACCAATCACACAGCTTAAATATTTAATGGTAAGCATCAGATACTCAAGGAAATGCAAACAGTGATGAGCAGTGTTCCTAGTTTTCTATGATAAAAAAACAAAATTCTCCAATAAAAAAACCTATAAAAATCTGCTTTTTTCCATGATTCAAATGAAATCTGACAGCAGGAACCCTATCGCCCAGGGCTAACAGCGTCAATTTCCCCTATTCCTGGGCGTGCACTGGTGACATGGGCTTCTACTGTATACGTTTTTATTTTTTCACAAAAATTAAAACTAAAGCTTCTCTGTAAAAAATGCAAATTTCACATTTTTCAGCATCAAACAGATTTCTAGGATCCCTAGTGATGAGGTACAATACCACCTAAGTGATTATATTCCATTTTTCACCCAGACATCTCAGGGCTGCTAGTTTAATCAACACTTTACAGGTAGGGAAACTGAGGCATGGTGTGGCCACATGATTTGCCCATGGCTAGACAGCAAGCCAACAGTCAGGAAGATAACCCTGGTTACCTGAATTCCTGGCTGGTGAACTATACTATTTTCTGGGCCACACTGCATCCCAGTTAGTGAGCAATCCACTCATTAACATCTGTTCATAAAAAGCCATTTGTTGGCCGGTTCTTTTCCCCACTACTCAGAACACACAGGTTCACAGACAGATTCTTGAGCTGAAGTAGTAGGCCATCGATTTGCTGCTTCAGTGAGTGATCAGTCCCCTGAAACAGAGCTAAATGCAAGCGCAAACCCACATTCAGGGGCTCGCCTTATACACACTGTTACGAAGTTACACATTCTATGTATTGTATAAACTCTTTTCTGCATACTACTAAGGTTACTTTGCTGACCATGTTGTTTACCTGATTAGGTTGCTGACCAAGTTGTTCACCTGGCTGGTCTCTTTCCTTGACAGATGAGCAGGCATCTTTTCGAATGTCCCAACACCTAAAATATGCATTCTACATAGCACATCCTACACTGTTCAGACAATTCAAATCAAGGAACAAATCCATAAACATGGCCAGGTGTTCATGGACAATTCACAAACTGGGGAAACTGGCTAAATCTTCTGGAAAAAAACAAACAAACCAGCCACTGCAAATTGTTGACCGAGTTCCAGTGGCTACATTGCACTGGTGGGTGAAGTATAAAGCATTTTGGATGCAAGGCATGAAATGTTGATCTAAGAGATCGCAACAGTCGTTGTCCTTCCAAAATTCCTTCTGTCCTACAGGGCAAATTCCGTTTGATAACATCAAGTTTCTGGTTTAAAAAAAAGACAAGAAAAATCTCTTCTACAGGAATGGAGGACTTTCACAGAAATAGGACTGAATAATAGTGGTGATTATAAAGCATTACGCCTCCCATGCTCAAGACAATCAGGTTTCGGGATTCCTGATGTTTTGAAGAATTCCTATTAACACTGGATGATGAGAAGGCGTAGGGCCCTGTAGAATAACGCATACCATTGGCATGACCACCGATAACTGTGTTTTTGTGAAAACGAAATAATTTCTGGCTTTGCTTCAAAACTATTTTCACACGTTCGCTTTCCATGAAAGCAGGTGGGAACTTCTGCATCCTGACAAAGAACCATGGTCAGTAGTCGGTGTGTGTGAAAAGTATCAAAGACAAAGAGATGTTACTGCTGTGACCCGTATAGTAGGCCGTTCTATGGTGGGGATGGTGGTGTGTCACGGTGTCTGGGCCGCCCTGTGTTCTGTCCGCCCACAATAAGGGTCTTGACACTCTTTTCAGTGCTCCCAAGTGTCCTTTATTTACAGTGCTTCTTGTGGCTCCAGTGAAACAACCCGTGCTCTGTACAGTGCTCCCCCAGTCCCCAGACAGTTACTTCCCTGCCTTAGTTCCCTGGCCCTCGAGGCCCCTTTGCCTATAGTCAGGCGGCAGGGCTCCTGCCTCCTCTCCCTTGCCTGGCCTTTTCTAACTGCCCATGAGTCAGGGCTTTTGTAGCCAGCCCAGCTTCCTGCCCCAGCTGTAATTAATCAGCCTTGGCTAAGCCTAGGGGCCTAGACTCCTTAGGGCTGACAGCTGGGCTCCCCTGCTGGCCACTACCTGCTCCAGCCCCCGAGCCTCCTGCCAGGAAGCAGGATTTGAGCTGCAGAGGCAGGGCATTCCCCCGGTCTTTACCCCTGCCCTGCCACATGGTGGTTCTGCAGTTTTAGTAGAAATCCAACCCCACATCAGGACTGAAGAGGAATTGAGTGATCATCGGTTTAAACCTATTGCATAAGGTAAAACAGAATACTTATGAATTGCCACAATGGAACAGGCCACTCCTATCTCCTAGCAACCAGTGCCAAATGCTTCACAAGAAGACAACCTCCCAGCACACCCGCAATTGTGTTATCATGCATGTCTCAGGGAAATGTCTTCCTGCCCCCAGCTAGCGATGAGTTTATGCCCAGGAACCAATAGACTACCCGTCCCAATGCATTGTTCTTCCTAGTTCGAATTGGAATCAGTGGAACATTACCAAACGGTACGTCCTTTAGGGCTTCTTCACACTTGCGCTGCTCTGACCAGAACAACTTTCCATCCCAGGGAGAGTCCCATACATACTCTCTCTCTCTCTCTCTCACACACACACACACACCTCCCTCCCTCAGCAGACAGCGCCACAAATACCACAGCTCTCTTGATCTGTGAAAACAATTTGAAGTGGTCTCTGCTGTTTTGTACATACAGAAAATTGAATGAAATCTAACACACTGTGCAAGCCGGTGTTAAAGCTACATACCTATCCGTCCCTGTTTTCCAATAGAGTTATTATGCTAGGGACATGTGTAGCTAAGGAACCCAGAGGACCTTACTCTTAGAATAATAAACAAATAAATTGGTTGCCCTCTAACATACCTCTCCTTTTCCCTAGCTGACTGAAAAGCTAACCCAGCCTTCCAGCGGCTGGAATAAGTGTGTGTCAAGGCTCAGCTGATATAAACAGCAAAGCAGGAAAGTGGGCGAACCAGACTACCTGAAAGAATAATGGATGATTCCTATGCGGGATGTTTAGAAGAAGCCTAGATGATATCTATATGACCTAAGAATCTGTGGAGAGTCTTACTCGGTGAAATAGTCTCCCAGCGTGGAAGAGTTGGAAACTCCGTCTCGTTAGCCACATAAAGCCAGACAAGACAAAAACCAAATGTACTGCAGGGAACAATCCCGCATTGGCTGAGAGGAGAACTACTCTGGGTGCCATAATAGGACGTCTCGATCTCTGACCGTGTGCCCTAGTTTCTAGTGCTGAGATTCTGTGCTGTGTCTCTAGGGGGCTGAGTCCTGGGGAGAGAGTTGGGGGCAAAGGTGGCTTTGAGCCAATTTTGTGTCCTTGGGTTTTTGAGCTGCGCCTGAGGCCAGTGCAGCCATCAGAGTAAATTGGAGCAGCCAGACACTTCTCTAAGATACACCAGCCTCCCAGGGGTTACTCCAGGCCCAGATTACAGAGAAGTCAGAATCCCCTGCTGTGCTTTGACATCACCCTTCCTCACCCTGGCTGTTCCCTCAGCACACAGTCTCTAGCAGGGCTTACAGGAGGGACACTACAAGCCTGTTTATAGTGGCCCCATGCAGCACCTGCACTGGGAGAAATTCTCCTCCAACTCCTTGCTGGCTCTTTATGGCTTCTGTAGGCCCCCATAGCAACGGATAGAGACGAGGGGCAGAATCCCTCTCTAGATTTCTATCTGCTGATCTTGGGTACTCAGCCTCAGTTAATCTCTTAGAAGTGCAGCATCTGATGAAGAATTAAAGCCTGGGAGACACCTTCAGCCCAAGTCTGGCTCGAAGAACAGGAGCCAACGGGGATGCATCAGATGCTATAGCAGCAGAAATTGGCTGCCGCCGCTGCTCCCAATCAGAATGGCTCAAGCGATGGCATTATTATGTAGTGAAGCATGTAGCTGGCATTCTATATTCCCTGGGTCATTGCTTGAGTACTTGGGCTTCCCTCTCGGGCAGCCCTGGTTAAAGATGTACATGCTTTTCATTTCTTTATCTCTAGCCGATAATCAAGTGCCAGCTGAGGCAAGGTGGAAATCTAGTCCGAGAACATCACTAATCCTGGGAGCAGGGAGAGAGAAGCAAAGTCCGGGCCTGTGGGGGATAACAAGCCACAAAGCCTTGTGTATGCCACTGCAGCTCCCTTATTCGTCTGCCTCAATATTCCTTGTGCCCTCGTCCCTTGACTTGCTCCTCTCTATTCACTGATTCCAGAAAGATACTGGGAGGGACACGCTAAGGGATATCCTTGAAAAAATGACAAGCACTAACCTCCCTGCTTCAGATGAGAAATGGTTCTCATTTTTGTAAGAGCAATGGGTTCAGTCAAGGTCACCTGTAGCAACACTAAGGAAAAGCCACAGGAATACATATAATTAACTTTCACAGCACTCCCTCTCTTCTTCCCAGCCTGGTACTGGGGTCCTGGAGAAAGCTGGGGGAGGGGGGAGGCACACCAAATTGGCTTTTTAAGTCGGCAGAAGAATTGTATAAGAGTGCAGTCTTGCACCATTCTAGTCTCACAGGAGGTCTCACGGGCTTTTTCTCTTTTTTAAACAGACACACACCCGACATACACACCCACTTTGTAAATACAGGAACAGCAACACACAGCCATATAAAAATACATATAGACATACACCAACAAATATCCATATACATACACCACCTGAACATACACATTCCTATACACACGCATCCTTATTTACACACAAGCAATATGAAGTAATGCACATTGGAAAAAATAGCCCCATCTATACATACAATACGATGGGGGCTAATTTAGCTACAACTAATCAGGAAAAAGATCTTGGAGTCCTCGTGGATAGTTCTCTGAAGACATCCACGCAGTGTGCAGCGGCAGTCAAATAAGCAAACAGGATTTTAGGAATCATTAAAAAAGGAATAGAGAATAAGACAGAGAATATCTTATTGCCCTTATATAAATCCATGGTGTACCCACATCTTGAATACTGTGTACAGATGTGGTCTCCTCATCTCAAAAAGGATATACTGGCATTAGAAAAGGTTTGGAGAAGGGCAATTAAAATTATTAGGGGTTTGGAACAGGTCCCATATGAGGAGAGATTAAAGAGGCTAGGACTTTTCAGCTTGGAAAAGAGGAGACTAAGGGGGATATGATAGAGGTCTATAAAATCATGTGTGATGTGGAGAGAGTGAATAAGGAAAAGTGATTTACTTGTTCCCTAATATAAGAACTAGAGGCCACCAAATGAAATTATTGGGCAGCACGTTTAAAACATATAAAAAGTTCTTCTTCACACAGCGCACAGTCAATCTGTGGAACTCCTTGCCTAGGAGTATAACATGGTTTAAAAGAGAACTGGATAAATTAATGGAGGTTAAGTCCATTAATGGCTATTAGTCAGGATGGGTAAGGAATGGTGTCCCTAGCCTGTCTTGGGTTCCCAAGCATTAGGAGAGAAATTAGGTATGAAATCCAAAGCATGCCCTGAATACAGTCACTGGTATCGTCTGGCTATGCAATCACACAGGGTACCTGCCAATCATGAATGCAGCCCAAACCTGGTCAGAGGAGAAGTCGTTTTGCCGCAGGTATTTAGTATTTTCAGACAAGCCCACCAAAAGCATATTGTCCTGTCATCTTAGGCCATACACATAAGAATGGGGGTAGTTTTATTATAATGACGATTCCAGATCAGAGTTAATCAGACTAGCTGGAATTGTTTGCTTCTGCTGCAATTCTGCAATGCAATCCCCTGTTAGAAACTGTCCTCTAACTGAGCTGAGACAGTGCTTGACCTGTCACTGGGAAAAAGCAGATGCCTTGATGCTGCTAGACTTTCACTGCTTCCTCCTGACAGGCTCTCAGCATAAAGGCTGGATCTGTGTGGGGGTGAGAGAAGACAGCAGGTAAATCTACCCTGTTCAAACATTAAGGATATGTCTACACTACGACTTATGTTGCTATAATTTATGTCGTTTAGGGGGCGGAATACGCCACACACCCTCGGGCGACAAAAATTACATCAACCTAAGCGCTGGAGTAGACAGCGTTGTGTGGGCAGGAGAGCTTCTCCCACTGACATGTGTATCACTGCTCATTGAGGGTGGGTTGATTAAGTCAACGGGAGAGCTCTCTCCCATACACTTAGGGCAGAGATACTAGAGAGCTCACTGCAGCGTAGCGGCATTGGCGCACCTCCATTGGGACTGTAAAAGTTGGTTTTGCGTGGCAGTCTTTCCTGAAAAATGGGGGAGAGGAGGAGAGAAAACAAGGACTTGCTCTCAAAATGATCCATCACAACAAGGTACACGGTCTAATCCCCGTGGGCTCCAGGCCACGGGAGGGCTAATCTCAATCGTTCATAGGAAGCACACCTGGGGATTTTCGCAACCTTTCATTTGGAAGCTGGATTGATTCTATTACGCACCCCCCCCTCCAGTCCCTACCCCAAGGGAGTCAGTGGGCGTAAAAAACAGAACCCAAAGGTTCCCCCTTAACTTTACAAGCCACCCCCTTCCAGGTTACACTCTCCATTCCTCTTCAGTCTCCATTGGTCCAGTTTCTCCTTCACACACTTTGACACACTCCTTCCCCACCCCCAACAATCTCACCCTCTGATCCTGTTGCTATAAGCACCACTCTGCCATCCAAGAACCAGGAGGTGTCACCGTCCCCATCACTGCTGCTCCTTGACCTCCCTGGGAAATCTGCCATTGAGTAACACAACACATCACTTCCTTTCTCGCTGACACTAAGTGCCCTGCTTCCCCAGCACTCTCCCAGCCCTACTGACCCACTAAGTGAGTAATCCAGGTTCCTAATTTGCTTTGGCTACTTTTACCATTCAACTGTCATCATAAATGCAAGGCAGATAACGCCCACTGGAGACTAAAACCCACCTGAAAAAGCAAGTGTAGTACAGTGGCTAACATTTATAGGGACTGATCCAATGGAAAGATTCCCCTTAACTCCAATAAGTTTTGGATCAGGTCCTTTGATCATATCTCCTTGTGGTTGGCCCTGAATCAAGCATAACAGATTGCTACTTACTCCTTTAGTTCAGGCGGTAGGAACATGTGCCTTATGTTGGGACGGTGCCAAATTGTTATGAATTGTTTGATTGATATGAATGAACGTGGTGAAGGCCAGTTTGGTATGGCTTGGTACATATGAATTTACTAGACGATTAGGGGAGCAGGATTCTCTTAGTATCAGGTAGTTGATATGGAAATTTACAGTGTGCTGAAATTGCACTTGAAAGGTTAATTGAGACCCTGTCTGGGTGTGTGTTTGAACTTGAAACTTTGTAAACATATCAGGGGATGACCAACTCACAAAGAGTCCTGTGGTACTTAAAGACTAACAAAAGTATTGATAATATCCACTGTTAGGTGTTAGCCCACGAAAGCTTATGCTTCAATACTTTTGTTAGTCTTTAAGGTGCCACAGGACTCTTTGTCGCTTCTGCAAATCCAGACTAAGATGGCTACCTCTCTGATTCTTGTCATCAAGTAAAGAAAACACAATAACATGCTATCAGTGGGCTTGGTACAGGATGACCCAGGTTAAAATGACCCTTTTTTGGATGGCACCACAGTAAAAGCTAGAGCAAATGATTGATGAGAAGGTAAACGTCATCTGATCTTTGGTCTCTGTCTCTTTTGCAGTCTTTTCTAAAATATTAATTAGGAAAAACCAGTAACGGAATGCCCACAGGGCATATTTCTGAGAACAAAAGGTATAAATGCTAAGCAGAGATAGTTAGTTAGCTCCCCAATTAACATCTGAAGAGGTTTGTGATGCTGTAAGGCAGAGGGTCTCAGAGTAGTCAAGGCCTTGCTATGATGGACTTTTGAACCAGAAGGCTTCATGGTAACCAAGACCCTGCTTTGGGGGACATTTGCCAGACCAAGTAACTGAGGGGGGAAGAGATGAGAAGAAAAGAAGTCTCCATCTAGGACTGGTAGCTATTTCTACTTTGTGTGCCAATCAGGATACGGTGTAAGGCCAACCTAGTTACTAAGGGTTTATGCTTGGGGGAACTGAGGCTTATTAGGAATTATATAACCTTTTATTGCTTGTGTAATTCTTTCTCCAATAAACTGCTGTGCGTTGAGCAAATTGAATCCGAATCTTCACTGGTACCGGTAACAATCTGCCCAGCTGTGGGCCATTAAAGATCCATTTCAACAACTTATGTGCTACAGGTCCCAGATGTGATCATCTGCAGCCAGATTACTGCAGCCAGTAGCAGCACACAGACAGGTCAAGCCATATATAGATTAGTATTTCACCCACAGGAGCATCGTCTATTAGATTTTCTATGGGCTAATTTAAAAACAGGCCCCGCAGTCTCCTCAACTGCCCCATAAGCTCCTATCCCATATTCACATGGCACTGTAAGACGTCTGAATTAAATGTGATGAGTTTCAATATGAAACCTCAGTGCTAGGAAGAGAGAAACTGCCAAGCCGTCCCCTCCTCGTCTCCCTGCCAGCCTACATTAAGATGAAGTCCAGAAGTTCCTCAGAGATCCTTCTCCTTTAGGCCTTTCCTTCTCTGACACTAACCCAGGAGCAATCCCTGGCTTGACCACGTAAATTGTTTCACTGGGAAGTCCCGAGCTCCCTTTTTTGTCAGCCACTTTATGATGATATAATCTGGGAGGACTGGAGCTGGTTTCCAGCCAGGCTCAGTTGGCATCCGCTGCCTCTGCTGCTTTCCCAAACAACAGATTCACAGCAAACCTGACAGGAAAACAATCTAGGGTCTGCCGGATGAAACGCCCTTCACAGCTGCAACTGTATGGAGTAGTTGGCACTTTACACCTTGATGTATTGTGCGGTGTTGCTGTGGGGTGCTGAACAGCTGCTGTCTTCCACACCAGAAGGAGCTGCACTTTAGCACTAGTACCTTTTTATCAACTGTACCCCTTTTCACTTAGTTATAGCCCAGAGGTGAAATACTGGTCCCAGTGAAATGAGTTGCAAAACTCCCAGTGGCTTCAATGGAGCCAGGATTTCACCTCAAGTAGAGATAGTTAGTTAGCTCCCCAATTAACATCTGAAGAGGCTTGTGATGCTGTAAGACAGAGGGTCTCAGAGTAGTCAAGGCCCTGCTATGATGAACTTTTGAACCAGAAGGCCTCATGGTAACCAAGACCCCGCTTTGGGGGACATTTGACAGACCAAGTACCTGAGTATTAAGGTGCATGGTGCATGAGGCATGAATAGAGTTCCACCACAATGTCCTCCTGACTATCTTATCTATCCAGGGGCTACTATGGCCCGCTGTCCCCACAGTGTCCGACTGCCTACAGTGAAACCTCATGTATAGTGAAGCTGAATGAAGATCCTGACTGGCCCCAAAGCACTGCAGTGTGCCAAGTGTACCCCCAATTACAGACAACGCCCTCTTAGAGTGTTCGAACAATAATGACTCTACTATAAATGGAGTTCTACTGTATCCTTTAAATAATGATGATCAAAGGGCGGGCGGCACGTTGGAGACCCTTCTCCACTGAGTTTCTCTGGGCATGGATCTCTGACCCCCAAATGAATAATGATTTGGTTTATTGGATGTTCTCTTTGCATTTTACTGCAGTGAAGTGACCAGGGGATGAATCACGCACCTTCCGCGAACACTAAATCGTCCAGAGAGAAAATGTTTATCGAGTCTCAAGCTGCCAGCCTTGGCCCCATCAGTGCCTCTGGCTCTTAGGAAATGTTTCTGGCTGATGCGAAAAAAAATTAAATGACATGCCAGACAGACACCAGAGGATGAAGACAGGATTTTGAATCCATGAAGAGAACATTCCTTATGAAAAATCCCATGGAATTGAATTGGGGTGAGACCAACAAGCAACAGATATTTATTAGGGGAGTATAGACATGACTAATTGCTAGGCAGAGAGTGAGTTCCTGTGCACAATTTTTTGGAACATTCCTAGAGCATTCTATAGCAGGGGACAGAATTCTCTTATTCAAATCAAGAAGATGGTTAAAGTAAAGTCTATCGAGAAATTGTTTGCTTTTAATTCTACAAGACTTTCCCATAAGGGATCGGCAGGAATCAGTCACCTAAAGGCTAACATGGAGACGGAAAAGCTTTGGCAGACTTGGAGCAAACTGGGTTCGCCTCAGGCATCAGGTCACAGTGAAGTCTAGTCTCATTATATCTCACTGAGACTAACTCAGAGTGCAGCGTTCAAGGCAGGGAGAAGTTATCTTCGGCATTATCCATACCAGTACTACTACTGCTGTATATTTCGATGCGGCCTTTCATCCCGAAGGAGCGGCCTTTTCAAACAACAGGGATCATTTTCCATGCAGCCCTCTTTGGGGTGGAATGCAGTCGTTGTGCAGCTACCCACAAGAACACTACACAACAATGGAGAGGGGCCAAGCTGAGGAATACGGAATTGGATCTGGATCCAAAAATGAACTTTCCAAAAGTTGCGGTGGGGGGTTGGGTTTCCAGTTCAGGCATGTGTCTCGTAGGAAAGCTTCAAAGCAGAGACCCTGTCTTCCTCTTGCTAGTACCGAGCACTCTTTCTGCACTCAGCAGATATGCTGGGACTGTCAGAAAAGCCTAAGGGAGCTAGGCACCAAACTTCCAATGAATTTGAAAGGTGTGCGAAATGCACCCGAAGCTGGAGACCATGTCCAGCCTCTTGGCCTACTGCCACATCCGTGGCATTACCCCACATAAAAAAAAAATGATTAACTGTCCTGCAATCCAGATGAAAGACAGTTCTATGCAGCAAGATCAGCACAGGGCCCTTTGAACTGTTAGTCAAAGCAATGGGTGAGTTTTAGAGCATCACTGCTGTGATCCCAGGAAGCGTCTGATTGCTAATCATCTTGAAGCAAGTGTCATTGGGGGCCCTTTAATGATACAGCTACACAGCACTGTGGAGTGAGCAGGAGCAAGCCTCCCAGATATGGCTGCCAGTTTTGGTTGGACGTAGTCCTGGAGGTTTCATCCCTTTAATTAAAGATGAATCTTTCATTCCTGGAGATGCCAAGACAATCCTGGAGGACTGGCACCCCCTACTCCCAGCCCAGATTGACAGATTTAGGATAGTGGGGCTTGGGTGAGGGCTCAACAACAGCTGTACAGACAGCACACTGGAGTTGCTGCTCAAGCTCAGAAGCCCACCCGGCTCCTTAGGCTTCAGAGCTGAAGCTGCAACTTCAAAGCGCAGTCCACACAGCTCATTTTAGAGCCGTAGCGTGAGCCCCACTAGCCTGTTGACCTGGGTTGAGCGGCTTGCTACAAAATGCCGTGTAGACAGTCCCGAAGAGAGAGCTACCGGACTCAGAGCTGGTCTCTCTAAGGAGTGCGTAGGGGAGAAGCAGAGCACAGCAGCAATCCGACTGCCCAGCACCACTCCAGTCAGAGGAATGACCCCTGAGGTAAATCCAGGCTCTGTTGAAGTCCGGGAGAGTTTCATCATTGGGGCCAGGATTTCATCCTGACCTCCAGTGCCTGGGAACTCAGAGGGGAAGATGGCTGGTGACCGCTTGGAAGAGCAAGTGGAGAGGACCACATGAATGATGAGACTGAGCAATAGAAGTCCTTTCTTGCGACCCATGCTCAAGTGAGTCTGTTTGGGGAGGGAGACAATTTGCTCAGGACAGTCCTTCCTAACGGATCTATTTGGCCACCTTAAATTAAACCCAGCTAAAGGAAAGGGTAGGATTTGAAAAAAAGGCTATTTTGGAGTAAACATGAATGCCAGTAAATATATTTCTAAAGACACACACACTCTCTCTCACACACACACCACGTCTCAGGGTTCCTGTTGCATAGATGCTGCAGACATTTGCATGGAAGAATAACTTCCACCCAACATACAGGGCTATGGTCTCTCCTCCAAGAGCTCACACAATAAGGACCACATCCAAAGGCCACCCAAGTCAGTGGTTTCAATTGATTTCAGCGGGTTTGGGACCAGTCCCTAATACAATAATGCTCCCATTCGTGTTAGCGTGTGGATGGAAGGGAACAGCGGGGATACAAATGTCTTTAGATGCTGACTCAACTGTATAGTTTCTCTGATCACCCCCCCCCCCCCGGCACCCCAAATGTCATTTAACCCTCCTGGGATGGGGGTGTATGGGAAAGGAGGGGAGAGGCCAGAAGGAAGGAGTAAAGCCAGGAGGAAGGAGCAAAGACATGCTCCAGCAGTCACCACCCGACAGCAGCAAAGCTGTTTGGACGTGACAGGACAGAAGCTGAATAAATCAATCCAAAACCGAAAGGGAGGGTTACGGGAAGGGACGCGAGTTTAAAATGCTGCTCAGCAAATGAAAGGAGATTTCAGACAGGCAATAATCAGCAGGTAGGCATCTGATGCCTTGGTGCATGGAGAGGCAGGCAGCCTCCACTCAGCCCCCCATCGAAACCACACAGCCGTCCCAAAGGGTGACCTGACACAAAGGCCTCATCCTGATCTCACCGCATCTGCCTGACCTGCACGTAGGCCCCTCATTCCCTGGCTGCCAGCCCGACTCTGATTTACACCAAATGGGCCCCTTTTACGCTCTTTGCTTCAAACTGGCCCCCATCTTTTATCTCCCAGACTCCAAAGCAGCACCCCTTACTCTGTGACTCCTCCCTCCCAATTCCATCTCCTAGCAACCAACTCCCCCCCCCCCCCTGCTTCCTTTTCCAGCACCGCCTCCTACATTCCCTGGCCCCCAAACGAGATGCCTTTCTCTGGGACACTTCCCCCTTCCAACATTCATCCTCTGATCTACAGCAGCGCCCCCCCCCCGCCCCACACACACACACTTTCTTCTCCACCACAGCTCCCTTCCCCCACCACCTGGTAAGCAGAGATGCCACTGCACCACAGTTTAAATTATTAACACACAAACTTGGCCATTGGCATTAATATTTCATTCACAATTTAGATGCTTGATCGCAGCTGCTGGACTGAAAGACTTTCAGGAAATGAAAACTCACAAGCAGTCGGAACCATCCCATCCTAGAGGAGCCCTGCAGTCACCTAGCAGCTCCCCTTGCAGGGATATTAAAGGGTCTCAGGGACCCTGGGATGTGGGGGTTTCATCGAGAAGCTGATGTAACTTCTAGAATTCCCCTATTGCTGCAGGACTGTAGCGCGTTAGGGGAAATTCCACCCTCTGGTACCAGGGAGAGGGCTCAGCTGGTAGAGATGCTAGTAATTGTCCTAATTGCCTCCACACTGATGAACAAGCCAACACACCAAAGAAAGGGGATAGTGCACGTGGCAGGGGCCTCTTGACTCACGATAATATGTAATAATTTGAAGGTGAGATGCTTCCATCAGCACCATGGGTTGGATCTAAGAAAAGCCGTAACATGGAAGTACAGCTTCTCTGGAGCTGATGTGGATCCCAAAGCAACTTGGAAGATGCTCACAATAACATCCCTGCCAATTTCTCTAGCGCCTTTAATCCTGAAGAATCCCAAAGCACCTTGCAGGAATTGCATCACTCATCACTGACATACAGACACAATTCGTGTAAGGGCTGGCAGCTGTTTATGCTGCTCCCAGCAACCATGAAATGGCTAATGACCTCTGAAAATGGTCAGAAGAGGGGAATCGGCACCCCCAGAAAAGGTATGAGCACTCAGCTGAGATTGAGTCCGCTCGGGCTTCTGAAACCATCTAGGCTGAGATGTTTCAGAGCAGTCTGTGGGATTCCACTGACGGAGGTGGAGTCTGAAGGGAGGCGTCCCAGAGAAAAGGGGCCATTTGTGGAAGACGCACGTCTACAACTCCTAAAACGCCTTTGGAAAAATGTCAACCCTAGCCCACTCGATGGCATGCTCAGTCATCTTCCATGGCATGACCATAGTCTGCATCCCACCCGCATCACTTCGTCTCGTTTGCATGCACTTCACGCAATACCTCTTTCCTTGCACAACCATTTAAGGCAGGATGTAGAGGAAAATATTGTGTCAGCTGCTACTCAAGACATTTCGTGAGCTTTAATGGGTTCCCTCAGATTGGAATTTGGCCAGGACTCTAAGAATTCGTTTATACTACCCGCCAGATCGGCGGGTAATATTTGATATATCGGGGATCAATTTATCATGTCTCGTCTAGACACGATAAATGGATCCCCAAATCGATGCCTGTACTCCACCTCGGCAGGAGGAGTAAGCAGAGTCGGCAGGGGAGCTGCCACAGTCGACTCACCGCCGTGAGGATGGTCAGATAAGTCAAACTAAAATACTTCAACTTCAGCTATGCGAATAGCGTAGCTGAAGTTGGGTATATTAGTTCAACCCCCCCCCCCCCCCCACACACACACAGTATAGCCCAGGCCTGAGATGAATACCCCCAATACGCCAGAAAAACTAATGTTGATGATCATAAGGGGTCAGGGTCTACATTTTAAACAGCGCTCATTCTGGGGCATGAATGCAATACAGAATTGACTCAGAGGGAAGAGTGCCTCCTACCAGACAACCACCGCTTCTTGAAGCACCTGGCACTTCCTTTGAGGTCTCTCATCCAAAGTGTGACCTGGCCTAGTCCTGCTTAGCTTGGGATCGTGGCAAAATGACTACTTAAGCACCCCTGAATGCAGTAAAGGGCTATGCTTCAAGCCCAACTGTTCAGCTGAGGACCAAAGAAATCCCTTGTCCAACTTCACCAGCATTTCCAATGGACCAGGCGACCTCAGAGATGTGTCTGACGAAGGGAGGCTCTTCATGAAAAAATCAGCAATTTTCCTGAGAATCTCATTTAAGGCACAAGAGATTCACAATTCATTCTGACTCTTTACGGATCCTCAGCCATCGCTTACTGCAGACTAGGCTTCTGCCAGCCCTGTCCAGTTATGTGTTTTTATCAGTTGTTATTGACGTTTTTGTGACATGTTTTAAAATACATTTGGATATGAAAGGCGCCCAGGAAAGTTCTGTTCCACTTCATCTCATGGGGCGGTTCTCTCATGACCGATGGGCCAGTCCTTTCGAGCATAGCCTCAGAGCGGGGCAGAAGAGAAAAGAGCCCCCCCACACACACCCGTTCATCCTTGCATTCTACAGGGCTGCTCCTATCACCCTGATTCAGTGAAGCAAGTCATTCTATTCTATACAGATTCTTATACTATGCTAACCCCTGTAGCACTTGAGTGTCTGCTAATAGTGCATGAAGCAACGTGACTAACATCTGTTAAGATTGGAGAACTCAAGTTCATCCCTATTCAGCAAAACACTAGTGTTTTACTTACCTCTTCTAGATCTCTACACCCCTGGAATTTTGGGACAATATCCCAATACCTATTTACTCTTACTCCAAACATCTAGCCAGACTTTCCTTTCCTTAGCTCCCATCTGTGGCTTCTTGTCCTATCTGCCTCTGGCTACTGTGACTAAACCCCTGTTAGCCACTTACAGCTTTACATATGTATTGCAGAATGCCTATTGCCCTTATATCTGGAATCCCTCCTGTACGTTTACCCTTCTCCAAGGAAAAACCCCCAGAGGGAAATGAACTCTCCTACCTCTTTCCCTCCAAGTATTAGCATTACATTGTCGGTAATAATTAAACACATAATAAGTGTTTTGATAGTACCTTCCATCCAAGGATCCCAAAGGGGCTTTTATTTATGGACCTCAGTGGATTAATGATCCCTAGGAGGTATGGAAGAATTATGCCTGTTTTACTGATGGAGAAACTGAGGCAGAGAAGTCATTATCATCTGCCTGTCTGCCTTAAGGTTTTGCACTAAAAGCCATGGAGACTATGGCTTTTCTCCTGCTGAGTTGTGGAAAGGGGACAGGTCTCCATTTCTGAGAAGGGTGAGGGAGGAAGGGAAGGAAGGACTGATCATTACTTATTTGCATTGCAGTAGTGCCCAGAGATCCCATTCCTGGATCAGACTCAGGACCCCACTGTGCTATGCTATGTACAGCACCGCAAAAAGAATTGACAGTCCAAGAATGCGGCAGCAGGTGGAGTACAAAGGAACAGCGAGATGATTGCGATTGGTGGAATACGCAGAGGTCACAACACACCAGCTGTCTACCCTTTGTCAAGTGCGAGGGGGGGATAGAAGCCAGATCACCTTACCTTTCAGGATTGGGCTCTAACCACTGGACCGTGTTTTCTGCACTTTAGAGATGATGATCATGTTCCCTTCAACTCCTCATATTCCTAGCCTACAGCATCAATTTTGCTCCCTCACTCTGCGTGTTTTATCCGCCAGGCATTGTATCATCATACAATCATAGAATATCAGGGTTAGAAGGGATCTCAAGAGGTCATCTAGTCCAACCCCCTGCTCAAAGCAGGACCAACCCCAACTAAATCATCCCAGCCAGGGCTTTGTCAAGCCTGACCTTAAAAACCTCTAAGGAAGGAGATTCCACCACCTCCCTAGGTAACCATCCCAGTGCTTCACCACCCTCCTAGTGAAAAAGTTTTCCCTAATACCCAACCTAAACCTCCACCACTGCAACTTGAGACCATTACTCCTTGTTCTGTTATGTTGGATGTCATTTCTATCTATTCCCTCTAGCTTGCCTGTCTCGGTCGGAACCCAGTGCCAAACTGGGGCAAAAGCAGGCCTACAAAATCCAACAAGCTGAAGAGCTGCACAAGAAGAACAATTATACTTCTGCCCTGGAGCCTATGCCAGCCAGACATCAGAATGGAGCCATCCAATTACACTCCCATTCAATGGCTGGATTCAGTGTGCACACATGTCAGATGTTAGCATTGTTAAGATAGGGACAGGCCTCTGGCAGTCACCCATCCCTGGCTAACCCTGCTAGGAGCCATGCTTAGCCAGAAACCGCTCCTTTGGTCTCTCTCAGAGAAACAGCCATGGCCCTCACAAAGCCGCCTTATGTTGTAATTGTTCATCAGAAACCAGCGAGGAAGGAAAGAGCAGGCTAAAAGACGAGGTTGATGTCAGCGGTTCTGATACTATCCCTCTCCCACCCGCCCTGTCTCTTGCTTCCCTTTCCCCATCTGTGTCTTCAGGGATTTACAGATCTTGGCATATCACTTATTGGGATCAGATTCCAGTTCAGAGGCTCTGGAGGTGTGGTCTATACCCTTACAGTGGGAAATAGGCCAGCCTTCGGGATCCAGCCTCTGGTACATGTGTAGGGATTAGTAGTGACCCTCTGAATAACCCAACATGTCAGAATGTCTCCTGACATACAGCCACAGGGGGCTGTTCATCGAGCAGCTCTGTTGGATTTTTACAGAAGTCAGTCGCACTGCACAGTTGCGATTGGTCTATAACACTCTGCATGTAGCCTTCACTCCTGTAGCTCTGAAAGACTGGATACAGTGCTGAATTCACACTCTGTCTGTCAGATAGGTTTGACTGTGGGAGAATGTGGGAATTTACACACACAGCCTCCATTAGCATTCATGGGGATTACAGGTGTTAAAAAAATCCTCTGGAGAAGTAAAATAAGATTACATGCTTATTGTAGGCCCTGCCTTAAGATAATAAACAAACAGAGACAATAATAATAGCATTGTCTCATATTTATCCTTTTTTTTTTCAAACTAGTCAGTTATCTCACTGCTGAAATGCAGTCACCTCCGGGGTAGAACACAGCAGCTGCATGACAAACATTTAGCACAGGATTTGAGGGAAAGGACTGCATCCAATTGAAAGTGCCAGTGGGGAAGGGGAACTAAAGTAGGCAGAGAGTAACTAAAATTTGGCCAGAACTAGACACTGGGCTAATATGCCTGCTATCACTGCTCAGAGATCAAATCAGCAGGTTCTTTAGAAATACCAGAGGTCTGTAGATTAAACAGATGCCTTTGGAATGTTAATGATCATAAGCAGCCAAGACCTTGTCTTTCCTCCTTACCCAAAATACAGTGGCACAGTACACCCAAGTACCATGTTGGGACACTGAGTCAGTCCCAGCTCAGGAGGCAGAACAGCGCCTATTGAATCACCTGTTGCCTCTGGGTTTACCTCAGAAGACGCTTGGGCAGATAACAGTCCTGCCTCAGCTAAGAGTTCGCTAAGATACCAGATGAAAGCAGAAGAACAAGAGGCCTCGTTGTCATTTACACAAAGGCCACCTTTCGCCACCCTACCAATGTAATATGGCCCTTAACATGGCATCAATATAGCCCCTTTGCACTGTGAGTGGAGTAAGGTGGCCTCAGTGCCAATGAGAGTCAGACACAAGGTGATTTGATACACAGAGTCGGAAAGGAGGTACCTACCCAAACTTAATGTCTCTCTCCCCATCTATCTATCCTGGGAATTCCACTATCAAACAACCCCAAATTTGGACCAACCCCGAGGTACTGACGAGACACGGCAATTTCCCAGGCAATCTGAGTCACCATACGGATTTTCCATCACTTAGGAAAACCCCACCTAATTCGGACTGGTTTCTTCTGAAGAATGCCACTGTAATCTCTGTCAGTTCTGCTCAGCTGCCCCTGACAAGATAATTTGTTTCCTTTTGGGAAACTGGCTCTTAATCAAATTCAGATGAACCTCTCAGGGCCCTCTATCCTCCCAGGTACTCCTCCCACCCCAAGGATATCTCTGTGGCGAGGAGAAGGACAGGAGACAGCACACTTTTGGTTCAAGTGGTGCATGGTCATTGTGAAAGGTAGTAGAGGAAGCTGCTACCATCCCAAGCCTTAATTATTATCCTCCAAGTCCCTGCTTCAGGAAGAATAATTCAAATAAACAAATAACTTTTGTTTCCAGAAAATCTATAAAACCTCCCCATCGAATGCTGCCAGTTATAGTAATTCTCTATGTCCCACATTACTTCCTCTCCACCTTGCTAGGAGACGTATCATCATCCTCACTTTACAAAAGGGGAAATGGAAACACAGTTGTGAATGTGATTTGCTAGTCCAGGGTCACACAGAGTCTATGGCAGGGCCCTGAGTAGATCCTATGTCTCCTGGTTTCTAGACCTGTCCCCCTCCCCCCACAGTCTCACACACATCTTTCCACTATCTTTACTTATAGATGCTATACCCCCTTGGAGACCTGAGCTAAAGCTGATTAAAGTCAATGGAAGAACTCCCATCAACTTTGGATCAGGCCCTAGAGCAGAGAGGTAAGCAAGAGACCTACCATATATTCTCGTTCATTAGCCCATTCATTTAGAAATTGACCCATCCCACCCCCCAGATGGATAGGTAAAAATAGCAAAAACTGTATGACCCTTTCATAAGATCACCCTATATTTCAGGGGTTGGCAAATTTTGGCTCCTGGCCTGTCAGGATAAGCTGCTGGCGGGTGAGGACATTTTGTTTACTTGTAGTGTCTGCGGGCACAGAGCCCCCCGGTCCCAATGGCTGCGGTTTGCCATTCCCAGGAAATGAGAGCTGCGGGAAATGCCACCTTTTCCTGCAGCTCTCATTGGCTGGGAATGGCAAATCGCGGACACTGGGAGCTGAGGGGCTCTGTGCCCGCAGACAACTCCAAGTAAACAAAACGACACTGTGTTATTCAATTCAATAATTCCATAGAGTTTAAAATCATCAGATGTTGGTGTAGACCCGTTTATAAGTCGACGCCGCTCTTTGATGCCTCACATTTTTACCCAAAATATTCGGTTTATGAACGAGTATATATGGTACTTGAATGTAAGGAGAAAGGCTTGCCTCTAACACCATGATGGGATAACTTGTCTCCCCCTGGCAGGGATGTCCTGTAGACTAGTGGAGGTGTGTGCAGTGCTTTGAAGATGGAAAGAACTCTACACGTGCAGAGATGGACACGTCTGTCTGCAGCAGGCTCTTGGGGAGCCACGCATAGCAGGGTGTCAGCCGACCGGAGCAGCAGGACTAAGTGGGAACAGAAGATGGAGGAAGCGATGTGGAAGGGAAGTTGGCAGCAGCAAACTGTGATGCCCTGAGAAAGCAAGAATCACTAATGAACAATGTCAAGAGCCAAAGCAAAGAGCAGCAAGACTCGGAGCGACGGGTTTGGGGCTATGTGTTTTTTAAGAAGCTGTCCACCTCCATCGGCTTGATCAGGGAGTTTTAATTAGCGGGACTTACAGTGCCACTAAATACAGAGAGCAAGACACATTCGCTGTCCAGGCAAGTGGATCAGTCAGCAGAATGTGCTGAGGAAAAGGGGCACGGAAGGGAAAAAACAGCTGGGGTCATTTGGTGCTCTCGCTGTCTCTGTCTTTTTCGTCCCAGAACAACCAGTAATAAGGTAAGTCTCTAACACGCCGCCGAATATATTTCTGTTTATTCACCTGCCATGTGACTCCAATTGTATTATTACAGTTCAAATAACTGGCCAATATCAGAGAGCAGCCTCTCTCCAGCACCAGCTGAGGTGGAGGGAAAAGATACGTTTTTAACCTTTTCGGTGCCCTTCTCGGGATGTTTGTGCACAGGCAGGGAGACAGTGCTCAGACTGTCCCACATTAAGCACGTGCTTAAATTTCATTGGGGTCAGTAGCAAAGAATGGGACAAACTATCTAAAGGTGTAGAAATGAGTCACCACCTATCCAGAAAGCTGTAAAGAACCCTCTCCTAACATAGTATCGGGTGAGCCACTAGAGGGGATGAATGCAGCCAGGGAAAGCATGCAGCCACTGTGCTGGAATGCCTGGAAGCAGTGTCCTGTCTATCACAGCCATTTCTGGACTGTCCATCACTGCAGCATTTAGGCACAGAAGCTCTTGATGTGATGATAAAGTGACGGGAGGGAATCATACGCTGCAAAACGAGAGTCGATTTTACCCTCTTCCACTTTAGTACTCTCCTTCCTATCTGGGGATCTCAGGCTATGTTACACAGACAGATGAATTAAACCTCAATGTCCCTGTGAGCCAGGGAGGGATCACTGTCCCCATCTGACACATGGGGAAACTGAGGCACCTCTACGTTATGTGACTTGGCCACAGTCACAAAGGGAAGAGCCAGGAAGAGTATCCAAATTATCTGGCCTCCAGGCCCCTGATCATGTCTCCCCCACTATTTGTATTGAATGCCTACAGAACAATGTGTACTGCACTTGGATACCCTGATGACAGGCCACAGAGGTGACGTCACCATGGAGAATCCTAGATGACATGGTGCTGTAAAACCCTATCACAGCTACCTCCTGAAAAATTCTACCTGCAACCCCAGTCACTCCTGGCGAGAAGGTGTTAACTGCATTGCGTTACAAGCACCAAATAAAAGGCTGCTGGATTTATAGGTGATCATTGGACTCCCCACTCAGGTCTGCAAGCCTGTTCTCCTAGCTCTAGCCACATTCCACAGAGTCAGGCGCCTGTGCCAGCAGGCGGAGGGGAGGGAAAGGGCCCACGTGGTAAGCAGTAAGGCCCAAGTTGCTGGCGGTTAGCACCTCTGTTGTAGGGCAGAGGAATACCATTTTCCATGGAATACTTGGCTCTCCAATACAGTGAGTGCCAGACGCCCACAATTAGCTTGAAAAAATGTCTCCGAGGCACATCCGGTCAGAAATGTCTGGCTGGATATTTTGTGGGTTTGATTTAGGAGCTGAGTTTTTTTATAATAGCTAATTAGGTAGATTTCTCGAGCAGTAATTTAAAATCTGCTAATTATCCCATCGTCTGAATAAGAAAAAGAAAATCTCTTGTTGTTATCCAGACATTAGTGAAAAATATTAAAGGTTGACAAGCTGCCAGTCACAAAATGAACCCTAGGAATTAACTCCGTGGTGGGATCTTAATTCAATTGTCTCTACTCTCCAGATACTTCATGAGGGACCTGCTGCTGAGTGGTCTTTCCATCCAGCTAGGCTTGAAACTGATGCTCCAAAATGACACATTTACATTCAGAATAAGAGTGACTATAACAGTCATCATTTGTCTCCCTGCTTTGGGGCTAAATATGATCAGGAGCTGGGGTCCCAATAAGGGGCATTATGGGAGATTTACGACTTCCCTTGCAGCATTGGCCATGGCTGGAGATGGAATACCAGACCACTGTCGTATTTAATCTGAGCTGCTATATCGGATTTAGGATACCCAACCAGATGTCTCATTGGACAATTCCAGCAGAGCACAGTCCTGAAGTCAGACTAGATGCATCACTGCGTTGGCTTGGCAATTCATATATTCTTATATACATAGGGTGTCAGCCTAGTCCTAAGAGATCTGTCACATGATGCAAGTACTTGGCCTCTTGGGACCCAGAGGCTGCTCTCCAATACTCTCCTGGGCAGCAGCTGACTTGCTATGGGGCCTGCCATCCTGAATTGCATAGGATAGACTGGTTAAAGTCAAACCCAGCCAACAAAATGTAGGCTGTCTGGTAACCCTGGCTCTGGTCCATTTGGAAGGAAGTTCTGGGCCTTCTGTTTAAAGTAAATTAGTCACTCATTGTATGATTTACACCATGGCCGAATTGAGGATTAACCTTTTGGAGGCTGTGCTTCCATAACTCTACTTATTGAAAGCTCTGCAGAAACATTAACAAACTCCTCAGAACACCATGGTAAGTGCCACTGTCCCTGTTCTACAGACCGAGGGATTTAGGCAGACAAGGTAAGAAAACATTTTCAAAAATGGCCACTCATTCTCAGTGCCTCGGTTTTTGGCTGTCCAAGCCAAGAGGTCTAAAGACGGATTTCCAGATGTGCTGAGCACCCAGACCTTCATGTGAAGTGAGTGGAAGTCACTGGGTACTCAGTACCTCTGAAAATCAGGCCATTTATTTAGGGGCCTAAATATGAATCCAGGAGCTCAACTTTAGGCCCTCATTTTAGGAAATGTTTGGCCTTTATCCACAGGGTGCAGCAGTACTGGAATGCAGCCACTTCTGGTGTAGAGGTAGGCAGACAGCTTGCACTCAGCATGATGTACTACAAGGGTAAGAGGGGAAATATTTGGTAAAGAAGACCAGCTTAAAGCTCATCTCTTAAATTCATAGATTTTAAGGCCAGAAGGGACCAGCAGATCATCTAATTTGGCCTCCATTGTATTCTCCGAGGACGCCAGTTTTTAAAGTCTCATCCGTAAGACTTACGCACAGGAACGGGCATGGAAGGATAAGCTGATCCTGCTGCATTTTGAATCTGTGGCGGCAAAGCATGTAGTAGTCGCAAGCCTGAAGATTAGTGCGCTAAAGCCATCTCCCTCTGGCTAAGGGCTCTCGTGTCTTATCATATGATTTGAGCATTCCGAAGGACTGAACACCTCTGACACAGTTAGGAGAGATGATGGTCAAGTCATGCATCACTGGAAAAGGAATTCCCTTTAGATCTGCCGTTAGTTCCTTGGTGTGACCTATGACCTCATATCACGAGATAGTAATAATCACACAGATACAAGGGAGGCAAAGCATACCATTTTGGGCAGATTTTTCAGAATCTTTCCCAAGGACAAACTCATGCACTGCTAAAAATCAGCATATTTGCCCAATTCCCCCAATACAGTGCATTAAAACAACTAAAAAATGCCGCTAAAAAAGAAAAATCTCAACCCAGTATTTGTGTTGTTTAAAAAGCAAAGTGTAGATCTGCAGTTACAAACACCAGCGTGATTCAGGTAAGATGATGTGAAGCAATGTCCCATATTGGAATCGGACCAGGACAGTGGGGTTAGTATCTGTATTATAATAATCATCTCTGGAGTAAACTACCCTGGAATCTTTAATTACTAGAAGTAGAGTCAAGGTCTCGGTTTTATATCTCATTGGAAAGATGGCACCCCGGATCTCTTAACACCACACTGCTGCTGTATTGACTCAGAACACCTCTGTTCCTACAGCACCTGTGTGTTCCTTGGGATTTCCCTTCTGTGCAGCTCGTCTCTGCATAGCTTTCTGCATATGAAATAGGAGAAGATCACAATGCAAGGTGGTATGGCTGCAGGCCAGCAAAAATGGCATTATCACCTAAGCAACTGAACAGGAATAGTTTTGTCTGTACCTGTGAAGAATCTAAAACCAAAAATAAGTCAGGTGTCACAGCCCAAAAGTAAAAACAGAAAAGGAAAGGGTTCTATTTACTTCTTTCCATGCTAAAGAGACACCCCCCCCCCCCCTGAACACTCCCTGTAGAGACTTGAGAGGCAGCGACCCAGAAGTCTTACAGCAGCAGCTACTCCTAGACAGCCTGGGACATGAAAACCTGCTTCAGTAGCAGAGGGATTGCTACACAGAGCATTAGCCTGGAAAGCAACTTTTCCCCTCAGCCAGCAGATATGGACAGAGGTGGATCTATCTCACATTTCCCTCAAGGGAGGGGTCTCTCAAGCTGTCCAAGTGAACTCAGAGTTGAGAGGACTTCTCCTAGCTGCTCCCAAGTTCTATGACAAATGAACCAACCTTCAACTCCTAACAGTAGAAGCCAATATATTCAGACTGTGGCCTCTGGTGGCCCATCTATTTGTTTAAAATCAACACAGGGTACTCATTAGAGGAGATCCAAAGACAAAACCAGCTTTGGTTGCTATGCCACCTGCAGACCTAAATGAAGCTACATCTGTATAGCTACAGAATGTAAAGTGTTAAGATTCCAAAGGCCCCTCTGGGTCTTTGCAGTGTTAACAGTAAAAGAAATTAAGAAACTGAACAAACAAGAGCACGGGAAGGGGAGGGGGGGGAAGCAGGGCTGATTCAAGGAAGCCTGTTTCTGTTTTAACCTGTCCATTTAAAAGCTGGGCCTGGAGTGTAATTCAGCCTCCTTCATTAAAGTCTATAACCCATTCGGCACATTTTCAGACTGAGCATACAGCATTAATAAAATGTGCATGACCCAGAAGACTTCCTGCAAAGACTGTTGTCAGTTGAAGCTGGGACTCTATAAAACAGCCTGGAAAGGTGAGAGTGGGAGGAGGCTGGTTGGATGTAGAGTCTTAGGGTTTGTTTGGTTTTTTAAATACTCTATTAACCCGCAGGCTGGAAAAAACAATAAAAAAATAAATATAGACCCATTAAGCTACTTAGAAGAAAACTCCCTGAACCTCTGGATCACTGACAGCTGCCAATTTTCTGCCAGTTGCACTAGCCTGGGAAAGAAAGGGAGGAGGGGGGGAAAAACCCTAGTAACAGAAGAAAAACAACGCTGTGAAACACTCTGAAATAACAAGAGCTGCTCTGATTGTATTTCCCGGCAGCCAGGCCTTGTTTCGAGGGAGGGAGGGAGTGTAATGAAAATATGTAATAAAAGTAAGGCAAAAATATAGTTCCAAAAAGGGAGGGGTGATTGCAGGAAAATGGGAAGGGAAGGATTTTTTCTTCAGTGTGAGAGAGATGTGCTGGAAGCCAACATTTGTAAACGCTACGTAAACAAGAATTGATTTCAGGCCAGCTCCCCCCAGTCACTCCCCTCCCTGCAGGTAGGCTTTTCCAAAGCTTGCCAGTGTTTTGATGTTGAAATGGATAGCTACTTCCTGACATCAGGTGGTGATGAAAGGCTCTTGATGTAGCCCTGCATAATGGTGTGTTCCCATTCAGCGCTCAGGGGCTTTCAGAACACAACAGAACATGGGCCAAGTGAACATCCAGAATGTATTCTTATGGGATGGAGTCTTCTGACAGACCATCCAAGGCAAAAGTACAGTGTAGTTCTGGGGGAAGAATTACAGGGGGTTCAGAGACGGGTGATGAGAATGATCAAGGACCTGCAGAAAGTCTCCTGTGAAGAGAGACTGGAAAGATGGTGATTGTTTACTATAGAAAGGAAGCGAACCAGCAACATAATAAAAGAATATAATGAATGAATGGTATCGAGAAAGTAGGTCGGGAGCTTCTGTTCTCCCTGTCTGATAACAACACAAGAACAAGGGTACAGTAAACGAAATTAAAAGCTGGGAAAGATCAAACTGATAAAAGGAAATATTTTTTCACACAGTGTTAAATCAGGCTGTGGAACTCACTGCCACAGGAAATCACTGAGGCCAAGAAATTGGTAAGATTCAAAAAAGGGATTTGACATTTCTATGGCTAAGAATATTCAGAGTTAGAATAGTTAATAGGACCACATTTTGGAAGTGAAATTAAACCTCACGCTTCCGGGTTTAAACTAATCTCTGGTATGGATTAGAGGGAGACGTTTTGTGGGGAGGGGCAGATTATCTCACCACTGCCAAAAGCAGGGTTTCTTGCACCTTCCTTTAAAACACCAGGTGGCTGTCACAGTCAGAAACAGGTATTGGGCTAAACGGACCATAGCCCTGATCCACTCTGTCGGTTCCTATGTTCCTGGGTTACGTGTGCCTATGGAACATCCATGATGTAGCTCTATAGGACAAGGTCTGCTGATAGCACATCCATGACGCAGTATAACATGTCCCAATGGAACCTTCATGACACAGCACTGTATGACGATACACGCCAACAAGACGCATCCCAGTAGCACTAAGCCAATCTGCATGCCAACAGAATATAGTCATTAGGAAGTACTACCTGACAACATACCTCTGGGGAGTACATCTGTATCATAGTGCTACATGGTGCCCCGCAGAGCATTATGGTCTCAGCCCTCTCCCCCTGCCCTCCCCCCCCCCATAAGCATTAATACTTCAACCTCAGGATGCCTGCTTCCCATGAAACAAAATGGCTGCTGTCAGATTTCATGGGCTGGCTCATTTCACAGAAATAGAGGACTTGCCAAACCAGAAGAGAACCATTGTCCACCGTCCATCTCTGTCTCTGGAGCCAGTGACCCACATAGGAGAAAACAAAACTCCTGTCGTAGCTGTACAGTCCTGCACTGAGGGAGACGTGATGGTGTGGGGGCAGGTTTTCTTCCTGACTCCAGTTTGGGATCAGTTAATGCCCTGGAGCAAGAGGGTCAAAATCCTTTGTAATTCCCACGTTAGCTAGCGTAGTAGCAGATGTTTTTTCTTCTTCATATTGGATGTGGCCTCCTTTGCTAGGTAAGTACCATAGGAGGGCAGGGGGAAGGAGAGAGCTGTGCCAACAGGTTGGCAGTGTCCATTGTCAATGAAGCTTGCTCCAGGAAGAGCCTTTCCATTTCCTCCAGACTGGCATGGAAGCAGTTCACAGCTGTGATGAACGTCTCCCCTAGTCTGTCACCTAGGAGTCTCACGCTCTGCCTACCCCCTCCTTTGCTTCAGGGCTGCCTTATTTCTTATGTGGGACGGGAGGAGCTTTGGATGGAAACATGTTGCCATTAGTATCACATTGCATTTCATTACCCCCTAGGTTTGCTGGCTCCAAATTCCCATCTACTTCCAAGCCGCTGCATCTAACCATTGGGCATGGGATACTGCAGAGAAATAGCTACCTGGAGGGGAGCATGGCTGTAGCACATGAAACCTCAGGCCCCTAAGGAAGACAGACTCAAAGCATCCAGGCTGCAGCTTCTAGCGCTTGGATTCTCCCCAGCCCTGCGGCTGCTGCTCGCATTGCTGAGGCAGCGTGACCCATGCGATACCACTGTACAAGAACTCCCCGGCACAAACTCCCTCCTCTGGAATCCCTCTATGAACCTATCGCATGCAAACACGAGAGAGCAACAGGATACAGCCAGGGATGGAAAGAGGATCCAAACCCTCCACCTTTCCCCCTGCACCATCCTTCTCTCCCTCCACCAGCTGTCACAGTTCTTTCCCCCTCTCATTTCATCCTCCCGCACCCCATTCTGGTCGATCCCCCTCTTCCTCGCTATCACTTCACCCCCTCCCTTCCATCTCTCTCCCCTCCTCCCCCGTTCTGTTTTAATTGGCTTCTCCAGGTCATCCTGGTTTCCTGGCCTCTGAACCTTCAGCCAGAGCCGAATGGCCTGTGATTTCCCCTCAGCTCCGGATCTAAGCCCTGTCATTGCTAACCTGCTCCAGAAACCAGCAGAATGAGAAGTGGAGGGGGGGGGGGAGAGGAACGTACCAGCTACAACTCATCAGCCAGCCTCCGTCTGCAGCATTTAATTCCCAGCTCTGCCACTGACCTACGGGGTGACTGTGGACAAATCCCTTCATCTCTCTCTGCCTCCTTTCTCCATGGGGGTAATATTGTCTTTCCCCACCCTTTGCCTTGTCTATTTACATTATAATCTCTTCAGGCAGGGACTGTCTGTCACTGATTGTCCGGCTTCTGTCACAATTTTGGTCCGCTGCTACCTTCATACTCATCAGAAGAGACTTCTCTCCTATGGAACCCCAGTTCCAGACTGTGCGCTGGCCCAGAAGGGGCTGTCAAGCCTAGAGAGTCCGAATTGCTGAGAGACATCTTAACATGAAGCCTCTGGGTCTTCATCTGGGGTCCTAAGGTGTCAGTGCTCCCTCCTCAGCCTCTGTGTTGAGTTCGCTGGAAGCTCCTTGCCAACGGAAAGCAAGCCACCCTGTGTAAGTTGCCTGCTCTTATGCTGCTGTTTTACATTGATAATCCACCCGGAGAGCAGCCTTTACAGTTCATTCTATTAAAGGGGGTTCGGCCTTCATTTATGAGGCCAGGAGGCTCCTGGAGAGCTTGGCGTTGGGGGCATCTCTCAGGCCCAGAGCTACGCATGGGGTTATCTTCTGGCCAAGCACCTCGCCCATTGCAATTCAGTGTAGGCCGGCGGCTGGGGAGAGCAGGCAGGCTAAGCAAAAAGCGGCACTAGTTTTGGGTCTCTCTTTATTGACAGTCTCCGCAGAGAGGGCAGGTGCTGAATGGGTCCTAAAGAGGTTGGACCCTCTTTTCCCGAGAGATGGCGGCTCTGGGTCAGATTTGAAGCATGTTGGGCAATATGGGGAAGGCTTTTGCTGCCGTTGTATGTGCTATACATGGGCTGTGGAGACACAGCTGTCAGTCCCTGGAGCCATCCCTCTAACTTCACTTGAATGAGAAAAGGAGGGAGCCCTAGGTTGGGGAGGGTTTCTATTGGCTTCATCTCATGTTCAGTTCTATTCTTTGCCATTAACCTCTTCTTCCTTGTGTATAGCTGCCCCTTTGCAGAGCTAAAGTTGGGGCCTTGCTGGGTTGTTTCCACTAGGAGGAAAAATTGATGATACCCATCAGGTATTTCTTTGACGCTCTCCTATTTATTTGCAAAGGATGGACAGACAGTACAGTTTCCCTGGAAACAGAAGGAATAAAAACGAGGCTGTTCCCTCATTCAGAAATCCAAGCCTGCCTTTTCTGCAAGTCTTGTGCCCCCCAAAAACTCTCTTTCAGCTTCCTCCCATGGCCACATGCCCCACTGCTTCTCTTGCTCTCTCCCGGCTTTCTGCTTGTGTTTCGCCTCTTTCTGCTTGGCTTCTCTCTCTCTCACCCCCTAGACACACATTAATACAGGGCCTGAGACATTCATCTGTTGCAATCAGCCCATAGGGAAACCCCTTAGTCTATGTGGCTTAGCGTCTACTCAGACCTTGCCATGCTGGTCAGTACTTTGGGTGATGGCTTCTATAGTTTCAGCTCTAAAACTTTTATTAAAGCTAATATTTAAAGTCAAATTTACAGAATTTAGGAAGGAAGGTTCTGTGCACCTGGGGACGGGCTTGGGTTATGGGGAATTGCAAGTATCAGTGACAAGGTTAACGAGGTACATACATGTCCCATAACCAGCATAGATCCAGATTGGGCTGTGGGAGTTTTTTCAAGCTTCAGTGGATAAGTGAGCTCAGGTATGCCACCCGTGGAATGTAGTAAGTGTCCAAGTCAGTAGTGGTGTAGAAAATAAGTACATGGGTGGGGTGCGTCCTTTGGTTTGTGAGGGAAGGGAGGAAGTGGGTTATTTCCCTGGTCGGTGGTCTCGATTACTCAACCTGGTACTGGTGCTATCTCATGATGTGTTCTGTATAGATGTCTCTGGACCCCCTGATGGTGCTGGACACCATGAGCTGTCTCATGAGCCAGGCGTAGCGTCGACCGACTCTGCACGCTCTCAGTACCGGCTCGTTATGAGGGTCCCATCCAAAGAGACACTTAATTTCTCCTTCTATTTAGCCTGAATGCAGGGTGCTTAGTACACCCATCAGCTTTAACCGGGTCTGTGACCTGAGGGGCAGCTATTAACATCTTCCAGAATAACAATAAATATATATACATAAATCCTTTGTAGTATGTGACCTGCCTATCTCGGAGACCTTCTCTTTCCTATTCTTCTACCCTGGCAGGGTGCTAAGGCAGTCCATAGATCTGTTCATCTGGAGTCAGGGCCATCCCGGCAGAGAGCTCTGGATCACGCCCCCCCCCCCCCCCCCATCAGCTGATGTATGAGTTTGTGTGGCCTTTCAGGAAGCACTGCTAAGTCTGTCTGTCCAGAGCTTTTCTAAGGGGGTGGGCTGAGTGGGGAGGGTCTCAGTTTGTGTGACTGGGCAAATGTTGACACTAGCTCAGCTGGAATGATGTATGCCTCTGGGCCCTGATTCAGCTGGACTGGTTTTGTAATGGGGTCACTCCAGTGACTTCAGTGGGGTGACTGCTGACCACTGGAGTCCCTAGAGATTAGGGATAAAGATCAGTAAATGAAATTCCAGAGGCAGAAACAGGGGGATCAAATTGCTGCACAAGCCTGAGATAACCAGATCACTGGGTTTTTGGGACGGTTCTATTTCAGCCTCCTACATGCCTCCCTTCCCCTCTCCATTGTGATCGGTTAATGCCAACGCCCCAGCCCTCTCCGACTGCTAGCTCCTCTTCCTTCTCAGGCACCTGGATCCATGGTGCGAATCTTCTAGCTGGCCTGGCCCAGATTGGCCACTGTCAGATGTTCCACTTTTTCTAGAGCAGACTTGTCAGGCAGCTGTTTCCGGAGTCTATCCCTCTCCCTTCCTTATATCTGGGTAGAAACATATTTTGACAGGCCAGCGATGCAGAAAATAACTTGCTGCTACCGAACTGTTGCATCCCTTGACCCCAATTAGAATGCGGTGTATGTAAAAGTGTCAGCTTCCAGCTTTCTCTCTCCCTCTGATCTTCCTAACCAAAATACCCATTGTCCAAGCCATGCCTGAGCAGTTCAGTGTGCAAAATTACTGCCCAGGTGTCTAAACATAGGTATGGCCAGACTGGATCAGCCCAGCGGTCCATCTGATTCTGTCTCTAACAGTGGCCAGCATGAGCTGCTTCAAAGGTAATAGAGGACACCTTACAGCAAGATGTTAATAGCTATGTTGGAAGATGTTATGGGATAGCCTGCCCTCAAGGAAAGCTTTTCCTCCTGACCCTTTCAGTTAGAGGTTGCCCTGGGGCCTGAAGCATGAGGGTTTACATCCAGTCCAAAAATCTTCTTGGGGGTTTCTCTAGATTTACTGTTCTACTTGCTAACCAATCTGCCTCCTGATGCCTGAAGCCATGGAAAATGGCCAAGGCAGCAGTCACAGAGGCCAAATTCACCATAGAATTTACTAGTGCGACTCCAGGCTGTTCACAGGACTGACTTAGTTTTCCCTTTGTCCTCTGTGTTCATGTCCCTGCCTCTCACCTTGCTGTTATCAGATCCATTGCTAGCTGCCTTCATGCAGACTGGCATGGTCTTGCTATCTTCCTGTCCCCTTGCATGTTAGCGCTAGTGTGAGCTAGTGAGCATTGCCAGTGGTGTAACAGGCCGGCTGGCGTGAACCAGGATGGGGCGGGTGTTTTGGAGCTGTGGCGTGCTCTTCTTCTTGGTGAAGGTGATGCTGTGCGCAGTGTAAATAGCTAGTTAAACCTGTAAGAGGTCAGATAGGTATAAGGATCAGGGATCATTCTGAGCAGGACCATTGGATCTCAATACGTCCCATATCCACGCAAACTTGTGGACCTCAGCAGTGTGGTTCGGACCCATCTCAACTAACAATACGCCTCCAGTGGTCACCTGTGTCTGCCCAAACTGGGGTGCAGGCTCTATGTCTCACTGAACTCATCAGTATCGTGGCTGCTGCTGTCAATCAGGTGGAGACATCAGAAGATGCCATGCACATTAAGATCTTCATCCATGGTAAATGTCCCATGCCCTGCCTATTTTTCATAGGCACGAGAGATCCCCGGCACTTTGTGAAAGAGCGTTGCCTTGTCCTGGCACCCCTACCCAAAAGCCTCTCAGGGGTGTGCTGCCCTCATCTCTTCCGAGGTGGCTGCATATTGGTGGTGCTGTTTATTTGCCATCCCAAAGCACTTGAAATGAAAGCCGCTATTATAGCGTCTTGCGGGAGCAAAGGTTCCTCCTAATGATAGCTCTGCATGCTGCAATTAAACAGCAGGCATGGAAAGTACTGCAAGAATTCTGTACGACCTTCTGAAACCATGCCAGGAGACCGTATCCCCTGAATTAGTTCGCTGGGAGTAAATTCAGCACAAGTGCAAAGAGACTATAGCAGGGGATAAGGAGTCTAATGGACAGCCCCTAACACACGCATCCCATTTAAGACCATTCTGTCTTCCCAGCTCCTGGTTCCCCAGGACCACATTTAATTGGTGAGGATGACCCTGTCTGTGGCTTTCTTGCTTCCCAGGAGGCAATTGCCTGAGTTTTTAGGATTCTTCAGCATGCATTGTGCTCTTTGGATACCGACGCTGAATTCCCCCTTCATTATCATTCCCTCTGACATCCCCTCTGGCCCTATTAGGCAGACATTGGGTTGAAGGTGGAGAATCCTTCTGCTATCGGGTGGAGTGGCTCTTTGAAAGAGCCATTTCTCCGCTGTCCTGGGGTGACCTTCCTCAGTACCGCAGAGAGTGGACTGTAATAAGGCTGGTCACCTTGACTTCTTCCGGAACGTTACTCCACAAGGCTTCCCAGAGGCCTTTGTGCCTTTGTCTTCCTCATGAGCTGGTTTACCAACAAATACTGTTCTGTAAATAGGTCCAAATTCCAGAATGATCCTTCCTCACCCCCCCCCCCCCCGCCCCAGTTTGATTGGGGGAGGGGAATGACAGACCTGCCCGCCCCAGACTGCTACTAGCCTGATGGTTACGGCACTCAGGTGGGATGTAGGAGATAGAGGCTTAAGTCGCTGATTTGGACATTCCCACTAGCCCCTGGGTAATAGAAGTCTCTCTTACAGGCCCAATCAATAGTTAATTATAAATACAAAGTGGAACAGCTCCAATAGGAGAGATGGCAAGGCGGCTTGGTGGCTGGTGTACTTGCTTGGGAGGTGGGAGACCACTGCTCCAAATCAGCGTTATGTTTCTGTGAAACATTCTGGTTTTGATGAAATATAATTTTTTAAGGCATATTCCACCTTCACAAAAGCTGCTTTGAAAGTATTTCCACCAGCTCTACCTCCAAGTCCTGGGCTAGCGCCCAAACCATTGGATTACCCAGGCTTTTGCTGATCCCTTGTCATTTAGATCCTTCAAATAATCTTTTCTTTACTTTTCTCTCTTCACCTCCATCCCCCTTTCAATTTGTTCTGCTGGCAATAACCCCCCCAGCTCTGTCTGTTGGGAATTTCAGAGACACAGGTGAAGAACGGAGGCCTCTTAACTAACCCTTTGAGATATCAGAGGCTGCCTTCTTGCAGCTCAGCAGGGCCAGGCTGGGGAGCAGTGGTGAGGGACTGGAAGAAGGAAGGGAGGGGGGTGAAAGGACCCTGAAGGATCTTAGCAGAAAGTTGATGCATTCAGAAGGGAGAGTAAAAACCAGTGTACTGCTAAGGGGAATTCTCCCCACACATTGTCTGGACACATGAGGTCTGAAAGGGAGCAAAACCACAGCACCCCTTACGCAACGCAGATCGTTTACTCCTCTGCAGCAGTCCAGAGGAGGCTTTGTGGGAAACTACGGTGGGGAGCAAAGACATAGCCAGGGCGTCGGCAAACTGGTCAGGACTATCACAGCGCCTTTATTTTAAGTAGCTGAAGACACGGTGATCCAGTTGATGGGGTCTGTGTGGGTGACAAGGATTTTACCCTCTAAGGGCGGCTGTCGTTGCCAGGATCAGAATTTTAAACAAAGAATTTCGGGTGAGCTGTTTCTGTTGGCGGAGTTCTGTACAGCCTGGGGACTGAGGAGGTCTTTAATATGAATGAAGTGGGGAATGCGCGAGCAACGGGTGGCGGCGGCCTAACCGCGATTGAGCCAGGGTGACTTCAAGCGAAAGAGTTTTTTGTCTCTTCACATGGAACGAGTGGCAGCTAAGGAGATTCTTTAATTATTTGTGTCGTGAAAAAATGCTCCAGAGGGCAAAATGCAGACTGCTTGTGAAGCCCTCTGAAGAGGGTGACCAGATGTCCCGATTTTATAGGAATGGTCCTGATTTTGGGGTCCTTTACTTATATAGGCTCCTATAACTCCCCATTCCCGGTCCCGATTTTTCACATTTCCTGTTTGGTCACCCTACCTCTGAACCAGATCAGATATACAGTAGACTCTTGATTACCCAGGATGATAGGGAAAAAATAATTCTGGTTAATAAAATCCTGGATAATCACCATCCATAGGAAATATGGGGTGTGGGGGTTGGATCACCAGCCACCCTGTTCCAGGGGGAGGAGTTGTTGGTTCGCTGGCTGCCCTGAGCCCTGGTGGGGTTTTTTGTGTTTGTGCTGGGGGCGGCAGCAAAGCCAGAGCAGGCCCTGCGAGTTGCGCGTTTTTTTTGACATCCTGGTTAATCCACATCCTGGTTAATCCAATCCTGGATAATCGAGAGTCTACTGTATCCTTTGCTTCCCCTGCTCTCTGTGGAGAGGGACTGGTGATTTCTCCTCTCTTCCTGTGGGAACTGCCAGTGAGGGATGCACAAGTGCTAGAATGACCCAGCAAAAGGGAAGCCCCTTAGTCACAAAAATTCCTACAGTAATTGCCTTCAAGGCAGCATTACCGGGGAATAGAAAGTTACTCTGGAAGACAGCTGTCCACACAATTCTATACCCACAGCGCTCCAGAAAAATGACTGAAGCCCACTCATAGCAGATGGAAATTTTTCCACAAAAAAAAAGTCAGTTTGGGCTGAAAATTATTTTATTTAAAGTTTATAAACTCCAAAATATCTGCTTTAAACTGAACATTTTCAGTTGCCAAAAACTGATTTTTTAAAATTTTTGGACAGAAACTTTACATTTGTAAGAAAATGTTTGACTAAAATGAAAAAAGTCATTTTAGTTAAAAAAAATGATGATAATTTCACAAGATGGGCGGTGAATAATTTGCCGGCTAGCTCTACAGATGACAAACACTGCAGGATTGTCTAATATGCCTGTTAAGAGTTACTCAAACATTGGGAAAATTATGTAATTTGATTCTAAAATTGATACAGCTAAACCACCCTGAACACGCCCGATCCTGTCTGATCTCGGAAGCTAAGCAGGGTTGGGCCTGACTACTACTTGGATGGGAGACCTCCTGGGAATACCAGGTGTTGTAGGCTTAACATGGGCGTGGGGCTAGCAACTCCACGCTGTAGGGAACCAACTTGCTACTGAAACACCAACAACAGAGATGGAGTGCTCTGTGGTTGGTGGCCCATACCCCACCTGGGGAGTGATGGGCAGAGAAAGATTCTAAAATTTGTAAATCTGCCCCTCTTGGTTATATTTTTTAATTGGGGATTTGAAAGGGGCATTGCCCAGGTCCCTAAACTAGGGCATCACCCTTTTGCGTCATTATTTTATGTTGTGTTTTCTGACCAGCATTCCCAGTTTCCTCTCCGTAGGAGCCCTAACCAGCCAAGCAGCAGGGTGTCAGAGGGGGACGTTAGCGCTCATTGCTGATCAAGCAATAATGAAATTAATAGCCTCTTAAAGCTCTTACATTAACAATGGAGTCAGCGTGTCAGTGGGTATTTACAATATAAGTTGCACAAATGTCATTTTGGTACACTGAGCAGTTCACATTTGCAATGCTCTGCCGCCGCAGTAAAATCCATCAGCCATTCAGAAGAGAAACACACACAGGCGATATTAGCATTAAAGGCGCAGGACGGGGTTTTTTCCAAAGGCTGTCTGGAGCTTGTGTTCATGCATTCGGCGTTGCCCCTGGATCCCCGGGAAAGCTAAATCAGATCTTGGATCTGAAGTCAGCAAAGGAGAAATGTGGTGGGGGGTTTGCAATCTACTAGATCATCCATTCCACCTCCCAGCTACGACCAGTGCCACTGACTTTGGAGGAGTCCCTTGCTCTCCCTGTGCCTTTTTACCCCCTTTGCAAAACGGGTGTGCTAGTCTCCACCTTGCAGGTTGGTTGCAAAAACTGAACAATGCATATTAGTATGGATCTGTGAACTCCTTAAATTTGAGGTTCTATCCAAGTACAGAATATTGTGGCATCTTGAAGTTTGCTTTACTGCAAGACGATAACCCCTCCCAAGTATTGCTTTGTCCAGGGTGGGAGGTAAGGACCCAAAATCCAGCACTTGGAGGATTCAATGCCTACAACTTCAAGGGCCATTTTAAGGTTTGTTATGTGTTAGGAATGCATAAGCCCACCAGACTCTTATGGATAGGAAGAACTGAAGTCGGTGAAGTTACACCAGTGATTTATTTGAAATTCACCCCCAACTCTCTCCCCACCCTGCCTAGCACTATGAGATTTCAAGGCAAACCATATAAGGAGTAGGGAGGCATGAGCCTATATAAACTAACACAGCTGTTTGTGCTTCTGCAAACTCTCAAGGCCTAGCAGAAGAACTGATGAGCCATAGCATTTTGGAGAGGAATCTTAAAGGGCTGAAATCAATGAGAAGTGTCAGTCAAGTGGCCCAACAATGCGGGGAAATCAATGCTGAATTCTAAATGAAGAGCGTGCAGGGAAAATGATACCATTTGTTTGCAATTCTAATACAATGAATCAACAGATCGCTTGCAAAATGCTCCTAATGAAAATGCGCATAATAGATGTGCAGAGCCAGGAGGGAGCGAGAACAAGGTGTAGGTGTGGGGAGCGGGGGAATCCAAAAGAGGATTTCACTGCAGAATTTTGAAAGCATCCTGATCCCGGCAGCCCAGGTCTGTCATCCAGGCAAGCCAAAGAACTTGGCAAGAGAGGACATAAAACTCAGCCAAGAAAGGTGTCAAGAAGGAACCACAGATTGTGGATGGTCAACTGGTTTGGAAACATAACAACCCGTGAGCCTAGAACCTAACCCACATAGGAACATCTGTATGCCCCGAACATCTCAGCTAAAGGGAAGGGTGGCTGGTACTCAAAGAGCCCAGGCACCCTCCCTCTATTCCCCTGCAACTCTTACCCGCTGGCAAAGCTTCTTGGTGAGACGCCTGTGTTAGCTCCGTACAGCACTGTGGTTTCCTCTTTAAGGGGCCGTCCAAGGCAACCTGCTTCTTTCTATATAAAGGATGGATGACTGGCCAGTTTGCTCCTTCCACCCAGGCAGTGGGATCAGGAAACCCAAGTGCCGAGTCTCGTTTGAGCTGTCTGGTTAAATATTAATATACACCCCTAAGGGCTTTACAAGTTTGGTCCTTACAAGTTTGGAATATTCTTGCTTTGCCAATGGGAGGATTGGTGCCTAGTAAATATCTTCTTCCGTTTATCCTGAAGGATCCCAGGAACTTGAGACACTATAGAAATCCAGGAACCCCTTCACCGACCCCAGTGAAGTGCAGCCTCCTTTGGAGAACAACATGCCGGCTGTTTAAGAGCACACAGTACTTTCGCACACACAGGGAGAAATACCAGATCCACCTGATCAAACCAGCAGGCGGCCATTTTAAAGGAGGCAGGATGCAAATGCCCAGACTTGCATATTTTCCGGGATGTTGACAGGAAACGAGGTCAGAAACATAGGTAGTTATCAAGAGCTTTGGAGAAGAGCAGAAGCTTTGCACTTGATTTGGCGATGAAAGCGGGACCCGTGGAGGGATTCAGAGATCAGGTGACGGGGTTAGATGGACTGGCCAGGGTGATCCTAGCACCTATGTTTTGTGCAGACCAGAAACGGGTGCTGTGAGTGATGGGGGCAGGGGCCAAAGAAAGTTGCAGTATGGGAGATGGAGAGCAGTAATGTATCGCCTGTCATGGCTCACAGCTTAATGGGAGCTAGCTGCTTGCTGCCACAAAAGGGTGGGGGAGTTGTGGGCAGAGGCATGGCTAAAGAGTCTGCTCCCAGCTGAGCCTTAAGGCCATGGAGAGATTCTGCAGCTTGTAGGGATGAATGGAGAGGCTCTTGTGTCCCCCAGTTCCCAGAGAACACGACGGTGCGTAACCCAGATCCCTGAGGAAGAATTTGCCCCTGAGCGATGATTGTTTTGGGTGGGGAGAATCCCTTCTATACAAGAGCCTTTGTGCAGTGCATTGTCCATTGGGCTGCACGTTTCTATCTGTAATACAGCCAGAGATTTTTCCATGTGGGGTTTGTATCTGGATCCTACTAACACAGGCGTCTAATGCCATAAACCCTCCTTTGCCAGCCCTCCACGTGCCACCTGTGCTTGTCCCATCCCGCCCCCTGGGTTGTGTCTAAAAGAGGGTATTTCACCTCCAGAGATAAACATGATGATTTTTTCATGAACGTGGAAAAGCCAATAACTCATAAGCCTGTCTGGGGCCTAGCAATTGCTCGAAGGTCCTTTGCACAAACAAGAGACAGATAATCACCCTTCATGGGTGAGATATCTGATTTATTCCATGGAGATTCATTGGAGGTGTTTCTTAAAGCAAAACTCTGTAAACATTTGTCAACCACTGAGGGGGAAAGGGAATGGTGGGGGAAGGAAGAGAGAATTACTTACTGTGCTCTCCTGGAATTGTTATTATATTAAACTGGTGTTCTACGGGTGTAGGTATTTTCCGATACAGTTGAAGATCTTGCCTCTGGACAGCGAAATTACTATCCTCTGCCCTAGTCAAAATTACCTGTCAGACTCCTTTAGGCAATTTCAGGCTGGTTAGCTCAGAGACAGCGTTGCAAGCTGAAGACTGCATGTTGGGGGTGCTAAGCGGGGACCTTATTTATTTATTTTCCGAGTTGGTGGGCGCCTGTCATAATGTTATTTCCCGTGTCTGTTTGAGCTTGCAGGGTCCGACAGGCCCATGTAAATGTGACGGGGCGGGAGACAGCTATTTCACTGCAGAGTTCACTTCTTTATTTAAAGGCTGGTTCTCATTTAGTAATAACGGCCGTCCATACTAGCTGATTTTATTGGTGTGGATGGCCAAGATAAGTGATGATTCATATGGGAGATGATTCAGAAGAAGAATGCTGGTCATTAATAATGTCCGGCTAACTGGCATTTTAGGATATTATGTGTTTGAAAATCCCACCCTACTTTACAGTTTTCAGTCATTCTTGCTTTGGGTTGAACTTCCAACGGCTGGTGGAAGGGAGGATGGAAGATGCGCTCAGACGGGAGCAGAGAAGCCATTCTACCTGTCGCTGCTGGGAGTCAGTGTCACAGTAGCTGAAATGGACTCTTGCTGAAATCATGAATTAATAACAGTGCAACCACAACCAATGTTTCTGCAGAGTCTTTCTTCCAAAGATCCCTTAGTGCTTGACAATGCTATTGCCAACAGTGGACCTGCTGCCCACCCTTTCTCGTGTGAGTCATTTGTACACAGGCGAGGTGCCCTATTGAGTTCAGTGAGACTTCTGGCCAGAGTAAGGTCTGTGGGATTGCATCCTTTGTACACCCGAATCATTCCTCTATCACTGAAATGCAGCCTAGGGAGAAATGCTGGCATTGCTTTAAGAGCATGGGAGCATCAGCACACAAGAGGTAAGAACAGGAAGGGACGAGGGAAACCTGGGAGTGGGGGAAGGGATTTTACCCACCCAGAAACTAGTAAAGCAAAAGGCAAGAAATGCTGCATTTTCTTCTCTCTTTGTAGGGCCTTTGCTGTTTGAGCCTTTCCTTTCTGCCCCCCTTCCCCCTGGCCTTCCCCAGCCATGCCTGTGACATCAGTCCTGCTTCTCAACTTAGTATTTATAGTGGCAAAGCCCCTGGGCACAGGCCTAAACAAAGACTCCAAAATCAGAAGCTTGGAGAGGGGAGGAGTTTGGAATCAGCTGGAAAGTTTGGTCTGTAAAACTACAATGTATCTATATTTCTCTCTTGGCACTTCCATCCCTTTGGGGTCGTTTCTCTCAGTCCGGAGAGCAGCATCTTATTGGGGAGGGGAAATAGCAGGAATCCATGAAAGGACAATAGCCTTGTCCTGTAAACCCCTAATATATTGGCCAAGCCTGTGGTCCCACGAAAGTTATTGAGGAAGGAGTCAGGGCGGCTGCAGAGGGGCACAGACAATGCCTGCTATGCTCTAAGCTAGCCCACTTTGTCTCTCTTTCTCAGCAGCTGCCAACGTTCAAACAAGACTCCATTCACCACCTGGGCAGGCCAGCTTACCTAGAGGAGGACCTAAGACCCAGTGTCAGGTTCTCCCTATTCTCTGCCTCCTTAATGTAGTGCTAAGGTATAGTCACTGCAGGCAGATTTGCAGCTGTGTCTAGGACCTGCTGTTTCCTAACGTTTCCTGCTTTTGATTCCCCTGGCTCCGCTGTCCTCTGGCGACAATGGCAGTGCTAGTGAGACAGGGTGCAGGCAGCTGCTGGTCTCTGAACCACTAGAAAGGCCAGGTGTGCTCAGAAGAGGTCTACAGGGGCACAGTGGTTCAAACCCCGGGTCCACTCACCCTTGCGCTAAAACTCCCACTGGTGAAGTTGCAGTGCTGGGCGATTTTAAGAAGCAGCTAGTGCAGAGAAGGCTAGAGATATTCACAACATGCCCCCCAGGCCTGGAGCTCTGCACCGCAAGCCGTCCTAAACAGGAGGGCCTGCAGCTCCTCTCTAGCTACTGTCACCTCAAGAACCTCACTGCAAAAATCCTCCTTGCCTCTTGGGCATGCAGCCTTGCCTGTCCTGGGGTCCATCTGTGGGAAAGAAGCACAGACCAGGGTTGACTTTATTGGCAAATGCTACCACCGATTAAAACAGGCTTGAGCTTGAGCAAATGTATGGAGGAAGGGTTGCCATGGAAACAGGCTCTTGATGCTGTCCAGGTTTTGAAACCTTTTTTTTTCCCCTCTTCACTCTTCTTTGCTTCTTTTTTTTGTCCTCGTCGGGTTTTGTTTAATATTTGCTCCTGCGAGGTGGTTCTTTGCCGAGAGCTCCTGGAGTGCGGGAAGGCACCCAAGGATCTTCTAAGCGCCATTTGGTTGGTTCAAACAGACTCACGCCTCCCCCACCCCCCCCAACCGATGGCTCTAGAAAGTCCTATGACATCAGTGAGCAAGGCGTAGGCAGTAGCTGTTTGGACCATTAATGGGATGGAGTCTGAATAAGGAAGACACCTGCAGAGAATTAAGATCACAGGGTGTCGGTGGACAAATTGCTATGCTTAGGGTTCCCAGACAGCAACTGTGAAAAAACGGGACAAAGGGTTGGGGAGTAATAGGCCTATATAAGAAAAAGTCCCCAAAACCAGGACTGTCCCTTTAAAAACGAGGCATCTGGTCACTCTAGTTATGGTTAGTGGCAAGATGAGGGGAGCTTCTTTCCCTAAAAGCCTGGGCAGGTTCTTTTTGGCCTTCTGCTGTAGAAGGAAAAGGATGGCGTAACACCAAACAGCCTTTGCTTCAATGGGAGACAGTGAGCCTGCGGGCAAGCGGGGGTCCCGTTCCGTTTCACACATCACATCAAATTGCTGCGTTCATTGTGCCATTCCAGCTGGGCATGGCAACGGCGGTGGGCAGCCGTTTTTGGAATCATGGGAAATCAAACCAGTGCCATAAGGAATGTCTCTCGACAGAGACAAAATTGAACATCCCCCACCTCATCCCACCTTGGAACAGAGGCTCTCCTTCTGCTCGAGTGCATAAAAAAGCCAGTGTGATGGTTTGTTACCACGGATAGTTTAAAGAGCCGTTGTCGCCTGGTTGAAAGCTTTGAAGAGCCTTTTACCTAGGGACCATTTGCCCACATTTCAGACATATGCTGTTGAGTTTTTACCTGCCTCTTATCTCATTAATCACAAAGATACTTTCATGAACACAGACTCTCTTGCTTAGGTATTTCATCTGCTCTTGTTTCCCATCTCTCCCTTTGAAGTCCTGGCTTCCCAACCGGTTTCCAACCCAAAGGTTCCTTGTTTTCTGCATAATGACCACATTTGGAATGATTTTGCATGTGCACATGATTAATTACATTATGGTAACATCTAGAGGGGCCCAACTGGAATGAAGGGCCCCAAAGTACTGCATATATACTTATTCCCTGCCTCAAAGATCTTACAATCTAAACCCACAAGTGTGGGGGGAAAGAGTGGATTATTATCCCCATTTTAGAGATGTAGAATAGAGGCACAAAGAGATTAAGTGACTTGCTCAACATCACAAAGAAAGTTTGTGGCAGAGGTGGCAATTGAGCTTCTATTTTCTGAGGTCTAGCCTAGGCCCTTAACTATAAGACCATCCTTTCTCCTGATGAATTGTGATGTGTAGTCTCTCTCTTTCATGTCTCGCTGCTTTTCTGGCATGCCCATCACTGCAGCAATTACGTACCAAATGTACTGGTTAAATGGGAAATATCCACTCCTGCCACATGTGCCTCTCCTCTAAAATAATGATGTGTATGTGTATATAATTTATTTGCATCCCGGGGTACAAGCACCTTACAACAACAGTTAGTATTATTATCCCCATATTGTGGATGGAGCACAAAGTAAACAAGTAGCAGAGCAGGGAATGGGACGTGGAAGCTCATCTGCACATACACATAGTACGCATGGTTTCAGACAGGACTTTAAATTGGAAATTAGGCTACTGAAATGCTTATGTAATGCCTGGTGTTATTGTATTTTAATAGGGAGCTGGTAACAGGTCATAGAATCATAGAATATCAGGGTCGGAAGGGACCTCAGGAGATCATCTAGTCCAACCCCCTGCTCAAAGCAGGACCAATCCCCAATTAAATCATCCCAGCCAGGGCTTTCTCAACCCTGACCTTAAAAACATCTAAGGAAGGTGATTCCGCCACCTCCCTAGGGAACCCATTCCAGTGCTTCACCACCCTCCTAGTGAAAAAGTTTTTCCTAATATCCAACCTAAACCTCCCCCTCTGCAACTTGAAACCATTACTCCTTGTTCTGTCATCTGGTACCATTGAGAACAGTCTAGATCAGGGTTTCTCAAACCGGGGGTCACGACCCTTCTGGGGGTCGCCGAGCGCTCCCAGGGGGGGGTCGCGACTCCTGGCGCCACTTAAAAGCTGCCGAATGAATTACTTCCGCATTCGGCGGCTTTTCAGCGGACATACCGAGCTATTTTGGGAGTGCTCGGCATGTCTGCCGAAAATTGCTGCCGAACGCGGAAGTAATTCACTCGGCGGCTTTTCGGCAGACATACAAGGGGCCGCCCCGGGAGCCAAGGAACGAAAAACTGGTCGTGGTTCTCAAAAGTTTGAGAACCTCTGGTCTAGATCCATCCTCCCTGGAACCCCCCTTCAGGTAGTTGAAAGCAGCTATCAAATCCCCCCTCATTCTTCTCTTCTGCAGACTAAACAATCCCAGTTCCCTCAATCTCTCCTCATAAGTCATGTGCTCCAGCCCCCTAATCATTTTTGTTACCCTCCGCTGGACTCTTTCCAATTTTTCCACATCCCTCTTGTAGTGTGGGCCCCAAAACTGGACACAGTACTCCAGATGAGGCCTCACCAATGCTGAATAGAGGGGAACAATCACATCCCTCGATTTGCTGGCAATGCCCCTACTTATACAGCCCCAAATGCCTGTGACGGACCGCCTTCTCACCCCCCTCAGGAACAGGCAGGAAACCCTTTTTTGCTCCAAACAGTGCTCTTTAATTTACAGTGCAGGACCCCACCACCAATATATACAGCTTAAAACAGTTCTTCAACTTACAGTTTACAACTCTATCAACATCTACAGTTTACAGCTCTCAATAGCTCCACAGGTTCTGGCTCTACAAACTCTATATAGTTCAGCCCCTAATACAAGAATACAAACACAGCTCTTGATATCTCACACACAACACACAGCTCTTGATAGCTCATACCACCACCACACTGGGCTTCGTTCCTGGCAGCCTTATATCCCCCAGAGGAGGCTGCCAGGTGCAACTCATGCAGGTTGATTGGCCTGCACCTCAGGTGGCTAATTAGCCTTCCTGCCCGGGGGTTTGCAGAGGGCTTTTCTCCCTCTTAAAGGGGCGGCAGGCTGGGTCAAGCCCACCCTGCCACATGCCATTACCCATCTTGGCAACAAGGGCACACTGTTGACTCATATCCAGCTTCTCATCCACTGTAACCCCTAGGTCCTTTTTTGTAGAACTGTTGCCTAGACACTCAGTCCCCAGTCTGTAGCAGTGCATTGGATTCTTCCGTCCTAAGTGCAGGACTCTGCACTTGTCCTTGTTGAACCTCATCACATTTCTTTTGGCCCAATCCTCTAATTTGTCTGGGTCCCTCTGTATCCTATCCCTACCCTCCAGCATATCTACCACTCCTCCCAGTTTACTGTCACCTGCAAACTTGCTGAGAGTGCAGTCCACGCCATCCTCCAGATCATTAATGAAGATACTGAACAAAACCGGCTCCAGGACCAACCCTTGGGGCACTCCGCTTGATACCAGCTGCCAACTAGACATGGAGCGATTGATCACTACCTGTTGATCCCGATGATCCAGCCAGCTTTCTATCCACCTTATAGTCTATTCATCCAGCCCATACTTCTTTAACCTGCTGGCAAGAATACTGTGGGAGACCGTATCAAAAGCTTTGCTAAGGTCAAGAAATAACCCGTCCACTGCTTTCCCCTGATCCACAGGGCCAGTTATCTCATCATAGAAAGCAATTAGGTTAGTCAGGCATGACTTGCCCTTGGTGAATCCATGCTAACTGTTCCTGATCACTTTCCTCTCCTCTAAGTGCTTCAGGATTGATTCCTTGAGGACCTGCTCCATGATTTTTCCAGGCACTGAAGTGAGGCTCACTGGCCTGTAGTTCCCTGGATCTTCCTTCTTCCCTTTTTTAAAGATGGGCCCTACATTACCCTTTTTCCAGTCATCCGGGACCTCGCCTAGTCACCATAAGTTTTCAAAGATAATGGCCAATGGCTCTGCAATCACATCCGCCAGCTCCTTTAACACCCTCGGATGCAGTGCATCCGGCCCCATGAACTTGTGCTCGTCCACCTTTTCTAAATAGTCCTGAACCACTTCTTTCTCCACAGAGGGCTGGTCACCTCCTCCCCGTGCTGTGCTGTCCAGTACAGTAGTTTGGGAGCTGACCTTGTTCGTGAAGAAAGAGGCAAAAAAAGCATTGACTTCATTAGCTTTTTCTACAGCCACAGTCACTAGGTTGCCTCCCACATTCAGTAAGGGGCCCACACTTTCCTTGACTACCTTCTTGTTGCTAACATACCTGTAGAAGACTTCCTTGTTACTCTAAACATCCCTTGCTAGCTGCAACTCCAGTGTGATTTGGCCTTCCTGATTTCACTCTTACACACCCGAGCAATATTTTTATATTCCTCCCTGGTCATTTGTCCAATCTTCCACTTCTTTTTTGCATTTAAGATCAGCAAGGATTTCACTGTTAAGCCAAGCTGGTCACCTGGCATATTTACTATTATTTCTACACATCGGGATGGTTTGTTTTCTCAACCTCAAAAAGGATTCTTTAAAATACAGCCAGCTCCCCTGGACTCCTGTCCCCTTCATGTTATTCTCCCAGGGGATCCTGCCCATCAGTTCCCTGAGGGAGTCTGCTTTTCTGAAGTCCAGGGTCCATATTCTGCTGCTCTCCTTTCTTCCCTGTGTCGGGATCCTGAACTTGACCATATCACGGTCACTGCCTCCCCATCCGCTTTTGCTTCCCCTACTAATTTTTCCTGGTTTGTGAGCAGCAGGTTTGTGAGAGCTCTTCCCCTAGTTGGTTCCTCCAGCACTTGCACCAGGAAGTTGTTCCCTACATTTCCTGGATTGTCTGTGCACCGCTGTATTGCTCTCTCAGCAGGTATCAGGGTCATTAAAGTCCCCCGTGAGAACCAGGACCTGTGATCTAGTAATGTCTGTTAGTTGCCTGAAGAAAGCCTCATCCACCTCATCCCCCTGGCCTGGTGGTCTATAGCAGACTCCCACCACAACATCACCCTTGTTGCTCACACTTCTAAACTTAATCCAGAGACGCTCAGATTTTTTGGCAGTTTCATACCGGAGCTCTGAGCAGTCATACTGCTCTCCTATATACATACTACTCTCCTATATACAACACAACTCCCCCACCTTTTCTGCCTGTCCTTCCTGAACAGTTTATATCCATCCCTGACAGTACTCCAGTCATGTGAGTTATCCCACCAAGTCTCTGTTATTCACATCATAATTCCTTGACTGTGCCAGGACTTCCAGTTCTCCCTGCTTGTTTCCCAGGCTTCTTGCATTTGGGTATAGAACTCACTGATCATCCTGCTTTCTCAGTATAAGACAGGAGTCCTCCCCTCTTGCACTCTGCTGCTTGTGCTTCCTCCTGGTATCAAGGTCACCGAGGGTAAGAGAAGGCCCAGAAGTCTTTCTGCAGGAGCGCCCTCATCTGTGTAGTCAGGAATGGGGTGCAGCAGTTTCTTTTCAGAAGGTGCAAAATACACCTAGATCATGAAGAACATGGAAATGGGAAAACTGCTGAGGTCAGGAAGTTAAGGAAGAAAGGGGGAATTCATACTAAGCAGCTGCGATAGATTGAATCAGGATAAAAGAGTGCTCATAGCCAAAGCAGATATCAAAGATCACTGGTGATGCTAGTACTCCTGGGTGATGTTTAATTACTCGGTCTGTTAGGAGAGGTGTACAGCCAAACAAGTAAGTTCTTGAGCTTCAAGATGCTTCTCTCTTCTCAGAAATCAAAACCAAAATTACAAATCAGCCTTAATAGGGAGGGCTAGGAGAAGGTTTGTTTGTGGCTTACTGATGAGGCACATAGTCAGCAAAGTCATAGGCTTAGTTAGGACTTCTGGGCTCTGTATTCCCGGTATAACACCCTAATAATGGGTGTGTCACATGCTCCTCACGTGGCTGGTGGAAGATACCAGCCGGCTGCAGCTGCTAGTTGTAGAGAAGCTATTCCAATAACTCAAATGGCAGTAGGCTGTGGCATGACACTGAATGTCTCTGGTTCAAATCCTGCTGATGACTTGTCTGGGGTCATGTCAGCTCTTCCGCTATCTTGTGTGATCTTAAGATAAATCACTGCAGCTCTTCCGTCCTCACTTTACTGATTCATATTCATTTGAGGTCTATAGATTGTAAGGCCAGAAGGGACCATCAGGTCCTCTAATCTGACCCCACTTGTATAACACAGGCCAGAGAGTTTCACCAAGTTACCTCTGTATTGACCCACACTGGAGAGAGATACCTATTTCACAAGGAAGATGTGCATATAATCATCCAGTCCTGTGAGATCCTCCCGTGAAAAGTACAGAAGAAGGAGACAGCATTGTTCTCTCTCTCTTGAGCCATACAAACTCACCAGGTTTGTGCTGTATCTACACAAGGCTGGTGTCTTTAGTGCAAGAGGCCAGAGTGGCATACCTACGCCGGGGGTTTGGGGAGGTGAAGTTAACCAGATGACCATTTGTCTCGGAGGGTTAACAAACCCATTCATAGCAGGGTTTACTCACACCATTTTCCACTAGGATGGAGAGACCAGAAACCAAGTGGTCTCTGACTTAATTGTGCAGACATGAACTAACTTTCATTTAGATAGTACTGTCCATCACAAACAATCCCAGAACACTTTGTAGCCATCACCTCATCATTGTAAAGCAGCCACTGCAGGGGTGCAACATGGCAGCTGTTTAACAGCAGTCAGGAACACTACACAAGAATCACAGATGTGGGACGGGTGGAGAACCATCTGATATCAGAGTTCATCTTTCAACCAGTTCCCATTGTGCTGTAATAGGTGACCCAAATATCACTAATCAGAGAGGAAGACGTGTTAGTCTGGAATAGCAGAAGTGACAAAGAGTCCCGTGGCACCTTAAAGACTAACTAAAGTATAGAAGCATAAGCTTTCGTGGGCTAATACCCACTTCGTCGGATGCAAGCAGTGGAAGTGGGTATTAGCCCACGAAAGCTTATGCTTCAATACTTTAGTTAGTCTTTAAGGTGCCACGGGACTCTTTGTCACTTCCAAATATCACTGTGTAATCAACATCTGAATACTGACATTTCTATATAGAGTGATTCAGTCCCACTGGTCCCAAAGCACTACATTAAAAAGAATTGCCTGTCCCATCATTTGCAATGCAGCCACTTCTGGGGAGGAATGCAGCACAAATCAGTGGCTATGGGTGGAGTGTTCTTCCCTTTCCCTTTTACTCTTGTGCAGTGTTCCTGGGTGCTATTAAACAGCTGCCGTGTTCCACTCCTGCGGTGGTTGCTTTACAACAGTAGATGCAGTGATGGCTGCAAATTATTTTGGGATTGTTTGTGATGGAAGGTGCTCTCTCAGTGTAAGTGATTACTGAAGAAACTAACTGCTTTTCAGTCGGGAATTTGGGAATGCTGAAAATGGATGATACAGAGATGCACTGAAATCTGAACAGAGGGAAGTGTGATGGGTCCTTCAGTAAAAGCCACTTTGGACAACCTCATTAGAAGGGACCCTCCCTGGGTGAAGGGCTTTATGGCAGATGTTTTGAGAGAGGGTGGCAGAAAGGGAGAAAAAAACCTGGTCTATATTTGCAAATGCAGCCTGTACATTAACAGAGTTTGTAATGAAATGGAGAGAGAGAGAGAGAGAGAGAGAGAGAGAGAGAGAGAGAGAGAGGTGTGATGTTGCCTCTAAAGGACAGAATATAAACAGCATATGTATGTACTATATGCCCTATACTGCTTAAAGTAGGAAGATTCCCCTTTAATTTAAATGGCAGGGCCCTCAGCTTCCAGCACTGGAGGATCTGAGTTTGGTCTTTGCTGTCACTCTCAAGTTCTAACTGGCCACTGTTTTCAGGAGAGTGACAACCGTGAAGTCCCAGGTGGGCAGAATTGTTGCAGCATAAAGGGTTGCTGTCAAATCCTTGCCCGCCGCCTGCCTGGTATCCAGCGGCTGGCACACGGACACCACCAGTTGGCCAGGGACTATTGCATAAGCCTCACTGGGGAACTCGATAGCGGATTAGTCCTTGAACATCTTCCTTATTGCCACCAGCTAGGGCTGATGTGTAAATAGGACCCACTGGGTCATGCTGAATCTGAAACTTCTACCAGCCCTTGATACGGGATGGAAGAAATGACGGATTCCCCCTTAAAGCACTGGTCTTCTGGGAAAATCCCTTCTCCTGCCAGCCAAGGAGCTTGCAAAACTCAGCCACAGCAAGGACACCCCTCAGGTAGGCAAGTTAAGGCAAAGAAGAGGGTGATGATGTCGCCCACTTATCCGCTCCCCTCCTTTACTGCTTTTGGGCAGAACTCAGCCCGTGAAATGCTTTGGATTCAATGGCCTGTAATTATGTAATTCCGCCTCGTTATCTTTTCTAATTGTTCTCCGTGTTGTTTCCTAAACTGATTGGAAACAATAGCAGACTGGGATGAAGTGGGAGGCAGATGGGAGCATGGCAAGCTGCCAGGCTCCCAGCAGGGTGTGTGGGGGAGGAATAGGCTGCTGCAGAGAGATGGATGCTGAAACCCGAACAGGGGAGGTAGCTGAGTCCCGCCGGGGAGGGAGAGGCTCATTCAGCTCCGTGGATGTGACCTGTATTTACAGTGCTTCATCATTCAAGAAATTTCACCCCCCTGTCCCATACCCCAGGGGCTCGCTGTTTTCCTCCTCTCCAGCGCTCTGATGACGTAGGTTGAACCCTCGTGGGGGGGTTCGCCCCAGCACCAGGAGAGTGTGTGCTCCTGTCCCCCTGGTATTGGGTTGTTTGTTTGCACGCCAGGAAGAGGTTGGCTCAATAGCTTTTGGGGGATGTCTATGAGTAGTTAGAGGGGGCATTTAGCAATGGTGGGACACCTTGGGGGGTTTCTTTGTATTTAACTGGGGGGTGGGAGTAGTGGGGCAGGGTACTGCTGCAGTTGTGGCTCTGTGCTGTTTGAAAATCACTCACTTTCCAGGCGGCTGCTGGTACGGAGTTGTTCAGTTTTTTTCTGTGTGTGTGAGAGAGTTTATTACGATATGGTGCCAGCTTGGAAACAGATTATTCAAGCGTGTGCCTCCCTTTCCTCTCGGCCCGATCCCATTTAAGTGGCTCAAGGAGGAGGCCATGCTAGGTGGAAAGGAAAGAGTTTGAATGGAAAGTCTGCCGCTGTCGCCAGTTAGATAGTCTGGGGAGGGCCAGAAAGGTGGGGGGGGGGCAAGTAATTGTGGCTTTATGATGTCACCTGACTGACTTGCATTCACAGGGTGGTTGTGTTGCATTGTGATGTCATACATCCTGTAAGAAGTTCAGAGGAGAATCCCCATTTCCACCTAAGGCCTAGGTACAGGAGGTGACATAAACCTGTGAAAATTAGGACTGATTTGCCAATAGCGGGAGAGGCTGCAGCCTCATGTGAGGCAGCAGCCAATTCCTGTGCAGTAAAATTGTTTGGCTTAGAGGTGGCTTTTGGCTGATCTCTGGGTTCCAGGATTCATCCACTCTCATTATGCTGTTAGATTAGGGGTGCCAACTTTCTACGTGCACAAAACTGAACACCCTCGCCCCGCCCCTTCTCCGCCTCTCCAATGAGGCCCCACCTCCCGCTCACTCCATCCCCCTCCTCCCTCTGTCGCTCACTCTCCTCAACCTTCCTCCCTTGCTCATTTTCATCAAACTGGCTCAGAGGGCTGGCGTGCGGGTACAGGCTCTGGGCTGGGGGTGTGGATTCTGGGGTGGGGCCAGAAATTAGGGGTTTGGGGTGCAGGAGGGGGCCCCAGGCTGGGGCAGGGAGAGTCCAGGGGAGGGTGGGCTCTGGCTGGGGCTGCAGACTCTGGTGTGGAGTTGGGGATAAGGGGCTTGGGATGTAGGAGAGTGTTCTGGGCTGGGACAAAGGGGTTTAGAGGGTGGGAGGAAGATCATGGCTGGGGCAAGGGGTTTAGCTGCAGGAAAGGGCGGGGGGCAGGCTCTGGACAGCACTTACCTCAAGCAGCTCCCAGAAGCAGCAGCATGTCCCCTCTCCGGTTCCTACACAGAGGCACGGCCAGTTGGCTCTGCGCGCTGCCCCGTCTCCAGGCGCCACCCCACAGCTCCCATTGGCCACAGTTCCCAGCCAATGGGAGCTGCAGGGGTGGTGCTTGGGGAGGGGACAGTGTGCAGAGCCCCCTGGCTGCCCTTATACCTAGAAGCTGGAGAGGGAACATGCCCGCTGCTTCCTGGGAACCGCACGATGCAGAGGCTAGCAGGGTGCCTGCCATCCCCGCTTCTCAAGAGGTAGGTAAGGTTGCAGGGGGTGGCGGGGCGCAGGTGGGACTGCAGGAGAGAGCAAGCAGAGATCAGAGCCTGAGAAGCAGGTAGGAGAGAGAGAGAGAGAAAGAGAGAGAGAGAGATTTCATGCCCACCCTTCCCAAGCAAACACACATGCAGAGCAGATCTGTGCCACCCCTCCACACACACCTTCTGTGACACCGAACAGACTCATCCCCTGACACATGCACCTAGTCCCACTCACCCCAACATCAGGGGAGAAATCCTGGTCCCACTGAAATCAATGACAAAAATCCCACTGACTTCAGTGGGTTCAGGATTTCATCCCAGATACACTATCATATACACCAGACCCAATCACCATGTGCACACAGCACAGACATCCCGCCAAAAGAAACTGCTAGGATTTTCAAACTATAGTCTTCCAGGCCCCAGGATATATTGCTTAACAGGGGTATTCATTCCTGTGACCCACCCATGCACAAAACTAGAGCTGGTCCAATCATATTCATTATACATTGAGCCCCAGGTGTGATCAGAAAATCCTTCCTGAACTGATCCCAAGTTCCGTGCAGTTATTCATTCTTCCGAATAGTTTCCGAAAGTTACAGCGCAAATCTCCAGACAAGTTGTTTGCAAACTTTTTGCTTTAGCTGTTGTTCTGCAATTGGTCAGCCTATAGCGGATGGTAATGTTGTGCTTGGTCTCTTGTTTAAAAAAAAAAAAGTTTGTCAAAGAACAAATTAAGTATTTAGTCATGAATTTTCAGAAGTCAGCTTAGGAGATTCCCTGAAATGTCTCCCACCACACAGCAGCAGTTGGGATATGGATAAACATGAATCACAGCTAAATGCACTTGGCACTTTTGATCATAGTAATATTAGTGAATAAAGAGTGGGTCACACTCTAAAAAGGGCGCTGTATTTATAGTACCGTTACACTGCACTCAGTCTAATTGTTACACTGCATCAAAGTCACTTTGATACAAGTACCATGATTTGGCTTTTCATTATGTAACTACCATTAATTCATATAATCAGAACCTCAATGACATGACTGCTTTACTTAGCACCCCCCTGGTGCATTTAATACATACACCATTAGAATCCAGGTTTATTAACTACATCCTGTTTACAGCGTATTTATTCTCAATCACTTGGTGACCTTTCTGGCTGTAGGAATTAGTGGCAATTACAGTAGCAAAAAAATGCACAACCACAGTGTAACTACACGGTAATTTCGGAGTGTGTGACCTAAAAAGGGGTTGTGTGTGTAAGACATTCCCTTTCTCTCCTATATATAAATATGGATAGATCTCTCTCTGTGGGTGTAATTATAGATCTATATAATTTACACACAGACACACTGTACAAGAATTTTACAGTGCAGATAACAGTAGTGGGCGGTGCATGGAAGCAAGAAAACTATAAACTATATTTAAAGCATGATCGTTAGGCAGAGCATTTGACACCTCAGGTATCAAGAGATACATTTGCACTGAAATAATATCGTATTTGCTAATCATCCAAATGTGCATTTCCCAGAGCCTGAGCAGACGCAGCAAGCCTTCTAAAACCGCAGAGAAAGCATCCCTGCCTGTCAATTAATAGCGGAGAGGAGCTGGCTGTACTCAACATAGTAAACAAACAGTCCAAATTCTTCCAAGAGACGGCTGGGTATTAAACTGCTGACTCAGAGGCCTCATAATACAGCCCGAAATGTAAAACAGCCGTCGGAACAGCACTTCAAAAATCTCCTCTTTATTACAGGAATCAGAGAAGGTGGCAGCAGGAACACGCACCGTAAGTATCTCCGCTAACAAATGCCTTCATCAAATATGTCTGGTGCATGCGTCTGTGTGAGGTGAGCATGTGTCTCTATCAAATGTTTCTGGCAGAGGCAAGACATTCTGAATACCTGGTTGCTGCCGCTCTTTGTGAGGCCCTAACAAAAGGAGAGATTTCAAGTGCCATTAGCAGCATGCTGAAGCGAGCGCAGCTCGCAAGGCCTGGCTGTCACACATCACTCCAATCCCGGGACTAGCGGGGCTTTCGAGTTCATTCCTTTAATCAAACACGGGATAAAAGAGACATCTCGGCTCGCTTCCAACAGCCATCTGGTCTCCGGGCTGCTAGGCTGGGATTTCCAAAGCCACCTCTGGGATTTGGGATGCCGGGAACCCGGCCTCTGAATCTCCTAGGCAGCTTTGACAATTTCAGCCTTTGGTGCTCACAGTTAACCAGGCATCTCACAGACGGGCACAGCACAATCAGACAATCAGCTAGCGCACAGCCTTGTGCCGGCTGCTCTCCCCATTCAGAGTGGACAAGACCGATCGGGCCCAACTGCGCATACGTGTGGGAGGGGAGGGGAGCGGGGTTCTGCTAGGGAGCAGGACATTGTCCACTGTCTCCCACCTCCGGCTAATAATTTGTGAACCTGACCTCCACAGTCAGCATTGTAGGACCAGGCAGAACAGGCTGTGGGGTGCCATTGAAAGCAGCAGTGGCTATTTCCAGAATAGATTCTCTTCAGAGGACATCACACTACGGCAGCCCTAATGGTACCCTAGATTTACCCCTCGTGCCGCTCCCCTGGCAGCAGCAATGGCTGGGGCATCAGGAGGGGTTTAGGATTAAGGACGTGGTTTCCTTTCTAGGCACACAAACTCCTCCATGGACATACTATACAGGGTCACCAGGAGAGTCAACATGGTCCTTTCTGTGGCACTTTCAGTGACTGACAATGTTCTCTCTTCCCAGTTCATCCTCAATCCAGGCCGCAGCTTCACCCACAAAGAAAGGTCTAAACTAACCTGCAAAACTCACTGCTGCTTGATAGAACTGTGGCAAAACTAGTTTAGCACATTAAGAAAAATGACATGGATAAGAGTAGCAGCTGCAGTTACTCTGATTGGAATAAAAATGACAATAATTATTCAATCCTGTTGCTTCAGGGATTGCGCTGATTAGCACATAGGACCAATGTTCCCTCTAATACTTGACAGGCCGCGTGTGCAAAAAAATTCTTCTGTGCAAATTTTTGTGCTTCTGTGCAAATTTTTGTGTGCACAGTGTTTTGCCGTGTGCACAGGGTTTAGGATCTGTGCACACGTGCGCAGCTTAGAAAGAACACTGCATAGGACATACCTCCCTTGCCCCAACTATGGAATAGATTTGCACAGTTAGGTTCCTAGTGTGGGGAGTGGGGAGAAGGGGTAGTAGTGGGGTCAGGAGTTGTGTCGCCTTTGAAGCCTTTGGAACTGTCTGCCATCAAAGCTAGGCTAGAGGGCACTCGTCTGTTATGATATGGCAATTCCTGTGTATGAAATAAATAGGCAGATTCCAGATCATTGTCTGGCCTACTCCTGGCATAGACTATTATATCCCCTTTTAGAAGTTAGTCCACAGCGTGCTACTACTACCAGAGTTACTCCATTAGCTCAAGTGATAACAGTCTGTGCTGCAGCTCTGAAGGTTGATGCTTCACACCCTGTTGATGGCCCATGAAGGAGGCCCCACAGAAGAATTAGTAGAAAGCATATATGTTGCTATTCCCGCCTCAGCAAGTCATACCCTCAAACCTGCTTTATTCCAGGCTCTCAACTGAGCCTGCATGTTCCCAACCTTGCAGCTTTCCTTCTAATTTATTCATGAAGGTACAAAGGCCTTGCCAAGTTCATCCCAGCTCCGCTCATGCAAAGTCCCAAAGCCTGGAATGTTCCAAAGAGCATTTAACTAGCAACAGGTGGCAGGGGGTCTGCTACTGTGGCTAGGATACAACTCCAGGAGGAAAAGGGAAAGAGATACCCGAGTATGAACTCAGTCCAGAGCAGGCCGGCCTGCAGCTGTCTCTTCTGTGGCTTCAGGGCCTCCCACTGGGATACAGAGAGTAAGCCAGCAGCGGAAAGGGTCTGAAACACATCCACTATGGAGAGCTGTTTGCAATTGACATTCAGTTTGCAAAGAGATGGATAATTAAGCTTGGAAGGATTCAATTTTTATCATTAAATGTCAGCTAACGTTGCTTTCACTGTACACATAAAAACCGACAAAAATATATTTCCATCAATGATCACAGACATTTACAGACAGGCAAAGTAAGAAAAATGCTACCTGAGAACTTTTAGTGTTAGATTTAAGGAAATTGACTTGGTATATTTTGGCATGTGATGTTGACAATCTGTGTTTTAAGAATTATAAAACTGTAACCTTTTGAATCTCAATGTCTACTAGCGCTAAATAATTATCAGCAGATCTCCCCATTGTCTGACCTGCCCCCATCATTTCCCACTACTCTGAAAATTTAAATACATAAAAAAAAATTAAATGCTTAAAATAAACACACATATTGTCTGGTGAAATTATAAAAATGTAAGAAGTGAATGCTGCCAAGCCTTTGCATAACGTAACACGAACATATAAAATCCCAGATGATTATCCAGCTCTCTCCCACCCCAGTGCACAGGTTGTGTTGAGATGAAGATGATACATGCAGCCTTGCAGAGAAAGTATTCGCCCATTTGTCCAGCATTTTCTGGTCCTCGCACTGGTAAAACGCAGTACCACATTTTGCATCCTCCAGACCGAGAAAATTTTCACCTAGCAGAGCTGCATACAGAGATGGTCTCCTCATCTCAAAAAAGGATATACTGGCATTAGAAAAGGTTCAGAGAAGAGCAACTAAAATGATTAGGGATTTGGAAAAGGTCCCATATGAGGAGAGATTAAAGAGGTCAGGACTTTTCAGCTTGGAAAAAGGGGGGATATGATAGAGGTATATAAAATTATGAGTGGTGTGGAAAAAGTGAATAAGGAAAAGTTATTTACTTGTTCCCATAATATAAGAATTAGGGGCCTCCAGATGAAATTAATGGGCAGCAAGTTTAAAACAAATAAAAGGAAGTTCTTCTTCACACAGCAAACAGTCAACCTGTGGAACTCCTTGCCTGAGGAGGTTGTGACGGCTAGGAATATAACAGGGTTTAAAAGAGAACTGGATAAATACATGGAAGTTAAATCCATTAATGGCTATTAGCCAGGATGGGTAAGGAATGGTGTCCCTAGCCTCTGTTTGTCAGAGGGGGCTGATAGATGGCAGGAGAGAGATCACTTGATCATTACCTGTGAGGTTCACTCACTCCGGGGCACTTGACATTCGCCACGGTCGGTAGACGGGATACTGGGCTGGATGGACCTTTGGTCTGACCCAGTACGGCCATTCTTATGTTCTTATGTAGCTGTTCCTTTTCATCAGTGAATCAGAGGATAGTTTGGGCGGGAGTAGACTGGGAGGAGGAGGAACTGGCTTAGGGATTTTCTCCCACCTTTCTCCAGAGTCCCAGTGGGCAGCATTAGGACTTTGTCAATATCCCATTTTTAGCCCAGGTGAAAGAGGAAAGGCACAGAGGCAGGGAAACAACAGATAAAGCAACAGCATCCAGGCCAAGCCTGATCACAGGGCTTCTCAAGATCTTCCCTACCAAGACCCCTGCAAAACCACACTCCCACCTAGCCAGGATCTTTCTCCGATTTAGCAACATGGGAAGGGAAGGGGGGGGGGTCTCGACACTTGCTTGCAAAACTTGCCCCCACCCCCACTGCCCCAGAGACCTACAGCATTTCCACTTGATTCATAGACATGCTGGATCTGAGTGTACACAGACCCCACATAGCCCAACAAGGCCCTGATCCTGATCCAAGCCTCTAGGTGCTACTGTAATACCAATAATAATAGGTCTGGTGCCTCGGCTTAGGGCAGATCTAACGGGGTTATAGGGCATGCCTCAGACACAAGCACCTCAATTAATTGCAGAGAGCACCTTGCAGAGAGTATATAGGGGCTTTGGGACTTGATCTCTGTCAGACTCTGCCACTCAGAGGGGAAGGATTTGGGTCCAGAGGGACGGGCCCATAGTCCCATTCCCAGAGATGGTCTGTGGGCTTCACAAGACATCATTATGTGTTGGGGTCACCTCACATGCAGTCCATGTCTGAACCTAGCCACTCTAGTTCCAGCACCACTGAACATAGTCCTGCGAGAGAGGCTGGGGGAACCGGGAAAAAAGCAACTAACCAGACACTCCCTCCAGCTTAGAGTCCACAGACAGGCAATAGGCCCTGTGCAGGCTGTTACAACTAGCAACAACGGTTCTTGAATAAATGCAGTGGATCAAAATAAAGGTGAAAAAACGTCCAGAGAGTATATTTGCTTGCATGGAACTGGCTGAGTTAAATTGTTAGCCAAGTCTCTAACAAAACATGGTCTAGTTCTGATCAGAGCAGGGTACTAGATATTAAACTCATTGGGTCTATTCTCAACTCCACAATCATCTCACTACGGGACCTTCTGCAAGTCATTTAACAGCTCTGTGCCTCAGTTTCTCCAGGTATAAAATGGATAGAATAATTCATACCTGTTTTTGTAAAGTGCTTAGAGATTCACTAATGAAAGGTCTCATGGAAGTGCAGCATTTGTATATGTGCATACGCGCACCTGCGGACCCATGTGACCATGATGGCTAAATAGTGAATACACTGAAAAACATGGAATAAGGGGTATTAATTTTGCAGCTTCAAACTTTTCATCTACACTCTGCCTGCTAATCTAACTCTGTCGGGACAACTTCTAACATTCCAGCAGGTTCAACACAGCTGCCATTTAAAAGAAATCTACTTACAGTCTAAAAATATCCCAAACTCCTGCCAAAAATAACTTTATACCACAACTTAATGTATTCCATAGCGCTTTTGTAGCTATAATCTTCCCCACACCCATCCACAGCCATACATACACCCTCTATCACGGATACAGAAATATTCTAATCTTGATAAAGAGGGATTTTTATGTATATTATATTATCAAGATGGAGTGAAATATATCCCTGTCCCATGGGCCAACATAAAAATGGGCTTAAGTGGTACATTTTATACAGGGGTGAATTTTGCCCATTTTGTAGAGCACAAACTACCAGAGAACCGGAAGTGCATATACCTATCTGTGCTAGTGATTCCCCAGCCAAAAAAGACAGGATAGCATTACCTGAGAGGGCTTGCATATAGTTACAATCATATCCATTGGAGCGGCAATTGAAAATTCAGCAGCATTAATAGATGGAATTGGGCCTCTGTTTAAAGCACAAGTCTAGAAGTCAGAAGATTTTGTGTCTCTTCCTGACTCTGCCATTCAATCACTTAGCCGCTCTGTGACTCAGTTTCCCCAGCTGTAAAACACGGCTACTACCACCTGCCAGTATTCAGGCTTAATTCATTACAGTTTGCGAAGTGCTCAGAGGTGTTGCATCGAAACTGCTATAGGAGAGCACAGTATTATCAAAGGTACTATATATTTGGGTGGGAGAGGATGTGTTGGCTATTAAGACATGAAGGATGGGGCTGAAGAAAAGTAGCAGAAGAGAAAACTCGGTGCTGGCAATTTTTGTTCAACCTGTCTAATACACAGCATGGCACAGAGAACCCTAGAATTATGGCATTGGCTAGAGGCCCCAGCTGAGATCTGGGCCCCATGGAATGCAGCATAACGCGTACACATGTCTGTGCCCCAGTGAGTTTACAGTCTAAACAGACAGCAGAGGGCGGGAGAAAGGGAGTGTTGTTCTCCCTGTTGTTCAGATGGGGATCTGAGGCACGGGGGACGTTTAGGTAACTTGCCCAAGGTCACACAGAGTGTCAGTGGAAGAGGTGGGAACCATTCTCAGATCTCCTCAGTCTGCAGTCCGGTGCTGCGTCTTACGTCTCCCTTGGTCCTTCCACTGATTGCACTAGGTGGGGGAGGGGCTGCCCCCAAGTACTTGCACCCACTTCTCCTGTGAAAACAGAGCATCTCAGTCACGCTGTGTCCGGAGGGTTCCACCCCACACCCTGCCCTGAAGCCCTCATCTCCCAGCCTCTGCAGCTATAGCAGTTCCCATGGAATTCGGCATCCTTTTGCCTGCCAGAGTGTGGTGCTAAATCCTTTGCTCTCTCTCTGCCTGTCTTCTCGCTCCCATTCCCCGGGGGCGAGGCACAGGGTGGAGGTGGTCAGCTGTTCATTTCCCGACTCTGCTATGGAAATAATGGACCTTTTACACTGGGCAACCTCCGTTTTCCCCCCTCTTCGACCCCAGGAATAGTGCATTGTGGGGGGAGGAGGTGAGGCAGGCTAGTGCCACCTGCTACAGCTCACCCTCCCTTTGCGCTCCTGGAAGGTTTAATCCCTTCACCTCTGGGGAGAAAGGCCTGTTTTATTGATATATGCATACATAAAATGCAGGCAGTTCTGGCAAGGGAAAGATTAATTCCATTAAAGGAGGAGGAGGGATGCAATAGAGAGAGACTTCAGGATGGGAGAGAGGCTGAGGGGCTGATTGTTGAGGGCTGAGGAGACAAGGCACTCGATATGATTTACTTACTGAGACAGACTGGCATGACCTGTGTAGCTTAGATCCTGATCCATAATCCAGTGGCGTTCAGCTCCCACTGGAGAGGACAAGGCAGGGCTTGGGGCAGGAGGAAAAGGCCGCTCTAAGCACATAGACCGCCACGCAGTTACAGGGGGCGAAACAAGGAGCCACCCACTGCCAGGCGGCGAACCGGTCTGTGGGGAGAGACCGGGTTGAGCGGGTCAGTTGGGGGGGGGGAGAGACCGGGCTGGGTGGGTCAGTTGGGGGGTGGGTGGGAGGGAAGGAGGTTTTGGGGTGAGAGACCTGGCTGGGTGGGTCATTTGGGGGGGTTTGGAGGAAAGGAGGTTTTGGGGTGAGAGACCTGGCTGGGTGGGTCAGTTGGGGGGGGGGAGGGAAGGAGGTTTTGGGGTGAGAGACCGGGCTGGGTGGGTCAGTTGGGGGGGGGGAGGGAAGGAGGTTTTGGGGTGAGAGACCGGGCTGGGTGGGTCATTTGGGGGGGGTTGGAGGAAAGGAGGTTTTGGGGTGAGAGACCTGGCTGGGTGGGTCATTTGGGGGGGGGTTGGAGGAAAGGAGGTTTTGGGGTGAGAGACCTGGCTAGGTGGGTCATTTGGGGGGGGGGTTGGAGGAAAGGAGGTTTTGGGGTGAGAGACCTGGCTGGGTGGGTCAGTTGGGGGGGGGGAGGGAAGGAGGTTTTGGGGTGAGAGACCGGGCTGGGTGGGTCAGTTGGGGGGGGGAGGGAAGGAGGTTTTGGGGTGAGAGACCTGGCTGGGTGGGTCATTTGGGGGGGGGGTTGGAGGAAAGGAGGTTTTGGGGTGAGAGACCTGGCTGGGTGGGTCATTTGGGGGGGGGGGTTGGAGGAAAGGAGGTTTTGGGGTGAGAGACCGGGCTGGGTGGGTCATTTGGGGGGGGGTTGGAGGAAAGGAGGTTTTGGGGTGAGAGACCGGGCTGGGTGGGTCATTTGGGGGGTGGGTGGGAGGGAAGGAGGTTTTGGGGTGAGAGACCGGGCTGGGTGGGTCAGTTGGGGGGTGGGTGGGAGGGAAGGAGGTTTTGGGGTGAGAGACCTGGCTGGGTGGGTCAGTTGGGGGGTGGGTGGGAGGGAAGGAGGTTTTGGGGTGAGAGACCTGGCTGGGTGGGTCAGTTGGGGGGTGGGTGGGAGGGAAGGAGGTTTTGGGGTGAGAGACCTGGCTGGGTGGGTCATTTGGGGGGTTGATGTGTAGTGTTCATGTGTAGTGTTCATGTGTAGTGAACAGGTGTTCATGTGTAGTGTTCATGTGTAATGTTCATGTGTGGTGAACAGGTGTTCATGTGTAGTGCTCATGTGTAATGTTCATGTGTGGTGAACAGGTGTTCATGTGTGGTGTTCATGTGTAGTGTTCATGTGTGGTGAACAGGTGTTCATGTGTAGTGTTCATGTGTGGTGAACAGGTGTTCATGTGTAGTGAACAGGTGTTCATGTGTAGTGTTCATGTGTAGTGAACAGGTGTTCATGTGTAGTGTATCAATGTGTTATTAAATAATAACTGAATAAAATAATATTAAATAAATAATAAAAAACAACATCCATGTTTTGATTCTTTTTTATTTGGACCTCGAGTGTGTTGTCGGCCCCCGAACTGCTATTTGATAGCTAATGCGGCCCTCGGGCTGAAAAGTTTGGAGACCCCTGACATAGACTATGCTCGCTTAGGCGGTTGGCAGCTCTAAACTCCTATTCCCGCTGATCCAGCACATCTCTGATCCCTGCCCAGAGCCGTTTCTTCATGATTACGGAGAACACCGCCTCCGAGAGCTCCGCAACCTACCACTGTGGGATGTGGCCTCGGAGTAGGTCCCTCTAACCTCGCTTCTGCTTGCTGGTGATGCCTTAAAGCAGCAGTGAGAAGCGCTCAGGAGGGTGACCTCTCCGGTCCCCGTCAGATATGCAGCCAAACGGTTGGCGTTGTAGCTGGAGCCGGCCCCGCCTCCATTTGCTCCTCTTCTCCCCACCCCCGTCGCTCACGATTTTCCCCCTTTCCCCCGCCACCCCCATTTGGAGCTCTGGGGGTAGCACAGCTCATGCGAGCACGGCATTTCAGCACCTCCCACTCTCGGCGGCTGGAGCCCAGACAGGTGGAAGCAAAGCAGAGCTGAACCTCAGGACAGGGTGACCAGACGTCCTGATTTTATAGGGACAGGCACGATTTTTGGGTCTTTTTTCTTATATAGGCTCCTGTTATTCCCCACCTCTGTCCTGATTTTTCACACTTGCTATCTGGTCACCCTACCTCAGGAACAAAAGGTCCATTCAGGGAACTGGAAGGGAACCTTCACAGAACTGTGCAAATAGCTTCATTTTCACATGATGTCACTCCGACATCACATGATGTCATATCTGAACTCACTCCCATTTCTGCACCCCTCTTCATCCTGTCTAGGGTTGCCAACCTTGTAATATTGAAAGGCCAGACCCCCCCAGCAGGAGTGTCAGAATCTTCCCTGCCCTTCCTCATCTCTTCCCCCAAGGCCCCGCCTCTTCCCTGAGGCCCCACCTCCATTTGCTCCTCTTCTCCCCACCCCCGTCGCTCACGACTTTTCCCCTTTCCCCCGCCACTCCCTTCTGCCCAGGATGGAAGTAACTCGCCTGCGGAGCCAGGGCTGGGACTTGCAGCCACCTGACGCGGGTAGGAGGCAACCCTGGCTGAAAGGGACTGGTGTGTGTGATGACCCGACGCCTCCCCACCTCTTCTGCTCACAGTAACCGGACTTCGGGTGTCCGGTTATAGTAGAACTGACTGGACACTGTTAGGTCCCCTTTCCAACCAGACTTTCCAGTAAAAAACCAGATACCTGGCCACCCTTCCAGACTCATGTACCTGGGAAAGCTTCCAAATCAATACATGGAAAAATTGGAAAGAGTCCAGCGGAGGGCAGCTAAAATTATTAGGAGCTGGAGCACATGGCTTACCAGGAGAGGCTGAGGGAACTGGGATAGTTTAGTCTACAGAAGAGAAGAATGAGGGGGGATTTGATAGCTGCTTTCAACTACCTGAAAGGGGGTTCCAAAGAGGATGGATCTAGACCGTTCTCAGTGGTAGTAGATATGGAGTGGGCAACGTTTTGGCCTGAGGGCCACATTGGGGTTCAAAATTGTGCGGAGGGCTGAGTAGGGAAGGCTGTGCCTCCCCAAACAGCCTGGACCCACCCCCTAGCCAACCCCCACCCACTTCCTGTCCCCTGACTGCCCCCTTCAGAACACCCAACCCATCAAACCCACCCTCCCGCTCCTTGTCCCCTCTGGAGACCCCCCTACTCTAACTGCTCCCCCTCTGCCCAGAGCCAGACGCGCTATCGCGCAACCCCACCCCCCAGACTGCTGCCCGTGCAGCGCGCTGAGGCAGCGGTGGAGGGTCTGGAACAGCCTCACCAGCCAGAGCTCGGGGGCCGGTTAGGAGGAGCTCACGGGCCAGATCCGGCCCGCAGGCCGTAGTTTGCCCACCCCTGTAGCAGATGATGAACAAGGTGTAATGGTCTCAAGTTGCAGTGGGGGAGTTTTAGGTTGGATATTAGGAAAAATGTTTTTATTGGGGGGGGGGAGGGGGTGAAGCACTGGAATGGGTTCCCTAGGGAGGTGGTAGAATATCCTTCCTTACAGGTTTTTAAGGTCAGGCTTGACAAAGCTCTGGCGGGGATGATTTCGTTGGAGTTGGTCCTGCTTTGAGCAGGGGGTTGGACTAGATACTTCCTGAGCTCCCTTCCAACCCTGATATTCCATGATTCTATGCTAATCTCCCCACCTATAATTCGAGGAAGCATTCCACTACTAATGCCCACAGCCCATCGTATCTTGCACTTTGCATTTTCACTTGTGCCTTTAGAAGGCTGGGATTTGTCATTTGTTTGCAACACCCACAGCGCTGCACCATAGGCACGGGGGGGGGGGGGGAGGGGGGGGGACAATGTAAATGATCAACAGTTATAATGACTCAGACTTACACCATACTCACACTTTAGTCCAACCACAAGTTACTGGGCTCAAGGCAGGAATCACTGAGTGAAATTCTGGCGCCTGTGTTACACAGATCAGACTAAACCAGTGGTTTTCAAGCTTATTTCATTTGCAGACCCCTAAAAAAAGGCAAATGGAGGTGCAGACCTCTTTGGAAATCTTAGACAGTCTGCAGACCTCCAGGGGTCCATGAACCACAGGTTGAAAATGACTGAACTAGACGATTACAATGGTCTCTAGAATCTCCGGCCTGATTTGCGCACAAATTTTTGCATCGATATAACTATATTGGTTAGGGATGTCATTTCTTTACCAAACTATTTATATCAATACAACCCCTGGTGTAAATGTAGTTGTACCAGAATAAAGGCATCTTGTATCTGTATAGATTATTCACATTCCTATGTGGGAATAGCCATACCAGTATAGGCACTTTTATACCAGTACAACTGCATCCACACTAATTCACTTTAATTACAGTAGTATAATTAAAACAGTGCAACTTTTGCATGGAGACAAACGAGGCCTTAGATTCAAGCTACAATGTCTGGGCTCGTTTGCATCTGGGGTATCAATACACTCTGCTATACAGACCAGAACCAACTCCGAATCCAAACACAGTTCAGCTCCTGATCCAAACTTCCCCAGGCATTGGAATGGTGTGGATGTGGAAAGGGATTTGGACCCATTGTTACCAGTCCCAGCAATCTCTGGAGAAAACCTCTCTTTACCCAAACCTATCCAGGTGTCATACAATCAATCAATGAAATGTGATGTCACAAATGTAATTGAATGATTCATATGTTCACTAGGCCCCCTCACACTTGAGATCCCTGTTGGCCAATGTTGAATTATAATGAACATACACAAATATAGGAAACATGCATAAATAACCCAAGCATGCATTTTTAAATTATGGAATCCTGATAACTTTCCCACTCCTAACAAAATCAAAATGAATTAAACTCAAGTAGTTGTCAGTGGCATAAAAAACATCTCATCATTTAAATGGCAACATGAAATGGATGCCTAAATTGCAGTATGACTGGGACAGTTTGTTGTAATGATGCCGATAGCATATCTATCCATTTAATAGTTTCCAGTGCAGAAGGAGATAGCAGTTCGGATGATATCCAAGTGGAAAACGGGGTGGGGAGAAAGAAAGCAATAAAATGCATCATCAAGGAAGCAGTGGACAAAATCAAGAGGGAAATTTCAGACAAATGATCAACAAATACCTCCTGACAGTGAACTCTTTTAGACAGTAAGACGTCCCCAAGGTATGGGGTAAAAGCTCCATTGCTTGGGACGTTCAGAACAGACAGGATAGGGGACTACAAAATATACAGTTGGGAACAGTTGGGCAGTAGCAGAGACGAGCTGCAAGCACCTCTTTCCCCAGGAGACCGAGTTCAGCTGGGATGCTGGAGTTAACGGTCCCGCGACTTAGCTGTCCAAGAGCAGATGGAAGGGAATTCTTGGTGTAGGGGCCCTTGGCTCTGGAGTTTGGATGATTGAACTATGGTATGCAAGAGCCATCTTGGATACCATGCGGATGAGCACAGTGTGCCGTGGACTAGATGTACCCATCTTTCAGTGCTCCCAGGAGATCTCATGCAGCCCAACCTAGTCCTCTGTCCTTGTAACCCAGGTGCTCTGGGATGCATGCTCACCAGTATTTTGTCCAGTCTACTTTTAACACTGCGGGCAATTAGGCGCCCACCCCGACTGTCTATCCATCCACATTGGCTATTTCCCAGGGGGCCCATCACTGTGTTATCTAGGAGCCACTTTCCTTGAACCCCTTCCTATTCTACAGCCTATCTGAGTGTGCCATTGAGAAATTTGTCCCTGGCTATTACCACCAGCCAACACCCCTTGGCTGGGTGAAGAGCAGCAGCACTTTACATATTTGTAAATCAATGGCAACATGGACAATATTCCATTTGGAGAAAAAAAGAGCTTCTGGGGAGTCTGCAAAGAATTCAAGGTAAAGGAAAAACAGTTGCTCCTGCCTTGGAGAATACAACCTTCCACCAGTTTCACTGAGTGAGAAATTTGTTTCCTCCATGCAGCTGTAACGCACGGTACTAAAAGAGAGAAGAAAAGTCTGAAGTCATCACAGACTCTATTCTCAGCTGCGCACAGGCTGGATACAGCAGCCTAGGATGGAGTCACTAGGGATGCCAATACATTCCCCCTGGCAAGCTCATTATCTCCAGCACCAACTCCCTCCTCAGAAACTGTCCCAGGGCCCATAACCTACTTGGACCCACACAAAAGCATTCTCAAGGTGAAACTCTAGTCTATGCTGGAGAGACACTGTAGCTTTAACAGAGGAAGGCAGAGAGAGGAAGGGAATATGCTGCATAATACAAGGGCAATTAAATTAATGGCAAATAAGATTAGACTCAATGAAAGGTGATACTTCATCTCAAAGCATTTACACTAACGTGTGGAACTTGCTGTTGCAGGAATTCAGAGTCAAATGTTGTTGGTGGGTTTTAATGTGGGCTGGATCAGGGAACAACAACATCCACATAAACACATTCTTCAGGGTGCAAACTGATCCCTGAAAGAGGGTCAGGAAGGAATTCTTCATAGATGGAATATACAAATCTGTGAAGATTCAAAGGCCAAAGGGGATCATTGTGATCATCTAGTCTGACCTCCTTTCTTCGACAAGCCAGAAAACATCCCCAGAATAATTCCTTCTGAATTAGAGCATAGATTTTATGAAAAAAAGGAAAATAAAAAATCCAATCTTGATTTGAACATTGACAGTGGTGGTAAATCAATCGCCACCCTTGATAAATTGTTCCAATGGTTAATCACCCTCACTGTTAAAAATGTTCACCTTATTTCCAGTATGAATTAGTCTAGCTTCAACTTCCAGCCACTGGATCTTATACCTTTCCCGCTAGTCTGAAGAGCCCGTCATCAAATATTTGTTCCTAGGCAGGACTTATAGACTGTGATCAAGTCAGCCATTAACCTTCTCTTTGTTAAGTTAAATAGATTGAACCCTTAGTCTATCACAATGAGGCATTTTTCTAATCCTTTAATCATTTTCATGGCTCTTCTCTGAATCCTCTCCAATTTATCAATGTCTTTCTTCAATTCTGGGCACCGATATTGGACACACTATTCCTGGAGTGGTTACCCCATTGCCAGATACACAGCTTCTTCCTTTACCATGTCCAGCATTACAATCAACTAAGGGCTTGTCTTCACTACCCACCAGATCGGTGGGTAGCGATCGATCTTTTGGCGATCGATTTCTCGCGTCTTGTGAAGACGCGAGAAATCGATCGCCTGTGGCGCCCCCGTCAACTCCGGAACTCCAGCTCGCAAGGAGACGCAAGCTGGAGTCTATGGGGAAATGCGCTGCTGACCGCCGCCGCTGTGAAGATGGCAGGTAAGTCGGCTGCAGATACACAAACTTCAGCTACGTGATTCACGTAGCTGAAGTTGCGTTTCTGCAGTCAATCTCCCCTTCCCCCCGTAGTGGAGACCAGGCATAAGTGTATAATCTTGTGGTTAAGGCACTGGACTGGGTCTCAGGAGACCTAGTTCAGTTCCATGCTCTGCCACAACTTCCTGTGTGACCTTGGGCAAGTCACTTAGTCTCTCTGTGCCCCTGTTCCCCATCTGTACAATGGGGATAACAGCACTGCCCTATTGCACAGGAGCATTGTCAGGATAAAGCCATTAAAGAGTCAGGTGCCCAGAAACTATAGTAGTGCCATTGATGGGCAGCATGTACCTCACCTACCTCAATGGGGTCTGATCTTGGCGGTGGCCTCTAGACATTACTGTAACAAACAATGGTCAAGATTTTCAAAGGTAACAAAGAGTCCCGTGGCACCTTAAAGACTAACTAAAGTTTTGAAGCATAAGCTTTCGTGGGCTAATACCCACTTCGTCAGATGCAAGCCCACGAAAGATTTTCAAGAGATCCGCACTGGGCACCTTCTAAAAACCAGACCCCTTTGAAGTGTTCCAGGTTGATCACCCTAAATCCACAGTTACCCATGAAAAACATAGCTGACCATAATAATCGAGAGGGGGACTACATGAGAAGGGGATCACTTTCCCTTGAAGAATGAACGAGTACCCAGAGCAGTATGCTAGACTTGACAGACTAGTCATTGCCAGTCCCTAGGTCCCTAAGAGGAACATAACAGATTTTCACCAAAATATTTCAAACAGAAGTGCTTCCCTTCCCCCTTCCCCTTTGCGTTAGCTTCCCTGTCGTATGCAAATATTAAATCGTGGCATAAATTAGAGAGCGGTTTATTTATTTAAAGTAGCATGAATTCATCTCTCCTTTTAAAAAGAAATACATTTGCGGGGTTGGGAGAGGGGGAGACACTTCAGCTTTGTTAAATAATACAACAACAAAAGCCACTTGAAAAAGGCTGCCGAGGACCACCCCATTACGGGGAGGTGTTTAAAATGCGGAGAGTAGTTTTAACTGTTCCCGAGAAGCACGGCTGTCGGATAGAATGGGGGCCAGGAGGTTAAAACACAGCCATCATAACCTTTATTACTTCATTTTTGCGAAGCCATTAACCCACAGGCGGGACCACAGATGTGCCACAGCAACAGCAACTGGAGTGAAATTCAATACTCGCATCAGAACCTAATTTATGATCAACCTGCCAGGAGGAGATGGGGCAGAGGGGGGGTTGGAGAATGGCATTTCCGCACAGCGATCTTGCGAGGAGACAGAAAGCAGCACGTGTGGGGTCAGAAGAGTGTGCGTTACAAATGTTTTTTCAACCCCCTACCCACACCCCCACAACAGGAGCTGATGTGGATGGAGGCAGCACTGCTCTTGGTAATGGGCCTTCCTGGGGTACCAACTCCTAGGGGCAGGTGAACATCAGAGATCCCTGTTTAGTGCTGCTGAAATATGAATAAAAATGATCTAGAGGACTCAGCTGGAATCGGGCCCCAGCGTGGTAGGCGCTCTACAGACACATAGGGAGAGAGAGTCCCGTCCCTGAAGAGCTTACAGTCTAAATAGACAAGACAGGGTGGGTGGGGAAACAGAGGCATGGACAGGGGAAGGGATTTTCCCACAGTCACGTAGTAAAAACAGTCGTAGAGCAAGAAGCAGAACCCTGGGCTTCAGGAGACCTTTCTAGTGTCCCATCCATTATGTCAGGTTGGCTTTATTCCATCTACCCTCCCTGTCTGTGTCTCTTCTTCCACGTTATCGCCATACACAACACCCATACAGGCCAGTTTGTCAGGCCACTCTGGGTGCCTCATATGCCATAAGCATCATGTGACCATGTGGCATCTTCACAGCTCGAGGCAAGCTATACATACGGAAGAAGAAGAACTGGGGTGAACTGAGTCTGTAGCAGATCAAGGAATTGAACCCAGGCCTCCTAAATCCTGGGCTGATGCCCTAACCACTGCACCATCCAGCAAGCAGACTGAGGAGTCTGGTGACTGAAAGCTTGTCTACACAGTACAACTTTAAGGAAGTTTTTGGGGGCATCCAGCAGGGTCTACGTGAGCCAGTGAGCAACACACTGGTGCACTTTAGAATTCACATCCCTCTAGAATTATAGAAGATTAGGGTTGGAAGAGACCTCAGGAAGTCGTACAGTCCAAACTCCCCCACCCCCCTGCTTAAAGAAGGGCCAACACCAACTAAATCTAGTTAGGCATTGCTACAATGTGTAGACAAGCCCAGAGAGTGAAGATGAGAGGAAGACAAAGGAATATCCAGAGGTAACAAATGGATGGAGACTCCAAAGCAGGAGCCAGTGGACAACCTAACAGTGAGGAGCGAGACCTGAAATGACAGAACATCCTTAGGAGACAAGGACAAAGGAAGTTCAGGAAAGGAGGCAATGGACTGTCTGTCAGAAATAAAGCAGATAAGGGTAGCATAGGCATGTCCATAGGAAATGAGAACAAGGACATTTGAGGTGATGAGGTCACACACGGTCCATAGGAGACAAGAGGCATGAAGAAAACCAAAAGTACAGCACACGGAAGACGAGAGAAAAGTCAAGATATAAGTTACCTTCGAGGAGACAGTAGGCCGTACCCTAACCCCAAAGTGAACATTTGGAGAAGTTCAATTCCTTTCTAAGCTCCCTTTATTCTTCCATAATGCCCTCTCATTCTCCCTACTTGCCATTCTTCTTCCACCATGGGATCGAAGGCAGAAGAGCTGAGGCAAACACAGGGAAAGGCTACTCTCCCAGCACGATAGGCAGCAGTCAGTGCTGTGAGGCAAACAGACAGCAAGGTTTCCAACCTACTGTCGTTGGCCGCAATGGAGTCGCCCCTGCTTTGATCAAGGTTGAACTGAGTCCACAGGTTTGAAGAAGTACCCAAAGAACCCAATCTTCCAGCTACTATTGGACTGGCATTAGTTTCAGCTAGTGTAATATAGTCATACAGAATACTTAGCATTTTGTAACCTTTTGGTCTCTAGGCATTTTGATATGGTGGGTTAGAATGATTAACTACCCACCTCCCTCTCCCCCCACTTTTACCTAATGGGGAAACTGAGTAACAGAAAAGTCTAATGACTTCCCCAAGTCAGTGGCAGAACCCAGAGCCTGTTACTCCCAACTCCAGTGCTTCATTCCCCTTGTAAAATCAGAGACAGGCCAGAGCCAAAACCCTGGATCTGAACTTCACGGGAGTTCGACTAAAGATCCAAAGTTAGTAGCTCAATCGAGTCTGTGTTTAAAATACAACGCTGGGTTTGGAAACAGGATAATGACAATGATCAGTCAGTTCTGGAGGAGGGAAGTGGGAGGAAGCATATAGAGTGGATTCTGTCAGGAAACAAAAACAAACAAATAATAGCTGGGCTCCCTACAGACAATTAAGCAGCAGTTAATGAAATCACCTGCTACCAACAGGACTAACAAAACAGAAAATAGAAATAAGTCACGTCAGTGCCTGCCAGCACATCCCTGGCACCGGCAGAGGGGCCTGATGGCGGATACAAATTTAGTGCCAGTGATATCATCTTGCTTAGAGGGGCCCGCATGCCGCAGAGCACAAAAGGGCAACGCGTCCATCACAACATTTAAGAGGACAGCCTCTGGGATTTCCTTATCAGGGAAGAGAGCAGCACAGCAGCTTAACTGAGCTAGATCACAGGATGGGGATAGACACAGGTGGGAGAGGCTGCAAAGCTGGGTTATGATGAAAATCATGGACTTGGGGAACCAATTCTCTTTTTTTATATTATTAATTAACAGTGCCATATGGCAGTGTAATGAGTTTGTGGTCGCTTACGGACTTCACGGTTGTCGCTGCTGCACGCCACTCTGATCACTACAGCACGGATAGAACTCGGATCCTCCTATTCCACAGCCCTCCCCCCCCCCAGCTTGAGCTGAAGGGGAATCTCTGTTGGCAGTATAAGGCAAATGACACACACATGGACAGTGGTGATTTCATCTAGCTGGGGGAAGAAGTGAACATGCACAGATTAGCCACTGTGTGGCAAAGGTAAAAACAGAAAGAATCATTTCTAAAACATAGCATTTCACTGTTTGCCCTTTGCAGCTCCTTTTTGCACATCCTTCACAGTATTGCCAAACCCAAACATTCAAGAATCATGAGTTTGGCCTGAAAAAAATTACAAGTTTGGCTTAAAAATCATGAGATTTTTTTTTAAAACAATTTTTTGCTTCCCTTCCAGTGTTTGAAACATTAGGTTTCACGTTTTCAAGCTTTTCTCCACAGCCAGGAAGCCTAGGAATGTTGTTCCCCCCCTTTCAAATGAAATCAGAGATTCTGACAATCTGATGTCTCCAGGAGCGGGGGCTTTGAGAAAAACACCAAATATCAGGAGACATTCAATAAACTTTGCATGCTCCACTGCATGATTCACCTTAGACAGGGAAAGCAGAATGGCAAATTTTAACCTTCCAATCTTTTCATACACTGGCCCAAACCTGCTTCTATTCCACCCTGGGAAAAGTCATTTGTTTTTGAAGGACAAGAAAACTTCCATTGGTTTGTCTACATTAGTATCACCCAGCTTAACAAAGGTCAAGTGAAAAGATTTTGCTGCTTGGGCTACTATATTTTATGACAATTTTACAAGGCTACCTTAAACACTATCCACTTATGTTAGATGGCAAACTCTTTTGAACAAGAATCGACTCGTGTTTGGTATTTGCACAGCATGCAGCACAAAGGGTCCTGTATCCTGATCTGGGCGCTATAGTAATATAGCTGAGTCCTGGTCTATAAACAGTGTTTGTTCCTTTATAACTGTGTCAGTTACGGGATGTGATTTTTTTTACGACGACGGTTAAAAGCAGTATAATGCTCCTAGTCTGGACACAATTAAACCAGTATAAAGGTACTTTATACCCGTATAGCTTATTTCCCTTCACAGGAAAAACTGCTCATTCATGAAACTTTCCTATTAAAGAAACGGTTAGGTGATTTTTTTAAACTGTATTATGGTCATTTATTTCCCAGGTGAGACCTAGTCTGATGCATCCACGCCATCTCAAATGCTAAAAGAAGCTGAACCAGGAGCATTCATGCAGCAAGCCTGCAAGATTCTGCAGTGCTTCATATATCATATGCTTAGACAGAGAGAAGTATCCACACAATACCAAAAGCACCACACACAATAACCTCAAACATCACTCTGATGCTCAGAATCTCTGTGGAGTCAGCTACACGAATGACTGAGCGTTCTTTTTATTTAGACTATCACCAGGTTCAGTCATCACTGGGAATCGTGGTTTGATACCATCCGCTTTTTTTAAGTTCTCAGCCACTTACTACTGCAAGTTTCCTGCAATGTCTGAGAGTCTAAGACTGACAGCACAGTTATGCAGTCTAAGGGGCAGCAAGGAATTGCATTAGCATGCATAACCTGTACTTATTGTTCAGGTTAGTTCTGTCATCAATACTTTCCCCCCACACCCTCAGGAGATAAATCGATCACACATGAAATCCAAAAGAAAACAGACAGAAACATGGGGAGTGGAGAAATGATCAAAGTATCTGCAGTGTGCGAAACCCCAGCCACCTCCTCTGATACCGCCGGTAATAACTAACCCCCTGATAGCCCTGTTTTAATCATGTGTATCACAAATGAGGCAAATACGGGGAGAATTGTGCACTGCCAGGTCACTGTGTTTAATTAGATTTCATCAGAAAGATTCTGAAAAATTAATACAGTGAGATTTGTGCCAGCATTAGTGATAACTTTTCCCTCACCGCTCTACAATTTATTGTCGGCCTTCAGTTCAGAGAAAGTTACTGGAAGTCCTGAGGCAGATTAATTCCAAAACGTGCCCAGACCACAGCAACAAGAGGTTATGAAGCTCGCCGGTTTATCATACGAACAGTATCTTACATCTATAGCACCTCTTGAGGCACCAAAGATCCTTTGCAAATATAACAAAAGGGATCTACAATACAAACCATGGGTAAAATTTTCAAAAGCCCCTAAGTCTCTTAGGAGCTTTAGCCCCATTTTCAAAAGTGACAGTCACTTAGGCTCAGGTCCTCAAAAGGTATTTAGGTGCTTAATGCACCATGGGAGTTAGGCACCTAAGTATCTTTGAGGATCCAGGCCTTAGGAACCATGGAATGTGGACTGCTTTTGAAAATTTTACCCCGTGTCTATGCTGCCAGCTTTGCCTATCGTAATCTTATTAATTAAGGTTGCCAATATATTTATACGGATATCACTTCACCCACCACTAAAATGCAGTTGTCACCTCTGGAGAGGAACACTGCTGCTACTTAACAGCGCACAACATCACTATTTAATACACTGGTTAAATTTATGCAATTAAAGAATCAGCCAAAAAGACTAGCTACCATAACAGTCTGCAATTTTTAGGTTTAGGCCGGTTGATAGAGACTAGATGTTTTGGAGCAGAAGGTCCCAGGGCTGTTCCTGGATATTGACAATAGTTTTTGTATTAGAGCTGGTTGGAGAAACTTTGATGGAGCCATTTTCTGCTGGAATATGCAGTTCTGTAAGAATTGAAGAGCTTCGTGAAATTGTGTTGATTGTGCCAGATTTTCTTTCAGAAGAAAAACAAAAGTTCCAATATTTACATTCTCAGCCATTTTTAGCTTTTTTTGGGGAGGATGGGTGTTGATTAATCACAGTTAACTCACGTGATTAACTCAAAAAAATGAATCGTGTTTGAAAAAAATTAACAACAATTCATTGCAATTTTAAATCACACTGTTAAAAAGTAGAATCCCAGTTGAAATTTATTAACTATTTTTGGATGTTTTTCTACATTTTCAAATATATTGATTTCAGCCACAACACAGAATACAAAGTGTAACGTGCTCACTGCATACAGTGGAACCCCGCCATACCATGACGATCGGGATCCAAAAATATCGACCGTGGTAAACGGTTCCTTTAGTGCAACGATCTCCTGCCACGGCAGGCCGCAATGCCCAAGCAGGACTACAGTGGGAGCACTGCATTGATTAACCCTAGTCCATCCATGAAACTTTACACCTGCACCCTCAGCAGGCAATCAGAAGGTTGGGGATTTCAGAGAGTTGCTGTGCTTCCTCATGGTTTAATTTAAAGGGGGTTTCTGGGCTTGGGGCAAATTCTTAAACCCAAATTTATCCTAGCTTAAAAAAAAATGGCTAGACCCTTGAGGCAGACCCTCTGGATCCTGAACGACCCATCCCCACCCAAAGTTATCACTACTAAAAGATTTCACAGATGCCTATTTCTGTGGGGTTCGTTACCCCCCCCCCCCCAATGTCTTGTGCTCCCCCTAGCGGTTCTAAACAATGCTGCCAATTCCTGCAGAGCTCAGGGCGCACCAAACACGAAGCCAATACAAAAAAAAAGACGCAAGCGTTACAAGCCGGAGTTGTTGTTAAAACAAACAAAATAAACCTACTGCATCCATTCTAATTGGAATCAAAACCCACCAGGGGGCAGAGGCTGGGCCGGGGGCGGAGAATGCCAGAGGAAAGAGATCAAATTGGCGAGGAACAAAAAGATGTTTTATCTCTGCCTGTCGCGTGGGTTTCGCAACCAATGCCAAGCTGGAAACAATATTGTTGGTTTTTTTCCCCCCTAACTGTATGTGACAGCATCCCTTTCAATAGAGGACATTAATGGCCTGCATGAGGACTTGCACAAATTGAGTGAGAGCAAAACCTATGCTCGGTTGCAGAGTTTGCAAGCTGCAGGGCAGGCTGTCCTAAGGGGAGAAATCCAGGCAGTGACAGGAGCAGCCCAAGCCGCTTGTGATTTGGATTCAGCGCATGATAAACTAGCACAAACCTATATAAGAAAAAGACCCCAAAATTGGGACTGTCCCTATAAAAATCGGGACATCTGGTCACCTACAAACGGCATCGGGGAATTGGGTGTGGGTCAGCGGGGGAGGGAGAGGAGAGAAGAGTCTTCAAATCAGTTCATGCTGAAAGCGACTCGTTCTAACAAGGCGAGGTGTTTCTTTTTAACTTTTAATTAAAAGTTATCTTATAAATCAAACCCCTCCTTCCTGCGCTTCAGGTGTCGGCTGAGAAAAACTCCTTTTCAATAGCCTAGGGTGCACTCATACAACCTGCTGTCTCCGCTCAAACCCAGGTAACACGTCCAATTACGTGAGCTTTGTTTCTTGTGGTTTTAACAAACAGATCTTGACTCTCTTTAAAAAAACACCACCACCCTCCATACATGCATTAGTAGCTCTGCTCTTACAGACATTTGCATTTACCTAACTCTCTCTGACACATCCAGAAGCGTGCTGGTGGATTAGTCTCCCTTCACTGGAACATCACGCTCACACTCCTCTGGGTACCTTCACACCCTCCGTGGGACTCAAACGGGGCTGTGATGTTAATAGCACACACTCCCTTCCTAATGTGCATTAGAGAGGTTTCCAGCTGAGAAAGCACCTCCTACCGTCTTCTGGGTGAGCCAAGCCGGGGACGTGACGGGACAATGCTTTTAAAATCCAGGGGGCTGGGTTTGAGCCTCGCACTGGCACAGCAAGGCCAACCTAGAGTTGCCACCTCTCCCCGCATTTCCAGGACCCTCCCAGTAATGAAGGATGGTCCCACTCCTGGCCCGCATGGCTTGTGCAATGGTAAATGGTCCTGAAAGAATTTCGATGGCCCACAAAAACGTGCCAACATTTAACCACTTGCCATTTCATAGACTAACAGAAATGTTATGCTGAAAGGTGCTAATGGCTGGCAGCAAGTGAGTCTCAGGGGTTGTCTACACTGGCAATTTATAACGCCACAACTTCCTCGCTCAAGGGGGTGAGCATAGCAAGATTCAGCACTGTAAAGCACCAGTGTAGACAGTGCCCCTGCGCTGGGAGCTACACCCCTTGTGGAGGTGGGTTTTTAAGATTCTCCCGGCGCCGTGCCGCGGTCACACAAGGCGCGTTAAAGCGCTGCTGCAGTAGTGCTCTAGTGTTGCCAGTATAGACTAGCTCTTAGGGTATGTCTATGCTTGCAGAGTTTTTGCGCTGTAAGTTTCACCGGTGAGAGGGAACCGGTGAAAGGAAAGCGCTGGTTTGTGTACTCAGTTATGGAAACAAGCTACCTTCTGACAACACACATAAATACCCCAGAGGTACTGGCTCCTCCAATGGAGGCACGAGGCAGACAAGAATGGGGGGGGGGGGGGACTTTTTATTGCTTCCCCCTCCCCCCCCAAGGAAGAGAACTTATGCAGCCAGATCCTGCTCTCGGATGAGTTTTGTTCACTTGGATGGAGGAAGTGACTCCAGATTTACACCGGCGTCATTTCAGTTCTTGAACCAGGCCACTGGTCTCCAAGGCTGTCAATCTAAACACACCAGCAATCAGTCCCACCTCTAAGAATGGGCTGCCATGCTTTGACAACCATGTCCAACTACAGCCTGGACCAGAGATCAGCCGCCGGATCAAAGAGAGGAAAAACACAAGGCAGGAGTGGCAGTGACATAGGAAACAGCTACCCCAGGCAAATGGGGGCGAGGGGGGAATAACGTGGCTCCTGGTGAAAGAGAGATGGATGTGCAGTGCCTTATCAGGGACTGGCTGTTATTCCAACTAGCTTCCTGATAACGTAAGAAGCTTAATCAAATATGCAAATGACGGCCTATGTGGAGACAGGGGGAAAGAGAAAAATAAACCCAGAGCTTGTGCGTTAAACTAGCCCATGAAATAAGGAGGGGAGAGAAGAGGTTCCTTCTTTTGATAAAATTCTTACAAAAGATGAAATTAAAGCAAAATTAATTAGGAGAATCTCGCTTAACACGACTCCCGGTAAGAGGGGTCAGCAGGCAAGAGGCAATCAAGTGCAAGACAGACGCAAGAGGCACTAAAAGAGCTAGCCAGCCAAGGAGAAAAAAAACAAAACATGAGTTCTCCCTTTTTGGCTGGGCTGTCTAGCTGGGTGCTAGATGGAGCGTTGGACAGCTAAAGAGCCCCACTTTGTCATCACTGGGAAGCTGGAGGGCAGATGAAGAAATAAGCTGATTATAACTTGATGGGCTATTAAGTAAAGGAGAGGAGGAGGATTGCTGGGTGGGTGAAGACGGCAATGCATAGACAATCGGTATCTCAGTGGTACTTTGCTCCCACTGCACCATGGTATCCTACGGTGTAACAGTAGGAGGGCAGTGCATGGTTATCCACCCCCACCCCCATCCCAAGGAGCAGCCTGTCCAGCTCAATAACTGGAATACCCCACTGTGCCTGCAGCGTAGTGCATGCTACAGCCCACAGAACCCCACCTGCCCAAAGGACCCAGAAGCATTGCTGCAAATCATGGCGTCCTTCAGTGCATGGCCCACTGAGGTCTGTAAGGTGCAGCACCCCCCACGCCCGGCAGAAGAAGAGCCCACCACAGTGTATGGCCAACTGTCTTCAACCTGAGAAGATCCCTCCCGGCATAGCGTTCCAGCTGTCTCCAAAGCAGCACGCAGCATCCTACATGCCATGACATCCTGCCCCGGCTTACCAGGGAGAGCCTGCCCCATGGGTTAGCCTTGTGACAACGCTGGAGTTAGGTCAGTTGAGTTGAGACTGCAGTTTACCATAGGAAAGCCCTTGGTGCGCTATAACATGGTCCCTGCTTCTCTCCCAGCCAGCAGTCCCTTTGATTCGAATGTTTCTGTCGGGCTGGTGTTACAGTTTAAGTCAAAAGGTGTGGTGCAGCAGCAGCGCTACCAACACTAAACACTTGGTGGTAGCAGCAACCAATTGCCCCTAGAATTTGAAGTACAGATTGGCTCTAGGGGGGGTTATATTGTCATTTGCAAGCCTCATTGCATGGCTCCAAGACCCTAACCCCCATGATACGCCAAGATGCTCCTGAATCAGAGCCTCAGGAAAAAAGCCAGCAACATGTAACACACACAAGAGAGAGAAAACTAGTCAAGGAAGTGCAAATACAACTTCTCAGCACCTTGATGGCTGGGTGGTTTAATAACCTTCAAGGGAGCCGGGTGATGCTCTGTGCCAGAGCAAGCAAATACCTTCTTTCAAATCCAGTTCTTGCTGGGAACTGTAAATCCTTCACAGTGGGTGGAAGGATTTTTCTGCCGTACTAGGCATCGCGAGGAACCCTGAGAACTTTGGAGTACAGTGAAACCCCGATTTAACGGACCCCGATTTAACGGACCCCGATTTAACGGACTTCGGATGCAACGGACAAAATTTAGGAGCAAGTCCGATGCATCCAAAATCCGTTAAATCGGGGGCTGGCTGCGGGCGGGCTGCCTGCCGGCTCCCCGCTGCCAGCCCGCCGGGGTCCCGGCTGCTGGGACCCGGGCGGGAGCCGTCAGCCAGCCCGCCCGGGTCCTGGCTGCTGGCTGCCGCCCGGGTCCCAGCAGCCGGGATCCGGGCGGGCGGGCTGACAGCTCCCGCCCAGGTCCCAGCAGCCGGGGTCCCGGGCGGGCGGGCTGCTAGCTGCCGCCGGGGTCCCAGCAGCGGGGACCCGGGCGGGCGGGCTGCTGGCTGCCGCCGGGTGGGCTGTCTCACGGCTCCCGGCCGTGATAAGTAAAACCTCTATATAACAGACTAATTCGGGCGAGGGGGTGTCCGTTAAAGCCAAAAGTCCTGTTATTTAATGATTTTAAAAACTGTATGTTGCATGTACAGGGTCTTCTAGCTAGAAGGGCCAGGGTTCTGCATGGTGCAGTGATGTGAATGATTGTGTTGTGTCACACGCTGGGTGGGTGTGGTAACTTGCACTGACTGGGCACTCAGCACTCAATCCAAAACAAGCATCACGTGCTAGTCTGGTGCCAAGGATCAGCTCCAGCCCCTTGGTTTGTAGATTAGATTCTGAAATGGCAAGGAACTGATTCCAGAACAATTTCTGTAACGATGGAGTGGCAGGATACATAGGGCACCGACCATGGGGGAAGCCCTTCTTCCCATGCCACCCACCTCCACCTCAGAGGAGATTACGGAGAGTAAAGAAGTGGGCCTGTCTTCAAATGCTGAAACAGAAAGAGGAAGTGGAACTGGATGCCACAGGGATCTGGTAATGGGACACATAAGCCTTTCTATCTATCTAGGTCCTTACCTTGTGCCCATCACCCTGGTATCCAAGTGCCTCTCACCTTTAGAACATTCTGGAGTACATCCCATGACGGTAGCAACCAAATGTCATTACCATCTGTGGCTAAGTGGCTCACGTGGACCAAATGAGTGGGTCTCACTCCAGTTCCCAGTAAGCAAGTATCCATGTAAACCCCACCACTGCACTAATGGTGTTGTGTCAAGGACTGGATGGGCCACAGAGACTGAACCACTGCATAGGGGCCATTAATATAGAGAACCATAAACCCTTCCAGGGTCACAGATCTTTCATAATATGTCTGTACATGCTTGGAGGATGAAGAGAACGTCCAGAGGTATCAATAAATATAGAGAGGGATGCATCTTCCAGCTCCTTCACCAGAAGGTAGAATAATTCTCAGACTCCAGCTGATGTCAGAAGCTGGGAGGAGATGACCTCTCCGCAGATGTGGGAGACTTCACACTGTTATTTTGTATTGTAATCAAGTCCAGTCACCAAGTATTTAAACAAATAACTTTCACAAATCATACTCCCCTCAAAGGAGATGGAAGGAAAAAAGTTGGTTTCTCTGCTGACACCTTGCACGGAGCTGTCAGCAACTGAGTGTCCTCCAGGGAACATCAAAACCAGCTCATCAGCAGCTGCATATTCAGGAACCTAATCACATGGCTAAAGAGTAAAATGAGCATTGTGTTTACCTGCAATTAATGGGAACTCACCATCTCCACATGATAAACCTAGGGCTCCTTTATTTGCTCAGTTTCTTTGGACACAGATGGAATAAGGGGCAAAAAGAAAAAAAAATTCTCCCTCCTTACCCGAGTGCTTTAGTATTCTGTAGCTGAGCTGCCCAGTTACACAAACCCACACACAGCCACCAACTACCACGCTCGTTCCTCTGCTGTTTTCCCATCGCCGAGAATTATTTATCCTGGTAAAATGTTGTTGAATACATACATCTATTCCTCCCCCTACACAACTGTGGCACCTGGTGATAGCACAGCCCTGTTGAGAGAGTTGGGAGGGAATCACTCCCCATATAGTTAAACTGAGGAGGCCTCTCTAGGCTAAACCTCAACCCCCCACGCACAAAGAACCTCCACTCTGCTTCGCATGGTCATCTGCTCTTCCCTAACACTAGAACGATGACAAGGCGGGTTGATTTGCAGCGTGGACACAGCTTCCTTGCAGTCTATAGCTTCATCTTGCCACAATTCAAGGGCCCCCACAGAGTTTTAGTGTCCACAGGTCTTTGATTTTATATCTCTTCTAAAGACATATAATCTATGTAAGGAAATTATAAGACCCCCATTGCCATAGATCTAAGCAACTCCCAATCTTTAATGTGTTAGTCCTAACAGCACTCCTCTGTGAAAGGTAAGTATTATCTCCATTTTACAGATGGGAAACTGAAAACAAAAAAGGCTAATTGATTTCCCCACGGTCACACAAAGTCTGTGGCAGAGCAGGGAATTGAATCTGGGTCTCCCAAGTCTCAACCTTTCTCTCAGTTCATAAATGACACCTTCACCAAACCTTTCAATTAACATTTCCCGTTTCTAACATATGCTTGTGCCATGGGGAATTTTCCCTCTAGACCACTTTGCTTTTTGTCCTTTTTATCTCTTCATTCTATATCAGTCACTCTTTTTCCACTCCATCTCTAGCTTGGTTTTCCCTTTTCTTTCTTCTTTGTTGTCTTGGTTACATGGCCAGCCTCTCAATACATGGCTAGTTTTCATTCTAATGATCTGTTCTTGTAAAGCACAATATTTTACTTCACTTGTGTGTCACTGAAAAATTTCTTTGACGGGTATAACATTTGTATATCAATTAGCTGATATTGCTTTATGCCTCAGTAGTTTGCAGGACCTCCACAAATTATACATCTTGAGAACCTGAGATACAATCTGTATCATTTAGATAAAAATAAACACACACACACATAAACCAGTACATTCTTAACTGCGGAGAAACAGGGTTTCTCCAAAAGAGTCTGCTAATTACTTGCAGCAAACCTTTCAGTATCAAGAAGTAAATAGATTCTGTATCTTTAAGGTAAATAAGTGTATTATAACTCCATCTCTTGTACAATATTGCTCACCCAATCTGGCTGACCCAGAAATGGATCACCAGGTGTGGCCCTGCAGGTATCATGACCCCAGCTGTCTGGAGGGTGGGGGGAGCAGTGAAATACTATTGTTGCAAGGACCAATTGGGAGACAGGCACTGGTACACCCTTGGCCTTGGTCCATAGGGGACCATAGGCTCATCTGAGCCTACACAGGTTATTTCAGAGACTGATATGCCCATAGGAAGCATTTCTCTAACCCCAAATCAAACACTGTGCTAACTGGATGGGTTAGCAGCGGCCGCATCAATGGGGACTCCTTTTCCCTGCTATTGAACAAGACCTTCAGGGTGACGAGAACAAAGCAAATGTGAAGCCCCCCCAAAGCAGGTGCCAGTTAGTCCCAGGTGAAAAACCGAGGCTCTTGGGCAGACCTAGTGGCAAGGTCATGTGCCTGCAATGCGAGGGGGCGATGTCTGAGCGCCAGACCGGCCCTTTAAATTTCCCAGGAGGTGTGGGATTTGGAAGAGGAGGGAGGCTAGTGCTCTAAGCTCAGAGCAGTTGCTCACTTCTAGGCTGAACAGGGAGCAGCGTTGCTGGAAGTCGCATCCTGTTCTCCTAGCAAGAGGGATGATGGAATGAGAGAGATTTCTGCAGGGAATGCGCACCCCAGATTTGCTGGACCAAAACAAATAAGACAGACGCATTTCCTGGGCAAATGCGGCTTTCCACGCACTGCACGGGGAAAGTTCCCACTCAAAAAGGCACTTCGTTGGCTGACTGCTGATCCCAGCCCCTGTACTCCTGCTCTGCTCTCACGTCCATTCCCTGTTAGCAACAGTTTGCAGATTATTCACATTTAGTAAACACGGAACAAAAGGCAGCTCTCCAAGGTTCCTGTCAGCAGCTCAGCTTTCCTCCTCTGATTCTTTACCCTAAAAGGATGCCCCTGGTCTCCACCACACACTGTAAAAATAAAAGTCTTCCCACCCCTTTTATGTTCAGGTTTTCTATGCTCCCAACAGAAAGAGATCAGAGCCTAGATTCTGTAAAATGACCTGCAAAGGAGGGGGAAAAGGAGAAAACTTGTGCCTTATTTTGCATCTTATGATACATAAAGAAGGTATGAAAGTATTGGGGGTGCATAAAGTATATTTTTTTTAGCATTTGTAATTCAGATCTCATCTCCCCTATTTCCTTCCTAGCAGACACTACAGGCTGTTGGAGAATTAGCCAGCCAGCTAAGAGGGAATAAGAGGGAAGGGGGAGATGATAAGAGGGAGGTGAAAAGTAATTCAGTGGTGGAGGGGAAAATTATTTTTACTCAAATGGTTTACGAACAACTTAGCTTGTTTTTGGTTGAGCCCGTTTCACTCTGAACACACAACTGCAAGAACCCCCCCCCCCAACTCTTATTGACGATACAACAGCCCTGCCCCCTTTCATGAAGGACTGAAACAGTTCCCAGTGAACATATTTTGGTCTTCCAGAGCAGACCTCCATGTGAACAGGAAAGGCAGGACCAGACTTGACATGCCTGATATTTCTAAGACAAAAAGCAAGCAGAAGATACCTGCAAGCAAGTGACTTCCATCACCCTGCCCCATACAGAGTCCACATGAGTTGTAACAGGTCACCAGTTAACACCCCCCGCCACACACACACACACACACACACACACACACACACACACACTTGGGGTTTACTTTTACTCATAAGGAGAATTCAAAACGAAACAACTCAAATTCCAGCCCAAGTCTTTTCCCCCAGGATTGGCAGCTTCCAAGGCTCCTCCATGAGGACTGCTCAGTAACACATTCTAGTTCTCCACTCTAGAGACCCACTCCTACACCTTTATATTCTGATGTGGCAACAATACACAACGCTTTGCAGCAGGAACATCCTCAGGCTCCATTATTAAGGCAAACACTGCCAGCCGGTTAATGCAACATACAGGGCTCTAAAAGGGGACACAGAGCCCATTTTTAGCATTGGAAGGTTACCTTTAATGACTCAGTGGCTGAAGAATAAAACACCTGCCAAAACCACTGGTAAAAGTCTTTCAGCCATGGCTTCAGCTTCAGAAGACAAAACTCTAGTGCCCCATATAATAAATGACAGCAGCTGTTACAATACAAAGCTACAGCTAAGCCATGTAGGGTTCACTTGGAGGGTGCCTTGTAACTTTGAGAGGGACTTAAGCCCAGATACCATACAGAGAATATTTATTTATATGGAGTCGACCATGGTTACCCAGTAAACACAATGCTTATTACCTTTCAAACACGGCTCTCCTTTCATAGAAATCCCTCTCCCTTTGCATAAACACATGCTCAGCCTTATCCAGATAAAGCAACCACTAACTTCCGTGCTAGGTTTGCGGTAACAGCATGTCTGGTCACATCGCTCTGAAGGAACATCTCCAAAGTATGAGTCATATTTCTTAATAACCCACAATACCAGTAAGTTCTTCCTCCACAGTGCACGCAGACACCCTGAGATCAGCCATTTAATTAGACAATCTGACCTGAAAAAGTTTGTACTCGGATCTACATTATACCAAAATCTGAAGATGGCTAGACCGACGGCCACGCATCTTCTGGAAGGTGCAACATTAGGAGAATACTTGTCCCCTCAGCCACGTCAACGTAATCCCTCAGAGCTGAAGTGCAATCTTGCACCAACCAATACAATTCAACTCACAAAATAGGTAACCGTGCACCAGGCCTATAAAACGCTCCCCACTCATCTCAGCGCAGCCAGTCTCCATAGCAACTAGCAGCAGTGACTTAGGAAGGCCACGCTGGGCCAGGCCTACCTTTTTCATCTTGCCACTCTTGGTGCCCACGAACGCCAGCGAGTGGTTCTTGTAGACGTAGGCGATCACGGATGTCATCCTGTCCCTGTCTTCGGTGAAGATGGGGAGACCTCGCACCATCTCCGATACTCCCAGAGGGGCATTCATATCCAGGCCACAGAAATTGTCATCGATTGTTAACAGCTGTGAACAGAAGGGGAGGGGGAGAGGGAGCATGAGGCAACTGAATATGGTTTAATAATAGAGGCGTACCCCAGCCAAGATCAGGGCCCCATAGCTGATGCTGTACAAACACACAAGAAGAGATAGTCCCTGGCCCAAAGATCTTACAATATGAAGAGGCAAGACAGAGAAATAGCCAGCGATGCTGGAATGGGGGGCCATGGCCCTCCCACTTTTGAAAATGGATAACCTGGCCTGTCCACTTTTTGTCACAGGCCCCACCCCTCACATGCCCCCGAGGTCCTGCCCCTGGCCAGGCCAGCAGCTGGAGCCCAGTCAAGGAGCCCAGCAGCTTTGAGGAGCCATGGACAATCCACCTGCCTGGGGTAGGCCTCCCCCGAGAGCTGCCCTGGCCCATGTCCCTGCCTCCTGGGCTCCCCACCCAGGGCAGGTGGAGGGACCCCAGCTCCCCACACAGCTCTTACCATGGCTCGACTGTGGCTCCAAGGCCTCGCACCCAACCAGAGCCAGGTCAGGATAAGAGCCAAACAGACAGCTGTGGGGAACTTCAGACCTACCACCTGCCCTGGGCAGGGGCCCCAGTGGTGGGGACATGGACTGCTCTTGCCCCTCTCCTCCCCCCAAGCAGGTGGAGGGTCATGGCTTCGAAGCCCAGTGTCACACAGCAAGTAAGCGTTCGGGTCATGCATAAAACCCAGGCCCTCCTGAATCCTAGTGCAGTGCTCTACACACTACATCACCTCATCCTTTTGCCTATTAGTTTATCATTCATGACCTAACCACCAAGCCCATGGTCTGTAAAGAATCCCAGATTAAACATTCCCAGTTTGTGTCTGAAATGCACATAAATTACCAAGGACTCATTTCCCAGACCTGAAGAAGAGCGCTGTGCGGCTCGGAAGCTTGTCTCTCTCACTGTTCCACTGAAAGATATTAACTCATCCACTTTCTCTCTCTAGTCTAAAGGAATCAGAGTCAGAACTCCTGGGTTCTACTCCTGCGCCCCCAATCATACAATGTGATTTTGGTCAAGTCAGCGAAGCTCTCTGGGTCTCAGTTTCCCCTCTGTAAAATGGAGGTCATGAACACCTACCCACTTCAGAAGGGGATTTTGAGGAGGATTAACTCATTAAGTGTCTGTAAAGCACTTTGGGCCCATGGAGGACAAGTTCTGTAACTGGAGCTCCGTAGTGGCTCTCTCTTTCTTTCCAAGTGCTGAAGATGTATGTAAAGCCCTAACAACCTGAAAACCCGCCCTGCCCACTTTTACACCTTCACAGCCACTAGGATCTGCTGAGCTGCTACTGTCTCTTTCAGGACGTCAGTGCCTCAGGATTGGCAGAAGAGGACCTTCATATTTGGAACTTGGTCCTTGAGAGCCCAAAGTGGACAGCCATCAGAATACGGCAGAAGCTGTTAATGCATTTGGTTTAGCATATGGTTAGACTTCTTTGATGGTGCTTCCTAGAACATCAGTAGACAATGTATATGCTGCAGCAGATGGCATTGGCAGAGGCATCTCTTCTACCCGAGCTCTAGGCAACAGGGTTTGCTGAAGAGGGCATTGGACTAGAGGTTAGGAGACCCTGTCCTGTTAACAGAGGTTCTCTTCTTTATCTCTGGTAGCGGCGATACAGACTTTTGCAGTTCTATCAGTGCTGGTGTTGCAACATTCCAGTTGGTCATGGCGCGCTGGGTGGCGACAAGGAAGCAGCCCTAGCTGGTCAGAGTGTGGTATATAATTGCACATTTGCCAAGGCAATAGGTTCTATAAACCTGACCCATCAGAGCACTTAAACCTGTGCTTGAATGCTTTGCTGGAATGAGGCCTCTAAGTGTTAATTAAATAAGTGTGCAGAATGTCTATCTAATTTTCTTAGATCAATAATAAACGATCATGAGCATTTCCATTATATTTGCTTTATATTTGCTCATATCTTCCTTGACACATGGCTAGAAATTACTGCTCTTGCCTGAGTTCCCTAGCAATAAAAGCCTGCCGTTGATCAGCTTTGTCCTCACCTGGCAATTACAGGGAATAATTGCAGATGGTTTTATTGAACAGGAGAATAATGTGTCCTAAAAATAGTTATAAACATACAAAGCCCCCTCCCAAAGCATTTAAAGAGCTACTAGAAAAGAACCTGCGCAAGCAAGGCCTGAGCCCTGGCCTGTTAGAATCATTAATCTCTGGAGACTGTACCTTCAGAGTTAAAACATTAACTCAGAGAGCAACCCTGGATCAAATCTTAGGACCCCATGAGTCACAGTTTGGGTGCTGTGAGTTTACACACCACTGGACAATTTAGCATAAAAGGTATATGGCCAAACTCCAAAGTCCAAATTCATCCTTTGTGTAACAGAATTGTACACAGTGCTTACCCTGTGGAACTCAACAACGCTAGATACCATTGGGACCAAGACCCTAGTAATATTTGAACAAAGTTTGAATATTTATATGGATGGGAACATCAACAGTTACATTAGATAGGATAAAAATGTAAATGGGATATAAATAATCATGCTTCAGGGATCAGCCAAACCCTAACTTCATAGAGTCAGGAAGAAACAAATGATAAGTTGATTATCAATAGCTGTCTGCTACTGGATTTCTCTCTGAAGCATCTGGCACTGGCGATTGTCAGAGACAGGACAGCAAGCTACATGGAGTGCTGCTCTGAGCTAGAATGGCAGTTCTTATGTTCTAGGCTGAGTAAATTGCACCAAAATTCACTTGCAATTAGGCCCAGTACGACCAGAACCCTTAGCGAACCTTGCAGTTAAAGTGATTGGTGTTTCACATGTGTAACAAAACCAGACCCACATTTAGCCTGAACCACTTGTCAGACAGAGAGAGAGGGAAATGAAAACGTCCTATTAGTGTGAAAAAAAAATCCCCTTTTTCTTCTCATGGCTTTGAAGAAAGAAGGGGGAACCTAATTCACCACTAAAAAGACACATTTTATTAATGGGAACCAAGACACTTCACCCTGAATCCAGGGTATGAAACCCCTCCCAAAATATGAGGACTGGCAGCTGGCAAACACTGAGAGGCAAAGGCTGGGTGGTACGTGATCCTTAGACATGAGGTCAAGGCATCCGTGGTATAACTATCTACCCACGTACTCCACTCACTGCAGCAAACACTGACCAGTTGGGCTGAAAGACCTCACAGCCCGAAGGGACCATTGTGGTCATCTCAGCTGCCTTCTTGCGTGATGCAGGCTGTAAAATCTCACCCAGTGATTCCTATATGGAGCATAGGAACTGCTGGCTGAGCTGAGTACATCTCTAGAGAAGTGGAGACTTAAATCTGATCACCAGGACTTATTTCCTTCTGGTTGAGACTGGACCTGGCTCCAAATGAACTTGTGTTTTGCAATGAAATCAGATCGCTCTCACAATTTTGTCCATTTTAGATGCAGAACAAAAGGTGAAACTCTGTTGGTTTCATTCAAGCTCTTACAAGAGCCACAGTCTGGTGCCCTCGGGTACTTCTCAAGAGTGAAATGCCTGCTCTCATCCCCAGAAGAGACAGCTGCAGGGCCAGGGTCCCCCACCATGTTCTCTAATCCTACCGGACCACGTCTAGTTCAGTCACCACGAATCAGTCAATCACTCTCCCTCGGACGCAAATGCCAATGAGACAACAAGAGGGATACCTTCTGAGACCCAGGCAACTGTCCTCTAGGTCCGAAAGCGAACTGAGGCTAGCAAGTGAGACACACCACATGGTAACGATTTTCAGCTAATATGATTCTTTCTCCGAGATCGACTGCAGAGATACAAAAAAGCCCCCCTCTATACCACTCCAAGCCCTTTGCAGTTGTGGCTTCCAGCTATAGTGTTTATATCTTACACACTGCTAAGACAGCAATATACCCGTCTGCTTTAGTCAGGAGAAACATTAAAGTAAGTTCAGATTTATGATGGGGAGGTCAGGAGCTGCGAGTACAGGTTTATTTTCAATTCCAGACACTCCTAAAGGCAATAAAGAGTAGCCGGGCTAAAATCTCCAGAGCCTTCTCAGCTAGACAATTTTGTATTAACTACTTTTAAGAACAAAAACGGCAGCTAGTGCGCTAATGCACCAGGAATGCCAGATGTTCCAGGACAGCTGTTGGCCGAATCAGGACATCTGAAAGATGCAAACGGACAGACCAAGGGAACGGGAATAGAATCAGTGTTTTGCTCCCTCTCACTCACTGTGTCGGTGTGAATCCAGCCCAGAAAATCATATTATGAGCTGATGACAGTTGTGTGACTGAGACACAGGACTGGACACTAGGAAATTGGGAAAGAGTCCTGTGGCACTTAAAGACTAACAAAAGTATTGAAGCATAAGCTTTCGTGGGCTAGTACCCACTTTGTCAGATGCGTGTAGGGGAAGTATCCAGAGGCAGGTATAAATAAGAAGGCAAGAACCAGGTTAGTTCAAGGTTAGCTTATGCTTCAATACTTTTGTTAGTCTTTACAGTGCCACAGGACTCTTTGTCGCTTCTGCAAACCCAGACTAACAAGGCCACCTCTCTGATTCTAGGAAATTGGGGTTCAGTTACTGGTTGACACAAACTGTGTGACCTGTAGCAAGTCACTTCATCTCTGCCTCAGTTCCCCACCTGCAAAATGGGGATAATAATAGAACCCTCCCTCCCCGGTGTATTGTGAGGGCAGATTAATTTGGAAGGTGCTATGAGAGCAATGGTCCCTCCCTGGAGCCAGGGCCAGGAGCGGGGCTGTGGCGCGGGTTGGGTGAACTGGGACATGTCCAGGGATAAAGGGGCTGGGGCCACAGCTGGGGGTGGGCAGGTCTGGGGCCAGAGCTACAGCCAGGGACGGAGGCTGAGGGCAGGAGCAGAGCCGCAGCCGGGCCATGGTGGGGACTGGCAGCCAGGCCCATGGCCGGGTGCAGCTTCACTCCTGACCCCAACGTAGGCCCCAGGCTGGGAATTCAGCCGTCACCAGGGGCTGAGGCTGGGGGCTGAGGCTGGAAACAGAGACGTGACCGGGGGCTGAGGCTGGGGGCAGAGCTGCAGCCAGGCCACGATGGGGGCTGGCAGCTGGGCCCCCAGCCAGGTTCAGAGCCATGCTGAGGTGGGGACGGGGCCAGGCGCAGGGTCAGGAGCTGGGGCTGCGGCTGAAGGTGGGGCCAGAGCAGAGGAGGGGGTGAGGCGGGGCTCGGTGGTGCTCCCTCTCCATCCCCCTTGGGGGCTGGCCTGCCACACCCCTCTGGGGACCACTTATACCCAAAGTGCTTTATAGATCTGAAACAATGTCACATGAAATAGTTGGCAGTTGCCCATTCAATTAACAAGGGGGCGGGACTGTTCTCTAAGCCCTAGCAGCTCCCTCTCCAGTTCAGGGCTGAGGGACATTGGCAGGACAGTTGGGGAAAGGTTCACTGCCTCTGTTTTCATTGTCCCCATTATGTGGATGGATAAACAGAGGACTGCAGTGGGACACGCTGGCCGAGCAGTCCATTTGCTTAGGAAAATCCGGAGGACGTGCAAAGAATGATTTGATTTAGTGAAGGATTCTGGCAGGACCGTGATGTTCCCTAGATTAAGTCCATTAAGACCAGCTCCAAACTCTCCCGGAAAGAATGACTTTGCTGGGCCAACCATGGCTTATGATGATCTCTGGTCTCGCTGGGGATTGTCAGGGCCTCTAAGAACTCGAATGTCAGCAAAGGGATTAAAGTTCTGACGCGCCTCTTTCCACCACCTCATCTGATCCCGCAGGCAGAAGAGAGCAATTTGGCCAAGCTGGCGGATTTAAGCGCCAGATATCTGGGAGCCGGCCTGAACAGGGGCTACAATAAACCTCAACTGTTCTTTAAACATCTGCTTTCCCTGTGTGTCTCTAAAGAGCCCCAGATAAAGAACACTGCCTAATCCATATTTGGGGGAAATCCTACAGATGGGATTAGCTATCCCCAGTTGCTCTTTGCTTTCATTTTGGCAGCGTCTCTCTCACTAATCAAAGCAGGGAGCAGCAGAAGGGCCTTTTTCTAGGGATCTCAACAGTCTGCAAAGCTGTCCCAGAGATTCACTGGGGATCAGGCTGTCCTCAGTGGCCAGGTCTTGCTTTTCATTTACGGCTAATAGCTAGAAGTCCGCTATACAGAGGCAGGTACTTGGCTACTCACGCCAGTTATCACAGGCTTGGCTATAGCAGACCAGTATGAATACACACACGTAGGCTGGTCATGCTTCCAGCAAAGCCAACCCAGACAGCCGACAGGAATATGGATTCAGCATCAGAAGGCATTTGGGTCTTTGCAAGGAGATAAGCATCTCTCCCATCAGCCAATTTCAAGAGCTTTCCAACAGAAAGTATCCAAAAGGCTAATTTGGGGAGATATTTAAACAACAGACAGGACGGAAGTTCTAGGGAAATCGTTATCCTCTGTCTGCAGGGATATGATCCGGAGAGTCTAGCAGGTCTGTTCCATCTTGTGGGTTAGAAAGAGGGAAAACATAGGCCACTAGCCGAAGAAAGCACAGACCCCCAACCAACCACGCTCTTCAGCCATTAACATGCAGCCGAATGACACCCAAATCCATCAGCACCCTTCGACAAAGGAACTCCGGGATACAATGGAAGTGGGAACGGAAGCCAGCATTTGGCGTTACATTCTAATTACAAACTGCATTTCGCTTACTGTGCAATTACATGTCACTACATACAAACGACAGCGCAGTTACAGTTACTTTACCAATTACAAAGCAATTGCACCCACCATGGGCTAAGAGGTTTTCACCTGTAATTCAGGAAGCAAAGAAGGGGAGGGGGAGGGAAAGTTACTCCAATTGACTAGGGCTTGAACAAACATTGGGTTTCTAGGCCTGTAGTTAAAGAGTAAATTCAAGGATTGGTGACAAGCTTGTGACGCACTGTAAAATCCTAAGATAGCACATATGCATCTATGTTACTGCTGTGCTCCCAGCACATGGCTTGTCCAAGTCTATCCCATGTACCGCAGATTGTAAAAACTGCTATTTCCTGAAGAGGCAGCTGCATTTCTTACAGAGGCCAGCAGGTTTCCTTCAATCTTCAGGCCTTCTGCTAATAGAGCTGGGCTGATTACTTGTTGAAAATAATCATTTGAGAGTCGCTCACAAACCCGTCCCGATTTCCCGCTAATCAATGTTTGAGGTGTATTTGAGGAGGCATTTGGATGAACAAGTTTCAGCCTATGGAGTGTTTGCAGACTCTTCCCTCTTCCGCGTGCAGGGTGTGTGGTTGATTGCGAGTCACGTGGTAGTGGTTCCACTCCGGAAATGAACTGGGAGCGAGCGCTGCAAAGCTAACAGTGAAGCAAGCAGCTGTGTTCTGCACCAGCTGAAGCTTCTGAATGGCTTTCTAGGGCAGCACATGGCAATCGTCCAGTCTGGAGGCCGCAAAAGCCAGGATAACTGGTGCTTTCCACAGCAAGAGAGGGGCCTGGTCACCTTCCAGCTAAACAGCGAGAACAGGCTACTTCCAGCCACCGTGAAAAGTCAAGGAGTAGTTGAAGAGCCAGACAGATGTCACCCCACCATGTTGAGTGTGTACCACCCATAGATGGCTCACCTGTGCCCTGCCCTCCAGATGCTTCCCCCACCAATCAGCAGCACCAGCGAGCCTCAGTCAACTCATTCTCAGCCATGCCCATAGCTTGGCCAGATACTGGGAAAGCAGACTGGCTGCATTGTCTGAGCTGATGAGAGATGCGGGGTTGAGTCAGAGGCTGCGGGATGTTTTCTTAGTGAATGAGGCATCCGCATTCCAAACCCCGAACACCATTATTGCATCAGCAGAGAGGCCGAGGATCAGGGGCCAACTTTTCAGCGGCCAGGCCCTCCTTTGGCAGGTACAATTTACACCCGCAAAGCAGAAGTGCTGGAACTAGGGGTGCCTCTGCACTCCCTGGCTTGAAGTGGTTTCCGTCATGTACAGGGTTGACAGTTTGGTTCAATGGCTCTCAGCATCCCCGCTCTACGCATTGTTCCAGCCTTGCAAGCCCAAGTCTTGAACGGTAACACATTGAGCTACCCAATCACAGGTGCAAGTCAGGCCATCAGAATGCACCTATTGAGAGTCGTGCCTGCAGTTCCTTTGTGGGCAGGAATTCTGCCCACAAACCAGAAGGCCAGACTAGTTAAAAACACCCTGAATGTGCAAGGAGCCTGAAGTCCCCATTTACCACCCCCACCACCCCAAAGTAACCCTTGCCGCTCAGGGATGGAGAAGCATACGGCTGAGGTAGTGGTGGGGAACAATGGTTTCCAGGCCTCTCAGCCTAGTACTTTCCATGAGCTCTGAAGTTCACTGAAATGTTTTCATCCTGAAAGAGATTATTGACTGGAGAGAGACTATCTTTGAAGCCGCTAAGATCTGTTGAGTAAATATGCATTTGGGCATCTTTTAAAAAGTGAAGTATTGATCAGGGAAGCTGCAACAGGTCTCCTGTAAGAACATATCCCAGCGGCAAAGCGGTGTGTGTGTGTGTGTGTGTGTGTGTGTGTGTGTGTGTGTGTGACACACACACACACTTCACTTCCTTTAGTGCTGCTGCAATCAAGAGTGTGGTCCTGCAGCTCCATCATGGAGAAGAAAAGTCTCTCGCCAAAAGGAACTGCTCTGCATAAGCAGGAAGCTGCTTTCCAAAGAGGGAAGAGCCCTGTTATAGACAGCTGCTGCATTCCACCCCAGGCTGCGTTTCAATGACAGATTAAAGGATTCCTCTATAATTCACTCCGATACTACAGTGATGCAGGCAGTATAAGAACCAAAATGGAATGGAATAGGATGCGTGGGAATAGAATAGAATGTCTGACCCAAGTACTACTATTACTATTATTAATATAAATAATAATATTAAGGTAGTAGCCCCTAGGGACTCCATGTAATGGATCTGAGCTCCATTGTGCTAGGCGCTGTACAAACACAGGACAAAAAAACCCCAGCCCCGACCAAAGGAATTTACAATATAAGTCTCTGTCCACAATCGAGACCTAATAGCAACACAGCTGTAAGACTGTCTAATCCCTCTCTCTGGACACTGGGGTACAGAGGAGGGACTCTTCTATGGTCCCTTAACTATAAACTGTTTCCCCAGCCTAAGTTAAGTCTTTTCACCCCCAAAACTCACACTCTACCAGTAGGAAAATGGGGACCCAGCTGCCACCACTCAGTAATTACCCCAAGACTATGGGGTAGGGAACCTTGACTCCCCCCGAGAGTAACCCTCCCGACCCCTCCCTTTCTGTCTGGGAGAAAAAAAAAACACAGAGACTTAACTCCAGCGTCCCTTCAACCTAGGAGATACAATCCTCTTCCCCCTCCCCTTCCAACCTGAAGCAGAGAGATTCCAACACAGCCTCCCTAACCATGGGCTGCCCCATCCAAAGCTAGGATTCCTTTATGAGAATAACCAAACACTTTTTATAACTAAAAAGGTTTAATAAAGAAAAGAGAACAACTTACAGCTAATACACTTTACAGATATAAGGCTTCCTGCCCCTCCCTCCAGATTTCTCCCCCTGAGAGGGTAGTGACACCCTAGACCAGGCACAAGCTTATGAAAAATTAATATGTGACTTACAATTCAGCTACTTATGGATATAGGAAAGAAAAAATAGAAGAGTTGCTCCCCATAGCTAGAGAACGAAGAAAAGGGTCTTGTCCCAAGCTGGGACGGAGGGAAAACTGAAACTAACCATCCCTCCCCCCTCGTGGCACGGGAGCTCTTACGTCACCCTCTCTCAGGTAAAGTTAACCCCATACAGGCAAAACAGCACTCCACACTTATGACAACAGCTCTACTGATTCAGCTGCGCCGCTGTAAGATCTCTTAGGTAGCCGCTCTATGCCAACAGGAGAGAGCTCTCCCGTCAGCATCATTAAACCATCCCCAACGAATGGCCGTAGCTATGTCCGCGGGAGAAGCTCTCTTGCCAATATAGCCCTGTGCACATTACCACTTATGCTGGCAACATTTATGTCACTCCGGAGTGTGTTGATTTTCACATCCCTAAGCCACATAGGTTTTGCTGACATAAGTGGCAGTGTCAACATTGCCTCAGTTTCTCTCTCTCTCCCCATCCCTTCTAGCGTCTCCCTGGCAAGGCTTACACACCGCACTTTGGGATCGTTCAGGACATAAGCAGCTGCATATGTGTAAGACGTTTTGTTTTATTCAACATAAACAGTGATGTGATCATTATTTGGATGAGATTTTCAGTTCTGCACAGTGGGGGTGGGGAAAGACCCCATATAATGGCCTATTTCGGATGGATTAGTCGCAAACACACACCAGCAGTCTAGGCGTTAAAACTGCCAAGTGGCTGAGTGTTTCCTGACAGTGACTGTGCACCCTCAACTCCCCTTCCGGGAAATGGCAAATGCGAGCACTCAGCACCGGTCAGGATAGAGCTCATATGCCTCCCCCAGAGCCAGAACCGGGAGAGATTCTCCACTGAATAACAATGACTATAATTATTGTTTTGTTATACAGACAAAATGATCATTTGGGCTGCAAAGTGCTATGCATGACAACAGGACTATAGAAATGAAACAACAACACTGCTTTGCATGCATATAAACACCTTCACCCAATGATCTCAGAGCTGTTAAAAAACATTAATTAAGCCTCACAACAGTGCTGGGAAGTTAGCTTAAGGACGGCTACAAACAACGTGCTCTTGCCTTTTTAACCGATCCAAGCAAAACATCTCAGCGGTGTGTCAAAGGCCCTATATTTCTAACAGGTAACAGAGAATTCCCTTTAGTTCAAGGACTGTGCTTTTGGGACAGGAAGAACCGAGTTCTCTCTGGCCTTAGCATCCAACTGAAGATGAATTTAAAGAACCCCAGTTATCACTCTAAAAAACCAACCACCATTAATTAAATGGTGGAAAGAAAATCTCCCATTTATTACTTCGGTCACCACAGAGATCCGTACTTGAGACACTCCAAGCAGCCTACATTCACTCAAGCCATTAAGCCCAAACTGCTACCGCATCGGAAAGCAGGGCTGTACCGTGGAAAGCCACGGCAGCTCATTTTAAGTAGTCATGCCATAACGATTACATGCTTGTGTTTCCTGGCTCGGGCTCTTGACCAATGGCCCTGATCCACCGGCAAGTGACGGTCATTCCCTCATTGGCAGGAATACATTTCGTTAGTCCCTTCTGCTCTCTCTCGCACTCCCCCGCTTTCTCTCCGTACCCGAGTGTGCGTCTGGATAATGTCACTTGTGTGCAGGATAAATCAGCTGAACAAATGCTATTATATTTTGGAACACTGACAGCGACATGGTAATGACATTGAAACAGGGAAAATACGGTGTTGCTCCTACTGCTCTCACGTCACCCTCATGGTCTAGCTGCCATGCCAACTTCACTACTGTACTAAAATAACAGAGGTCCCGGTTTCTCTCACCAGAGCCACCATCTTTGGGATGGACATGGACACATCCATATTATAGATGGTCTGTCTAGCCCCTCCCATCTTTGAAGAGTTACTAACATACCTATCATCAGTACCGCTGCGGGAGACAGGTCAGAGACTCGCTAACAGTACCCAAATTTAAACGGGGGGGGGAGGAAGAGGGGAGAAACGGAGTGATGCAGATGGCACTGTTCTATAAATTGCACACACACAGCAGGAGATGGAACTAGAACCCTGGTTTTTTAAGCTCCAGACAGCCCAGCTGCCTAACACGGGAACCAAAGGAAAACTTCTGGTGATGGTGGGATTAGATCACTGGGTGGCTAACCATGGACTTTGATGTCACTCACACACAAGCCAGTATGTTATAGAGCATGTGCCTGGTGAAGGGCCATCCAGAGTTGCTGCATCTCATAGGCTGACATCTCAAGAGTCTCGTTCTTTAGCAAAAACAGCGCGGCCTTGCAGATTATTCGTGGTATTTGTCTAAGTAAGGGAGAGGTAGCCAGTGGGAAGGGAGGCTGTCCGCATGGTTCACACACTAGATTAAGACACCCCATAGCTCTGGGTTCAACTCCCAGCTGTACCACAAGCATCCTCTGTGACACTGGGCAAAATACTTAGTCTCTCTGTACCTCAGTTCCCCATCTGTAAAATGGGACCAACGATTCTGATTGGTCTATTTACAGCGTAAACTCTTTGGGACAGATACAGTCTCTTACTAAGTGCACCAATTACAGCAGGGCCTCCAGGTTCTCCTTCAATAGTAACAACAATGAGTGATCCGCTGTGCTGCTTTGGGGAGATTTGCTTTCTAGGAAGGCTGCAATCTCATAGGACGCACCAGGAGCATTGAAGCAGGATGTAAATGCCTTCTTAAGGCCATTGCCGGAAGTTGAGCACACTAGCTGCTTCTTTAAATATTAGAGTCCAAATCCGGCCCTGACTTGCACCCCGCATAACTCTGCTGAAGTCAGGGAAGTGAGAGGGGGCATAAGTCAGTGAATGACAAGGCCCAGAGGGCAAAGCTAAATTCAAATGTACCCATGACCCCCTTCCTCAACAGAAGGGATATTGTGCGGATCCGGGCCCGGGGCCAGTGGTGCTTTAAATAGCGTCAGGCTTGTGGGGATAGCCCGGGTGCCTTTGCTTCTGGTTCTTGTAGGACTCTTGGATCCTGCTGCTTTTTTTAAAAAAGCGGTTACGTAACTATCCCCTTGGGCCGGCAAATTTGCAAGGCAACAGCGCAGTGTGGCAACGGGAGGTCAGGCCTGGTCACCTGGCATGTAAACCAGCGCAAAGCAATCATAGGGAGCCCATAGAAAAGCTTAGGCTTGGCCACATGCAATAGAGCCCCTGGGTCCCTGGCAGCCGAAGCGGCTAAAATCAGCTCCTGAACAACAAATCTCATCAGCTGTGAGACATACGGCAAAGAGCAACCTGCAGCGGGTGAGAGAAACTCAGCAAAGCTCTTCTCCGCTCAGCCAGCCAGGGCGGGGCTGCTGCTTAGCGCACCTGGAAGAGACCCTGCCCCTGGGGCGGTGAGCGCATCGCGCCAGATGCATCATGAGCGCAGGCTGCTGAGTAGGGGTGGCGTGGGGGAGGGAGCCAAGAGACTCTGCCCGAAACATCCCAGACACAACAGCACTACTCAGCAGCCTCGGGCCCCATTCCACCATCAATGGACTTTCTGTGTGAGCAGGGTCAACAAGCAAGAAGCCCAGAGAGAACAGCACAGAGCGCAGGGTTATGGCAGCCAGCCATTTAAAGGGACAGAGGCCTTACATACGTTTAAAGTAAATCTATTTTAAAAGGGGGCTGGTCTGCAGCTTTATTTTATTTTATTTTTTCTTTAAAAGAAATGTTTGTGGGGAGGAACGGGGAGAGGAGACGACCGGAAGGGATTTACTTCCAAGGGATATTTGTTTTGCAGTGTTACAGGCAGCCAAACCGAACTGTGGAGAATTATTATTGGGCATAGCATAGCGCATACTCTCTGTACCAAGGACTACTGTCTGCTGTGGATCACACTTGATGTTTCTCATAAATAACATGTCTAGGATATCAAGCCCGGATTCAGCCATGCACTTAAGCACGTGCTTTGACTTAAGTTGGTGCATATTTGCTTTGCCTTATAAAAGCACTTTTCAGCCACAAATCTCAAAGCACTTTACAGGGCAGTTTTTAAAGACTATGCAAATGTGATGTCATGTTAGTATGGGCGTGTCCATGCAAATACCTGACTTCAGCCTTTGAGTATGCCCCCTGTGAATTGGATGAGGAATGCGTGAATAATGCCCAAGGTATTAGTTCTGGGCCTGGTGCGCTGGCGGAGAAGGCTAACAGGAGTGTCTTATATGGTTAATTAAAGCGGTCACATCAGTGCCAAATGTAAGGGTAAAATAACCTCTCTACTCCTGCTTGAGAGTCCCCTTTTGGTAATTGGTGTGGATTTAGGAAAACTGAAAAGGGTAAGAACTATAAGTAATGCAATGAAGTGGAAGGAAAATTTAAAAGAGAATAGGAGGAATACTTCTCATGGAAGAGTCCCAAGGCTATAGCTTCGTACCTATCTCCCTGGTCACAGTCTCAGCAGGCACTGAACTGAGACCTCTGGATCCAAAACACAGAATAAGCCTCTACAGGTTGAGCTAAAAGAGCAGCTGTATTAGTTCAGAAGCACCAAACTGCTATACAGGGTCTGTCCACTAGAGAGAGACAAAGAGCCCCAGCATGCTAGGGCAGGTTAGATCTGCACCAGGGGAATTTACCCAAAATATCCCCACTGCTGAGCGCAGTTACATGAATTAGTCCCACGGAAGTGGATAGGCTATTCCCATTAGGAACTACTCAGAGTGAGAAAGCGCTCAGCTCATACCGACATGAATGCAGAGGCCGGAACCCCTTACTGAACTTGTCCTAAACTGATCCAGTTGTCATCCTTGCTTGATCCTTGCATTCACTGATAGTATGGGAATGCCACACAACCCCATGCATCGGAGGTCCCATCTCCTTAGTTCAACAACAACTGTCCATCCATTTTTCAAAGAGAACCAAGTATTTCCTGATGCACTGAATAGAATCTCTAGAGGATCCTATTTTGCAGACAAAACACTCCAGGTGGGGATTCCTGGGAACAATGAGTAGTAAGTGGCAGTGTTGTCCAGTAGCCAGTGCACAGGACAGATTCAGGAGACCAGAGTTCTATTCTCAGCTGCGCACTGACCTACCCCATGATCTTGGGCAAATTGTGTTTCTCTCTGTTTCAGTTTCTCCATCAGTAAAGTGGGGATACCGATACTTTCCTTCCCCGGTAAAGTACATTGAAATCTTTGGATGAAAAATGTGGTGTAAGAACTGGCTATTATTATTGCTAGGACAGGTGTTTGTTCTCCCAACAAAAGCAGAAATCCAAACTGATAACCCCTTGTAGGGGAGGGGAGAGATGAATAGTAACACACCAACATCCACAGCCACTTGCTCATCACAGTTGGATCTTCAGGACAACAGAAAGTCTGGAAATTAATTGCTCCTATATTAAGACTGTAAGACCAGCCATACTAGGTCAGACCAAAGGTCCATCTAGCCCAGTATCCTGTCTTCTGACAGTGGTCAATGCCAGTTGCCCCGGAGGGAATGAATAGAACAGGTGATCACCCAGTGATTCATCCCCTGCCACCCATTCCCAGCTTCTGGCAAACAGAGGCTAGGACACTATCCCTACCCATTCTGGCTAATAGCCATTGATGGACCGATCCTCCACGAACTTATCTACTTCTTTTTTGAACCCTGTTATAGTCTTGGCCTTCACAGCATCCTCTGGCAAAGAGTTCCACAGGTTGACTGTGCGCTGTGTGAAGAAATACTTCCTTTTGTTTGGTTTAAACCATCTGCATGTTAATTTCATTTGGTGACCCATAGTTCTTGTGCTATGAGTACAAATACAGACTCCTCTACTGCTTGAGCTCTAAGAGCCTCTACCTCTAGCTGCTAGCCATAAAGGGTCTATGATACACCATTAAGCAATTTTGGTTCTAGTCCACAGTATAGTGGTCCACCATCAGCCATCATGTTATAACAGGTAGTGATCAATGGCTCCATGTCTAGTTGGCAGCCGGTATCAAGCGGAGTGCCCCAAGGGTCTGTCCTGGGGCTGGTTTTATTCACTATCTTTATCAATGATCTGGAGGATGGTGTGGACTGCACCCTCAGCAAGTTTGCAGATGACACTAAACTGGGAGGAGTGGTAGAGACACTGGAGAGTAGGGATAGGATACAGAGGGACCTAGACAAATTAGAGGACTGGGCCAAAAGAAATTTGATGAGGTTCAACAAGGAGAAGTGCAGAGTCCTGCACTTAGGACGGAAGAATCCCATGGCCTGCTACAGACTAGGAACCGAATGGCTAGGCAGCAGTTCTGCAGAAAAGGACCTAGGGATTACAGTGGACGAGAAGCTGAATATGAATCAACAGTGTGCCCTTGGTGCCAAGAAGGCTAGCGGCATTTTGGGCTGTATAAGTAGGGGCATTGCCAGCAGATCGAGGGACGCGATTGTTCCCCTCTATTCAACATTGGTGAAGCCTCATCTGGAGTACTGTGTCCAGTTTTGGGGCCCACGCTACAAGGAGGATGTGGAAAAATTGGAAAGAGTCCAGAGAAGGGCAACAAAAATTATTAGGGGCCTGGTCCGCATGACTTATGAGGAGAGGCTGAGAGAACTGGGATTGTTTAGTCTACAGAAGAGAAAAGACTGAGGGGAGATTTGATAGCTGCTTTCAACTACCTGAAAGGGGGTTCTAAAGAGGATGGATCTAGACTGTTCTCAATGGTACCAGATGACCAAACGAGGAGTAATGGTCTCAAGTTGCAGTTGGGAAGTTTTAGATTGGATATTAGGAAAAACTTTTTCACTAGGGGGGGGGGGGTGAAGCACTGGAATGGGTTTCCTAGGGAGGTGGTAGAATCACCTTCCTTAGAGGTTTTTAAGGTCAGGCTTGACAAAGCCCTGGCTGGGATGATTTAGTTGGGGATTGGTCCTGCTTTGAGCAGGGGGTTGGACTAGATGACCTCCAGAGGTCCCTTCCAACCCTAATATTCTATGAGTTTGCACTTACACAGCACGTTCCAGCCTTGTCATCATCAATGTAGCAAGGGTAAGTGACTTGTCCAAGATCACATTAAAAGGTCAGTGGGAGAGTTAGGAATATACCCAGGAGTCCTGACTACGACTGAAACTACTTGGCAACTCTACCGCCCTGTGACTCACACTTTGATCCCTACCCTCAAAATAAGAGGTTATCTGAGTGCTTCTTTAGCTGCCCTCCTAGCCACAAATCAGGGAATAACTTCAAAGCCCACCCCCCCCCCAAGATATGCCCCCAGAGCCCAACTACACTACGGTGTTGGGAAATTATTGCCCAAGCGTTTGAGAGCTCCTGAGCTCAGAAAGGGTTTTTTCCTAGCGACAGGGCTGCCACAAAAAACTAGAAGAGACTGAACACAGTAATTTAGACAGTCAAACTCCATTTCCTGCCAAAAGACAAACGAAAATACACACGAAAGGCAGCAGTCAGGTGGTGGCTGGGGCTTGATTATCTTGGACAGATATTTCACTAGAGGATCCCGGCGGCAGCGGCTAAGGTGACACCTTTTCATTTAAGGCACTTGGCTTTGTTATGCTGCAGTTCATCAAGCGGGCGCTTGTGAAAAACAAGAATCCAATCAGACAGATGAAAAGACCTGGTTGTCAGGATGAGCTTACTCCTTGGCTCTCTAGAACAGCGAGGGTCAGAGGAGAAAACCTTCCCTATCACCACCCGAGACACCATGGCTGGGTTTCAACACCCTGTCAGGTCACCTGCTCCCTTCCCCTGGCATCTCCAAAGCAAGTGCTATGACACACCAGTGCTGTCTTCTGGGAGATACCCCATCCAGCTCTGGAGTTTCAGGGTAGCCGACCTCATGGCTGTTCCCAGCAGCAATGGGCCGTAGAAGGCTCCTCTGGGCCCTGAAGATGTCCTGCAGAATGGACTCCAACTAGCACAGTGCTCTGGGAATTATCCTCTCTTCGGGGAGGCTGCCCCAGGAGGTGTTAGAGGAGGCTCAGTAGAGGACTCTCCCCCTCCCCCCCCCCCCCAATTGATCCTTGGCAGCAATAATGTTGATGGGCTTCAGCCAGTGGGAGAGAAGGAAAGACAAACAAACAGGCAGGTGAAAAGGATCCTGAAGAGCATCCCCTAAAATAAGTTACGGATTTTTAATATAGATAAAAGCAACACAACCGAGTAGCCGGAGGTGTCTGCACTTCCCAAGGTGGGCGAAGGCACCTGGCTTTTAAGTCTTGTGGTTAAATTCTCTCCTCTACCACAGGCTTCCTATGGGACCTTGGGCAAGTCACTTAGTCTCTTGGTGATTCAGTGCCCATCTGTACAATGGGGATAAATAGCACTGGGGACTTGGCAGGATCAATGCTTTTAAAGATTGGAGGCACTCAAACACGACAGCCATGGTGGTCCTTTGTGGACCTGAGATGGAGAGAGAAATAACGCACCTGAAACCTGTGGAAATCCATTTTGCCCAAACCAGGGGGGGCTTGAGCCACTTGTAAAAGCAGAATGGCTATACCCTCCTCCCCCTTTCTACCAGCTGTAAGGGCAAGCCACGGGGGGATGGGGTGGAGAGGAGCGAGCGAGTGTGGGGTCTTGGGGGGGGGGGAATGCAGCACGGGAGGAGCCCTGAGGGGAAGAGGCAGTGTGAGGGTGGGATCTTGGGGAGAAGGGGCTGTGCAAGGAGGGGGGTATCGTTTAGGCTCCTGTGGGCCCCTCCACATTTTTAGGGTGCTTCCGCCATTTCCCGGCCCAAACATTCACCATCTGTCCGTTATTATTTTGGGTTATCTAAACATTAGCAATTATAGTCATAGACTTGCATGCCTCCTATGGTTTCTATCAGAGAAGAAGAGAGGATTCTTCACTTCCTGTCCTAAACTCCTGATTAGTAGAGCTGGTCTCTCTAGCTCTCTCTCTCTCTCCCCCCAACCCCTAGAGGTATATAATTAAATTTCAGGAAACTTTTTGAAAGGTCACAGTTGTTTCCATATCACACGTTTTAAAAAGCAGACGGACTTGTGGTGTTTAAAAAAAATGAATTTCCCCCTGCCCCTCCCAAAAAATTATCGAAACAGCTTCTGAAACGATGGGATCTCCAACCTCCTTCCCAGCTTCGCTGCAAATGGAAAATGTCAGCAATCATTCCGATCAACATCTGCATTTAAAACGTGACAAAACTTGTGAAGAATGAAACCTTTCCAAAAGAGATAAGGTGGGGGAGGGGAATATCTTTGATTGGACCCATTTACGGTGGTGAACGAGACAAGCTGTGGGGCTACCCAGAACTCTTCTACAGCTCTGGGAAGGAGACACGAAATGTCATCGCTCAGCACAAGAGCGTAACCGATCAGGAGTTGATACATTTCCCAAAGAGACGGCTCAAGGTGAAGGGGGCAGGTAACGCGCCTCCAGTCGTAGGGCAAAGGAGGGTTTTAGCGGAGCGGGTTACAGATAGTGATCAGTGATGTGATTGCCAAGCATTGTGGGATCAAATGTATTATTCAAACATAAGCTATTCTGCTCTCATACGTACACCGTGCTGCCGGAACTGGGGGATGCTGCAGCGTTACCTGGAGCCATTCATCACTCAAGTGAATAATGCCTGTTTGAAAAGCCACTGAGCAGTCATAAAAAATGACCGATTTTCCCCGATTGATGCTGCAAATTAGTAACAACTGCCTTCTGCCCTGAAAAGGGAAGGAACGTGCACTATCTTCCAGTCATCCATTAATCTACTGTTCTTCATCCCTCCCTTTCTGAAAACTTTACTTGGTGGGCATGTTTGGGCTGCAAAACAGCCCCCGGTTCTTGAATAGTTTACTCCCCGTTACACTCTCTCACACACACACACACAAGCGTGCACACACACACACACAAGCACACACACACACAAGCTTAGATTTTGTAAGCAGTGGCACCTGGATCTTCGCCTCTAGTTCACTCTGCGAGCCAGGCCAGCCGGAGGGCCATTAGCTGGAGCCAGCCTCAGACCCAGCCTCTTCTGCCCCAGAGATGAGCAGGAGGCAACTCCACCGCTCCTTTCGCTGGATGCCAGCCGTCGCAGCTGCTGCCCTGGCTCAGCGGCGGGGCGCTCTGACTGGCTTGAGTAGCCAAGTGCGGCCCACTCCTCCCCGTCTCCTCTGACATTATTTGAGTGTGTGCTGCCATCCATTAGTGCCGCGGGCCGGGCCGGCTCACCGAGAAGACTCCACGAACTTGGTCGCGGCCGTGAGCAAACATTGCACGGGGAAGAAAACGGAAGAAGCCACAAAGCGGGGGTCGGAGGGGGGCACGGACTCGGATTTTCTGTTAACTGCTTGCTGCCTTGCTAGAAAAACATGGGACCGGAGTAGCTACGCTCCAGCTCAGGGCGACGTCTCCACCGCATGGGGGGCTATGGCTGTGGGGATTTAGGAATTAACTCTTTGTTTACTACAGGAGAGCAAAAACATCAAGGCCTATGCCTGACCACAGCTCTTAAAAGCCCAACCCGCTCCTCCGCCTCTCGGTCAGGCTCCCTGTAGCATTCCCAGGGCGTCTCACCACCCAGCCTAGGCCTGTTTCTACCAGCAGCAGAGATGGAATTTCAGGCCCCTTTACGCTGCCAGTGGCCCACGCATACAGGGAAATCACCCACAGAACATAAAACGTCGCTGTCTTCGAACCAAATGGGGATTCCCCGGATGGAAGCGGAGTGGGCACCGTGTGAATCAAAGAGGAGGCGTTCCAAGTCTGCCATCCGATTGGGGGGCGTTCCACGGGGCTTACTTTGTACCGAAAGAGACGCCGGAGCTCCAGCAATTGGGTGCAGGGGCTCAAGCAATGTTTTTTCTTTCATAACGGATACAACAAGCCCAGAAGTGCCGGGGCTACGAACTGCCAAGCCTGGAGGTGCCAGGGTTCACCATGCAAGCCCAGGCACAGATTAAGTGCTCGTGTTCTAACTCTGCCATTCAGCTGGGGGGCAGCGGGAGCACTCTCTGTTTGCCAGTCTCCCTTTGCTCACACTTGAACTTGCCTTTCACTCGCTGGAGCTAATTAAGACGGAAAAACCAAAGCATAGCGCTCTGTTACTTGCAGCCCAGGTGCAGTGCACGCTGCACTGTTGATTTCGGGACAGCATATCAAAGGCTGCTACATCGCCTGGTTTCAGGCAGATCCCAACAAGTGTGGCCTCCACAATCAGGCAACAAAAGGACGCTTTGGCTTATTTGCAGAATAAGCCCAAGAACCTCTGCCCTCCCCCCCATACATCCCCAAAGCTTCCCCTTGAATCTTGTAGTATTTAGCTCTGATCTTCAAGTGATTCCTTTTTTATTTTTTGGTGCACTGTCTCTGCATGGGGAATTGGGGACTTCAGTGGGTTAATGGCCCATGTTCCAGACTCCTGAAAAAAATCAAGCCATATATTCGCAAATCTCCCTGTGCAAATTAGTTTAGACTCTGCCTCAAATTAAGATGGTTGAGGTAGAATTCCAGCCATAGGCAGAGGTGCCACTTTAAGGGGTCAGGGTTTCAGTAGTGCATAGGACTTGCGCTGGTCTTCTGGATAACGGTGGAATTTCATCCCTAATTAATTATATTGTGGAATAATAACTAAGTAAATAGGCCGATTGCCTCAGAATATCTCAAAGCACCTTACACTAATTCTTTAACAATCACAACACTCCTGTGAGGTAAGAAAGCATTATGCTCCCCAATTGGGGGAAACTGAGGCACAAAGAGGTAACATGGTGAGCTGGTAGCAGAGTCTGGCATGGTACCCAGAAGCCGCAGCTCCTAGTTTTCTGGTCTACTCAGTAGGCCACACTGTCCTGGTACAAAACAGCCATGTGAAGTAGCTCAGCATAACTGGTTAAACACGTGACTTACCGCGCTGCTACAGGGAATGTCCTTGACTTTAAGCCAGGCCAGATCTAAGGTCCCCTCTCCTCTGTAGCAGGACTGAAGCCTTTCTTTGATGCGGTCGTTGATCTTTTTCAGGATGAAGATGCACAGAGCAGACTCATCCAAGGACTTCATTTTCCTCTTCTGCCCCTTGGAGAAGACCGTGAAGAGGATATCGTCATCTGGGCTGACACCCAAGGACCTGGCCAAGATGGCACCTGCCTTGGATAAATAGGCTGCTTGGAGGAGACGGTACTCCACCCCGTTCTTCTCACAGCCAATGGGCACCTCGACGTAGGAGTTGAAGGCTGTGTCCTCCTTGCAAAGCCGGACCAGCTTGGAGGTGTAGACCTGCTCCTTGGTGGTGGAGCCAGGCGGGGAGATCATCTCAGGCTGCAGGGTCAGAAAGTAGACGAAGTTGCCGCTGCTGAAGCCGTAGATGTAGTAGATGTCGAAGTCGGGGATGATGGTGAAGGTGTCTGAGGGGATCTTGATCATGGAGGCCACAAACTCGTCGTGAAAGACGTAGGCGAACATCCCGTCCGCCTCGGAGTTCTTGGTGAGCTTCCTGCTGGAGATGGTGGGGAAATACTCAGGCTTGCCGTCCACGGCTGTGGCGATGAAGAGTTTGTCATCCATGTTGCTGTAAGAAACAATGACTCCAAAAACAGAGCCACTCTCGTTTACCCCAGAGAGATAATGCTCCTTCTTATGGAAGGGCTCTCCCAACTTGAAGAGGTCCTCCAGCCTCAACAGCTTGCAGATCCCCTGGTAAAGGCTCCCACAGGCGATCAACCTGTTCTCCTTGTAGTCTATCAGGAGCATCTTGTTGATATTGTTAGTGAGAGTCAAGGGTTCGTTGCAAGTCTGAACTATCCTGGGCGGATAGCACTTTGGGTTATCCTCGTCGGGACCAGTCTGGTGGGTCACCTGGACTTTTAGGTCATTGGAGAGTTTGTAGATCCTGTTGACGGCCCCCAAGTAAATGTGCCCAGTTTTTTCATCAACCACCAAGTGGTTAAAAGTCCCCTCTGCCTGCTCTCCGGGGAAAGTGGCAAAGGGTCTCTTTGGATGAGGCAGCTGTTGCCTAGCGAGGGATGACATCATGGTAGAAAGGAGCAGGTAGGAAACCAGGCAAGTCCATTTCCACATGGCTGCCGACATGGTTAGAAAGTTTTGTATTCCCAAGGGAGTGAGGATGCGGAGCGGCAGGCGTTTTCAAAGTCCCTTAGTGGATTTTGTCCTACAAGCAAAGGGAGAGGAAAACAAAAGTATATTACTATGGAGTATTTCTCCCCCTCCCCCTTTCAAAACCATGCCATCCTCAGAGCATATTTGATTGCTAATCCCCCCTTTCTCATCTCTGATCTCACTGTATAAAGCCAGCACAAAGGAACCCTCCTGGAAAGAAAAGACTGGCAGAAATCTCTTGCCAGATTAATAACCAGCCACACACACCATAACACAGGCGAGAAATGCATTGGAAGCAAGCATAATGTAAATGGCCAATGGCCACAGACACCGACTAGGATTTGCATTACGAAGCCCTGGCTTTGACGGGGGTCCCATTGTGCTAGGCACTACACAGGCATATAGTTCCTGTACCCTAGTTTACAATCCAAACAGATGAGACAGAATGAATTATGATCCCCTTTCTACAGATGGGAAACTCGGGTAAAAGATCAGAGGGGTAGCTGTGTTAGTTTCCACAACATTCATCTGATGAAGTGGGTCTTAGCCCACGAAAGCTCATGGTCCCTAAAATCTGTTAGTCTCTAAGGTGCTACAAGACTCTTCGTCGCTCGGGTAAAAGAGAGATTCCGTGACTTGCCCAAGGAATGGGTGGCAGAGATAGGAATGGAACCCACATCTTCTGTAGCCAAGCTCAGTGCCTTAACCACCCTCTCTCTCGGAGAGAGTCACCTCTTACCTAGAAGTAACTAATAGACTCAAAGTCCCTCCCTCTCTCTCTTCCTGGAGCTGTTCCACTTTGTATAAATTAAATATTCATAGGACCAGAGAGGAGAGAGCCAGAAAGAGACACTGGCTGTATAGCGTGGTGGCTTGGGCCCTGACCTAGGACATGGGACACCTAGGTTTAGGTCCCTGCTCCAAATCAGGTAGGGCAGGAACTTGTTTTCTGCATCAGACTGAAACCAAAAGTTTGAAACTTTCAAATCTTTCATGAAACAAAACTGTTTCCTGTTCCGCCCCAGTGGGAACCCAGCCCTTTCTGTTTCACCACTTTGAGCTGCAGTTTTTAAGAGGATACATGTACTGGCACTCCGTGTCCTTCTAGCCTGTCTACACTATGCACGTAAAGGGGTTTCCCAACACCATTGTCCCGAAACGCTGAATGGTGCTCTAACTGCATAGGTTTAAAACCTCTCTCAACCTAGAGCTGTCTCTTTAAACACACAGCTACATTCCCCTCTTTGCCCAGAGGCTTTAGCCATATTTGGAGACTGCTCCATTGTTACTCATCCCCCTGGCCTAGCTGCATTTGTATGGTGCCCAGAACCTGTGAAACTCCATCTCCTTCTCTTCAGTGCTGCTCATTTAACAAAAGCCAGTTCCGCTCCTTTGAGTCCTGCAGAGCTCATACAGCTACTGGAGACCGAGGTGGATTCCATTCTGGCTCACGTAACACATGCAGAACTTTGCACTCGGCACTTAGTTGAAAAGCCTTGTGACAGGCAACCGTTAGAGCATGCTCCAAATCAAAGACAGTCACAAACCGCACACCCCTGAACATTAGGCTGTCCAAAGGACTTCCACAAAATGCCCCTTCTCTTGTTATAAAGAGCAGAGGCAAAACTCCTTTTGATCCCGTCTCAGAGGGCAGGGCTCTGCCGCCCCTACTCACTCAGAGTCATTCCACGGGTATAAGTGGTGTCCAATTGTGAAACGTGAGGCGGGGAGCTCTGCTCAGGGCTGGCGACAGAAATTTGGGGGCCCCCTACTCCGATAGTTTGGGCCCCCCCCCAGCCCAGCCTGCCCCGCCTCCCCCCCCCCCGCCCAGCCCAGCCGGCGCTCCCCCCCTCCCCCCCCCCGACAGCTGGCGGCAGCGGGAGCGAGAGCGTGAGCCGCTCTTTCTCCCCCCTCCCCTCCCCTCCCCTCCCCTCCCCTCCTCCAGACAGAGCTGCTGCCGCCGGCCGGGCTCTCTGCTCCTGCCGGGGACAGGCGCACTTGTCCGGGGGAGAGCCGCGCTGCCTCCCCGCTCTCCAGGTCCAGCGACAAGGGGGGGGACACAACAGGTACAGCGGTGTACCGGGGCCCCCCTAAAGTCGGGGGGCCCGGTACAGCTGTACCCGTAGTACCCCCCTGTCGCCGGCCCTGGCTCTGCTAAGAGCTGCACGTGGCAAGGTGAACACGGCAGGATTTTCAGATCCCAGCAAGTTGAAGCTGCGGCTCAGGCAATTAGAACCACTGGGCTAGATCCACACCTGGTGTGACTCCACTAACGTCAATAGAGCTACAAAGATTTACCTCAGCTGAGGGCCTAGCCTGTCTTCTTGTGACTTGTAAGCTGATCACATCTGACCAGGAAGCCTCACAGAAGGAATAAATCTGGCCTCACATGGTCACTTTTCAGAGTATTTACACACTGTGGGTCTATGCAAAAATCTCACAATGGCCAGGAGTTCAGGACAGTTGCATTTCTCCCCCCTGCCCTCCCCCAATTGAATTTCCCAGTTGCTGCATTTGACACGTGCTTGGAAGAGGTCATGCTGAGTTCACTTGAGGCACGTTTACTTTGTCCTGCTTTGGCCTTCTGGTCCAACAAATATTTTTAAAATCAAGTTTACGCACCAAAGTTCAAGAGCCTCCCTCCCTCTCATCAGTGAGAAACGGTTCTCTCTGCAGCCGGCCAGTCACGCAGGGCTGTAAGCAGGGCTTTTAATCATCTTTATTATGATGGATAGAGTGGCGATGGGATGAGTCGTCCCTGTGCAGCGATTCCTCTTCAGCTCCTGTCTCAAGGGTGGACTCTTTCAAAGGAGACACCTGGACCTGGGGTTTTGAAATGTCACACGGTGCCCCCGAAAACTAGTGCGTGTCACTTGTGAATTACGAGCTGTGTTTCTAAGGGCTGCCTAGGCACGGGGTGATTGGAGCACTAGAAATACATAAGGAAACCAGGTTCTTTTAAGAGAAGTTTATTACTTCTCCCCCCTCGCTCTCAGCTACAGGATAAGGCGACAGGTTCCATGGCGGCACATGTGTCAAGCATCACACCAAGGCCCCAATCCTGCAGTGAGGTCTACCTGTACAGAGCTCATTGCTGGGTCAGGAAGCTAATGTCCAGACGCAAAGGAAAATTCATCCCACGGGAGCAGCTAGGCAAGTCGACTGAAAACAACCTGGCTACACAGGGGTTATGGAGAACACATGTCAGCCTGCGGAAGTTTGGGGGCATAAGCCAGAAAGAACCCAGCTTGACTTTCAGATGCCACAACTACTTGTTGCAGAGTATAACGCGCACTTCGAAACAGCGAGCCTCATGGGGGAAAGTCTTCACATACAGGGCGAAGTCTGATAAGCGTCCGCCCTGCTGATCACTGAACAAAGCCCCTGGCCCAAGATGTTCATCATCTAAAAAGATGGGGAGAAAAAATACACTGGCAGACTGTCCTGCGGGAGGTTCTGCCTTAGAGGTTTGCAGGCAAGGCTTAGTGATTTGAGAGATTCCTAAAAGAAAGGAGTGTTGACAAGGGCGAACTCCTGATGTGCTGAGACAGAGGGAGTTCTAGGCACAGGGACACCACGGCTGAAAGCACTCAGAAGATATAGGTTCTATTCCTGACTCTGCCACTGAGCTGCTGCATGACCTTGGGAACATCCCTTCACCTCTCTGTTTCTCCTCCCACCTTTTGTCTTGTCCCCTCAAACACGCAGCCCCTGTGACCCGCCAAGCTCCCCATGCTCCCCTGCCTTTCCCCAGAGTTATTTCCTGCAGCCCACCAAGGTTTCTCCCCTCACTGTCCCGTGTCCCTGCTCCTCTGCCTACCTCCAGGCGCTTCCCGCCTCCAAACAGTTTTCCAGGAGGGAGGGAGAGAAGTGGGGAGCCACATGCTCAGGGGAGGAGGCGGAGAAGAGGCAGGGCAGGGATGGGGATTTGGGGAAGGGGTTGGAATGGGGGTGGGGAAGGTGTGGGACCTCATGGAAGGGGTGGAGTGGGGGCAGGGCCAAGGCAGCTTCTGTGGCGTGTCGGTGATGCGGCCCTCGGGCCAATATACTAGTCCTCATGTGGCCTCCTGGTGATTTGAGTTTGAGACCCCTGCCTTAGACTCTTAGCTCTTCAGGATACACTGTCTGTATCAAGCACCATGGGGACCCAATCTCTGTTGGAGGCTCTGGATGCTACAGTCATTGTTTGGGTTTATTGAAAAAACAACAAAGTCTGTTTGTCACAGCACAGGGCAGAGACACGGATGCCTGTAATTAGTTATTTACTGAGCCGAGAGTGGGCAGCGTTCCTGCGACATCTTAGATGAGGCACCACAGAGAAAGAGAGAGTTGTGCATCTCAAAATGCTTATCACCCACATCGGGGGATGGTGAAATTACAGCCACCGGGAAGCCAGAAACAACACAATGCAGTAAGAATACCCAGCCTGTCACTTCCCCGGGCCTGAAAGAGACTGATTAGAAAACAAATAAACATGGAAACAAAAGATAAGAGGAGAGCAGAAAATGAGATCTGGCATTCAGGCTTTGATCTAGTCCAGCAGTTCTCAAACTGTGGGTCGGGACCCCAAAGTGGGTCCCGACTCCATTTTAATGGGGTCACCGGGGCTGGCTTAGAATTGTTAGGGCCCAGGCCTGAAGCCCAAGCCCCACCACCCGGGGTTGAATCCAAACCCAGAGAGCTCCAGCTCTGGGCACGGGACTCAGATTACAGGACCCCTGCCTGGGGCTTATGCCCTTGGGCCTCAGCTTTGCCCCCCTCACCTCACCCAGGGCAGTGGGGCACAGGCGGGCTCAAGCTTCGGTCCTCCCTTCTGGGCTCAGGTAGTAATTTTTCTTGTCAGAATGGGGTTGCAGTGCAGTGGAGTCTGAGTCAGCCTCGCACACAGAGATCTACGCTGCAGCCTGCACTTAAGGATTTGACTAAGCGTGGTGTGGTCTGTGGGGACTTCATGTCCCAGCATGCAATGCTCTATCTTGAGCCAAGCTGATGGTCGAGATAGATTAGTGCATGCTGGGACCTGTAGTCCACATTGAAAAAAATATGCAAAATTTATCAGCGCTGTATCTGAAGTTACTGGGTGCTCCTCAGCTCAGACACTGAGGCGCAGTATTGAGTCTGGTCACATCTGCACTGCCTGGGTATCCACACAGCACTGAGCAGTACCCCCCAAAGCTCTGTCCCAGCATACACTGGGCTCAGTGGAAAATCTGAGAGGAGTCCACTATGCTTCTTCACACACAGCCCCATGATATTCTGGAGCAGCGGGGGTGGGGCAGATTGCCCTCTGCCATGGAAAACTCTCCATGGGGCCCCTTGCAGAGTCTCTTGGGCAGCATCCCCACAGAGGCTGCAGCCAATCCAGTGCAGGGGCAGCTGCCTGTATGTGCTGCTCTGTCAGACGGACCTACCTCCGCAGGTCCCACCCACACCAGAGCAAAGGGGACACTGAGACCTAATGAGGCATCCCGCCACACTAAGGGTACGTCTTCACTACCCGCCGAATCGGCGGGTAGCCATCGATCTTCTGGCGATCGATTTCTCGCGTCTTATGAAGAAGCGAGAAATCAATCGCTCGCGGCGCCCCCGTCGACTCCGGAACTCCAGCTTGCCGGGAGGCGCAAGCTGGAGTCGACGGGGGAGCGCGCCGCCGACCGCTGCCGCCATGAGGACGGACGGTAAGTCGGCTGCAGATACGCAAACTTCAGCTACGTGATTCACGTAGCTGAAGTTATGTATCTGCAGTCGATCCCCCCCGAGATCACAGTATTTCCTGGATGAAACCACCAGACAGAGCAGCCAGCCCCTCTGCCACACACCCTAGGCCCATATCGTCCTGATCCTGCATAACCTCTGTGAGCTCCATGGGGTGGCAGAGAAGGGAGGGGAGGAAGATATTACCCTCCCTTTCTATACTCCAAAGAGGAGCTGTGCCACCACAGAGGTTACATTGTGCATCAAAATGGCACCTGGGAACCTAGGAATTGCCAGACTGGACCAGACCCGAGGGCCATCTAGTGCAGTGTCCTATCTCCATCAAAGACCAGTACCTGCTGCTTCGGAGGAACCCCACAGTAGCAGAAGCAGGACAATCTGCCCGGCATATTCAGTCTCATCCTAGTTAGAAGATACCATTAGGTTCCTCCTCAGGAACCTTTAGACCAGACAGTGTGCAGCCTTCTGGGAAGAGGTCAGCACATCTCCGGGTGAGGGCAAAGTTGAGGTGCAGCGGGGCTACATGCAACTCCCAGGATAGTTGAACTCCAAGACACGGACATCGTGGCATGTTACACTCCTCCTCAAAACGCAGCAAGCTTCAATGGGAAACATGCAACAAGCTCCTTTTTGCCCAAGGAAGCAGAGAGTACACAGTGGGGGTGAGGGGTTGGCATGTGACTCTGGAGCGGTGCACAAGGTGGGGCGAGTGCCGAGCCAAAACAGGGGGAGAATTCGGGTTTGGATTCGATTCAGACACACCAAGGTCACACAACAGACTGAACTCACTTCACAAGTGGTGGCAGGGTCCCGGATCTAAAGCAGCCCGAGCCGCAGACCGACCTCGATTCCCCCTGACTGCTAGTGTAAACCCGGCCATTCATCTCTGCCCCACCACAGCTGGATCGTCCCCCGGGGGTAAACACGGGAGAGTCAACATTCCTCCGTTTGTGACACACACACGCTTCTGGTATGAACCAGTGGAAAATGGAGGAGATCAACAGAGCTCGATTACCGTCCCATCCAACCGCAGAGATTGTGAAAGATCAGCTGCGAGATTTGGGCCCCGTGGGGGCTGATCCTCTGCCAGAACAATCACTGATGATATTCCAGCTGCACTGGGCAGGGCCGGCTCTAGCTTTTTCGCCGCCCCAAGCACCAAGAGTGCAACTGACGAAGCCAAAGAAAAAAGGGCGGCTGGAATGCGTCACCCCAAGAATGGCCAGAATGCCGACCCATACAATGTGCCGCCCCTAGCACGTGCTTCCTCATCTGGCGCCTAGAGCCAGCCCTGGCACTGGGCCAAGACAGACCCCCCCTTTGGGTTCTGGATCAGCAGGGTGCCAGAATCAAAGGAGAGGTTTGAACCGAGGATAGGAGACACCATCCCCCAAACATAGGAGTTAGGGGGCTTCTCTTCCAACAATTCCAGCCCCCAAACTGGGCTCAGATTAGCGAGAGCCAGGTCTGGGGGAGCGACACAGAGTCCGACCAGAGGTCTCCAGCGAGTTCTCTTCAAGCCTGTGCCCAGTTCTGCTAGGAGACGCCTGCTGTACGGGTTTAGCCGTTAATGAAGCCCAGCACTCATCTGGCAGTGCATTTCGCTGTTTGCTTTTGCTCCACTCATGCACAGCTATTCATTTCCTGGGACACAGGAGGCCGGACAAGTGTGCTGACTAGGCAGGCTCCCAGCAACAGAGTCGCTGTGAAGCAATTCAGCACCAAGTGCAGCTACACAATCCCTTTAATCTCCGCTAAACATTTTCCTGGCTTCTTTTAATAAACCCTGATTACCATGGACAGAGGCTTTTCTTTGGAACCTTGCACAGAGCGAGAACTCATACAAGGACATTGTCAACAACTCCCCAACAAAGACCGGCTTCTAACTTCAGCTAAATCCTTTCTCCCTGAACTTGCAGGCTGTTTTCTGCCTGATGGAAATTGAAGGCCGCTCTCTCTTTGAGGGAATCCCACTTTACAGCATCCTTTCTCTTGAACCTGTGGCAAAAAAACACATCCCAGCAAAACCTGCACCTTGTGCAAAATAAGAGCTTCACTCCTGCAGTGGGTTTGTCCCAAGGCAGTTAAAGCACCAGCTATGCACTATGGCGTTCATGGATCTCAAAGGCTATTCTGTTTGGGTTCTTGGAGGGTGCCCATCACCTCGGTATCTGAGCCCACTCCAGAGTTCATCACTGAGTGATGCAATTATCATCGGTCATGTGTGCTTTCCCTTCTCCAAAGGGGGAACATTGCATGCGGACTTTGTCTTTTTCATTTATGAATGGTGCGCTCTGGGTTTCTGTCCGCGAAGGCAGGTCAAAGCAGCACAAGTCATGCTTAGAAGGGGAAGTTGTCAGGTCTGGAGTGGCCCTGGGACCCTCAGGGAATGTGCTCCACAAAGACTACAGCCAAAAAAATACGATACCTATGGTGTCCTCTACCAGTAAGAATGGAAACGATGGTGACCAGAGAAGGATAGTCTAGTGCAGCGGTTCTCAATCCGCGGGCCTCGTGCGGCCCAATTAGCACACAGCTGAGGCTCAGCTGGGCCATCCGGGCTGCCCTTCCCTTCTCGGTCCAGGACGCCGGGGTTGCGCTGTCTTGACACACAGTGGAGTCCAGGGCTGCCGTGCCACCCAGCCCTGCAGTGGGGTCCGCTCCTGGCCCCACTCTGTGGAGGGGTCTCTGGGCAAGGGTGGGTGCTGGGCATAGGGATCTGGGAGAAGGGGGGGGTGGGGCACAGTGATTCTCAACCTGAAGCCCAGGAAACACATTGTGGGCCACAACGATAAGTAGGTGGAGAACCACTGGTCTACTGGTTCAGGCACTAACCCACAACTGGGAAGACCTAGTTTCAATTTCTTGCTCTGCTACATACTTCCTCTATGACCCTGGTCAAGTCACTCTACTGTACCTCACTTCCCTACCTCGCAGGGGTGTTGTGAGGATAAATGCATTGAAGACTATCAGGTGCTCACACTAATGTGGGCCGCATAGATATCTAAAATAGACAGAATAGCCTTGCACCACCCTAGTAGGTTGTTAGTTCGAATCCCGCCTGGGTTGGTGGTGATTAAAATGTTGACTACCGTGGTGACTTGTTCTCAGTACCTTTTGGAAGGTACCTTTTTGGAAACAAGATCAGTTGCAAAGATGAGTGGCCGCATAGTGGTTAGAGGACAGAGCAGCAAACTGGATTCTACTCCAGACTCTGTCACCGACTCACTATGAGCCACTGGGCAAGTCACCTCCCGTCTCTGGATCTCCCTTCCATGAAATGGCGATAGAACTGTCTGCAGTACCTCATATGGCTGTTGTGAGGCTTCGCTAATTAGTGACCACATGGTTCTTCGAGATCTTCAGTGGGAAGGCAGGAAGGAGAGAGATTAGCAGGTGTATTATGGTCATGCCTAGGGTCCCTGATCAAGATGGAGACCTTGTACAAGCAGATCACCACAATCCCTGACCCTAAGAAATGACAGTCCAAGAGCCTGTCTATAGGAACAGTTAGTCTGCAGCAAATCTATCTTGCACTATCCCTGCCGCGCACTAACTGTCCTTGTAGACCCTGCTGCCACACACTAAGAGTTCTCTAGAGGACTTTGATCTACACCACTTTGAAACCGGATCAAGCGTGCTAGGGAACTTTTAGTGCTCGACAGCAGGCCCCACACGGACAGTTAGTACACGGCAGGCTTTCTCAGGATTTCTATCCCAGCCAAAGAGGTGCAGATAAGCAGCCAATTCGAGCACCTTAGCCTTTCGGAGCACTGACCTGCGCTTCCTAGACACCACTGGTCTCCCAGCAATGGCAAGGAAGTGGAACAGGAGGAGCTGACTCCAAAAACCTCCAGCCTCTCCATGACTCAGCAAGCAGCTCTTTTCATGCCGTCTCGGGCTGGTAGACAAGGATGCCGTTGCAGTCTAGTGCCGGTGGGCGGCTGTTTTCCCCCTTAGTAATTTGAGTAAGATCAGGAAGTCACGAGTCTCTAGCAGAAGTCTATACTGGGGTAATTAGCGAGTGTGCCAAACTCCATAACACACAAGCCATATTTCAGCTGCCTGCCTGAAATCCTGGCAGAGAGAAACCAAGTACGTTTGTAACCAAGCAAATAAGTCCATAACCACAGGGACTTTGCGGCCATTGGCTATCCCGCCCCATGCAGCCACAAGGGGAACTCCGATCATGTACTCAATGAAACAAGCCCCTACTGGCTGAGAAAGTCCACAAGCGCTGGTAGCCTTGGGCCTTATATCTAAAGTGGGGAAAACTGCATGCAACAAAATCAGTGGAGCCTCTCCTGTCTTCCAGGTCTGGGGTTTCAAGGCGGCAGGGTGGAAGGTCACCCAGAGCACAATACAACTAGCTAACCCATTTTTACCACTGTAGAGTAGAGAGGCTCCAACTGTGATCCACTGGGGCACTATATATCCATCCATACAGTTCCTAACACCAAGGATATAGTGTATTAAATAGACAAAAACAGACAACAGCTGGGAGAAAGGATGCATTAATATCCCCATTTCACCGATGGGAACTGAGGCAGAGAGACTAAGTGACTTGACCAAGGTAACACAGGGAAGTCTGTGGCAGAGATGAGAAACTAAACCCACATCTCCTGAGTCCTAGTCCATTAACTACCAGACCAAAGCCCAGAGAGGGTTTCCAGTTATTGCTGAAGCATCAGTTATTGGACACTGGTGATCTGACAGGACAATACCCTGATCTGATACTGCAGATTCACTGGCCCCATGCTTCTATACGAGGCAAAAGAGCCCTGGAGGAAAGCATGCTGGGATAGACTTCTTTTATAACCCAAGTCTTCACCCAGAACTTGCACTCCGCGTACAAAGACGGCCATTAAAAAGTCAAAATTCTCCTCTTCTAAATGTAGGGGAATGCCAAGGACATCTCAGGTAACACTTTGGGGGTAACCAGAGGTGCTGGAACGAGGGGTGATGGGGGTGCTGCTGCTGGCTTGAAATGGTTTCCATCATATACAGGGTTTGGTTCAACGGTCTCAGCACCCCCGCTACAAAAACTGTTCCAGCGTCCCCAGTGGTAACTATTGGGAAATGCGGACTTTTGAATGGCAGCCACTACGTCTGAGATTAGAAACAATTTAGCATCTCCTCGTGCTTGCTTTAGTCCTGACCAGGACTGGGAACCAGACGGCAAAAATGTTGCCAGACGCCGTTGTGTGATATTTCCATCGTCCCTGGACACACCAGACATTCCGCGGTGAGTCACATACTATTATTTTTGTCACCCTGCTTTTTCGGCCCCAATCCACTTGTTCATCTCATCCACCTGCCACGACGTGTCATTCAAACTGTAAGCTCTTTGGAGAAGAGACTGCCATTTTCTTTGTACCGCACCCAGTGCAACGGAGCTCTGACCTGACTGGGGTCAAGGCACTGCTACAGATTAAACGTTAAATGAAAGGCAGTCCCAAACTCCAGCCTGATTTTGCAGCCCTAATAGACCTGCGCAGGAAGGGGCTCTCCTACTGAATGAAATTATGGCTCAGAAAAGATACAATGGCACTAAACAAAATAGTTCTTGTCAAATTATAGCAAAGTTGGCCCTCAGCGGAGGACTTGGGATAAAGCCCCAGAGAGCAGGACAGCAGAGGCCAAAGCAAACAAGAGATGGCACCTTCTGAGGATCTTTCCTCAGGGCGTGTTTTTTTTCAAACACAACACCCTCTCCTCAGATTTTCCCTTCAGTTGGGTTTTGTCACAATTAACCTCAAAGGCAGCGCGGCTGTCACCCAAGGCGCAGGAGAAATGAGGTGAGTGGCATGTAATGGAGAGCGCTGTATTTTCACCGGCGGAGGCTTCCTGCTGGGAAGCAATTCTGAGCCAGGCAGTGGCAAGGGGTGATTGACTCTAAGTGGTCTTCTGATAGCCATAATAAGCCGATTTGGGCAGCTTAGATAAGTAGGGACTCAACTGTTGTTTTACTCTGTTCATGGGGATCTAGGGGGAGAAGGATGTGACTCGGTACATTTAATGCCTAATACTGCACTATTGTGACCCCATTTCGCAGAAGGGAGAAAGGCAGGCAGAGGTTAGAGTAACCAGCCCCAGGACATGGCCGGGGTAACAAATGTGTCCCCCCCAAAGTTCCCTTCTCCAACAAACCATTAAGTCATCAAACCAAAGGTGGCTGGGTTTGTTCTTTACAGCACAGTATCTGAATGCCAATGGGAAGTTATTTTTACTTGCCTGGACAGTGCTTGCACTGAGGTTACAGACCCCAGTCCTGTGTTCTGGTCTCAGGATGCTAATAGAATAGACGTCAGGGATGTAGGTAGGATTAAATATGGACAAGAGACAAATATATGCTATACCGATACAGACAATCTTATGAGAGAGATTACAGATCAATACCGTGTGTGATCAATTTGCATATTATGTGGACACATACTGCATAATTACTGTATAATAGAACCTAGCTATATATATTACTGCACAGATCAATACAATTCATGTGAACACCATGATGCAGGAAGTTTCTGGGGTGTTGTAAGTAACAAAGTAGCAATGACCATATTTAAGGCTGCCTAACATTTCCCATGATTAGACCCTGTTTTCAGTTGTGTTTAACTTTGCCAAATTTTAACAATTCAGTCTGAAATTTTCCAGGTTGGGCATCTGCCTCTGGAGCTGAATTCCTGGAGGAAAGCTTTACTAAAAACAGTTCAGCCATTTCAGAGGACAAATTTAGAGGAAAATGCATCAGTTGTAAGATGTTTTTAAAAAACACGTTTCTATGAGAAGCTCTAGCACCGCCATGCTTTGCATCAAGGACCAAAATTTGGCAGGGGGTCACCCTGGTATCAGACATCCACCTTTTGCCCTCCCTGTGAAATTCTGTCCAATTTGGCCAAGTTACTGTTTGGATACACTCAGTAGAGGCCTGTTAGAGTTTGGCAGATAAATTCTTTGAAGAATACATCTGCACTGAGCATGCTCTGTCCCCTCACAGCTCCTATATGCTGATTGGACTGTGTATGCCCCATCGCCAGCAGAGCAAGTGAGCTTGCTCCAGTGCTAGGCTTCAGGGACAGAGAAGGATTTTCCCTACAGTTGCTCTTCCCAACAGCCAGGGACCATTGTGGCACGGACAGTCTCTCCTCTGCTCTCAGCGTGCCCCCTGCTGGTGCTGAGCATGGAGAAGGTTATTTCACTAGGAGGGTGGTGAAGCACTGGAATGGGTTATCTAGGGAGGTGATGGAATCTCCTTCCTTAGATGTTTTTAAAGCCAGGCTTGACAAAGCCCTGGCTGGGATGATTTAGTTGGGGATTGGTCCTGCTTTGAACAGGGGGCTGGACTAGATACCTCCTGAGGTCCCTCCCAACCCTTATGTTCTATTATTCTATTCCTTAGAGGTTTTTTAAGCCCGGCTTCACAAAGTCCTGGCTGGGATGATTAGGGTTGGGGATTAGGTCTTGCTTTGAGCAGAGGATTGGACTAGATGACCTCCTGAGGTCTCTTCCAACCCTGATATTCTATGATTCTAAGGTTAACTAGCTAAACTGGAATACTGAGGAATGAAAGGATGGGGGAGTTTCCAGTCAGCTTTTCTAAGGACTTAGGAAATTACATACAAAACAATACGTGTTATAGAAAGTTAAAGGTGGTGGGGAGGGGGTAATGTGATCATGGAGTTAAAGACTATACCATAATGCATGCACACACACAACACACCTGTATTAAAGTTGCCCCGACCATCTTAACCCTGGTATATCCTAACCTTTGAGTGTTTGATGTTGGAAATGGACTGTACAGAAACACATATAATTATATAGATCCTGTACGCATAAAACACCCTCCCCAACCTTGTTTGTAAGGACAATACCCTCTCCCCCTTCAAACCACTATTCAAGACCAACATTTCCTGCAATGCCCAGAAGAAACTGCCAACTGAGAATAGCCAAAAACAGGACAAGATGGGATGGCTGATATTTGGGTGGGGGATTTTGAAACCACATAAATGATTTGGAAACCTCAGGTTGTGTGGATCCAGTCTACATGTGTGTGTAACTGTTAGCCTTGCTCCCCATTGTTGGTTATACCTACCTAAGAACATAAGAATGGCCATACTGAGTTAGACCAAAGGTCCATCCCGCCCAGTATCCTCTCTACTGACAGTGGCCAATGTCAGGTGCCCCAGAGTGAGTGAATCTAACAGGTAATGATCAAGTGATCTCTCTCCTGCCATCCATCACCACCTCTATGCTGGACTCTATCATATCCCCCCTTAGTCTTCTCTTTTCCAAGATGAAAAGTCCTAACCTCTTTAATCTCTCTTCATGTGGAACCCGTTCCAAACCCCTAATCATTTTAGTTGCCCTTCTCTGAACCGTTTCTAATGCCAGTATATCCTTTTTGAGATGAGGAGACTGTAATGTACGTAATATTCAAGATGTGGGTGCACCATAGATTTGTATAAGGGCAATAAGATATTCTCGGTCTTATTCTCTATTCCTTTTATAATGATTCCTTACATCCTGTTTGCTTTTTTGACTGCCGCTGCACACTGCATGGACGTCTTTAGAGAACTATCCATGAGGACGCCAAGATCTTTTTCTGGATTAGCTGCAGCTAAACTACCCCCCATCATATTGTAAAATGATACTTGTTGCATCTTGTGTTGAATTAGGCTCTTGTTTCTTCTTAGATGTGTGCGCAGCATTCAGCCCAATGAGCCTGATGGCACATTTGGACTCTCCCCCAGTTTAAATAATACGTGTGTGTTACAGTAACACCTGGGGGCCCAGCCTCCTAGCTAAGTGCCGTACAAACAGACTGAGAGAGACAGATCTTACAATCTAATAAGGACAAAGAGGGAAAGTGAGGTGTCCAAGGTTCTAGGCAGGTTGTGGCCAAGCGAGGGGTGGTCTCTGGATTGCCAGCACAGTGCCCAATCCATGAGACTACTCTCCCAGTTGTGCATTTCAGACACACACTGTCTCAACACAGAGATCGCAGCCTATACAGTTCCACGTACTATAATCACCTTCCCTGCACGTTTTATAAACATGCTCCTTCTGATGGCTCCCGGGGCTATAAATTCACATTAAAAAACCGGTACCCCGCCCAGCCCATAACTACTTTGCCAATGCCAGCAGCACAGGTACATTACACACGCGAGCACCGGTGTTGAGAGCACCTTAAATAGTTCAGCAGTCACTGCATTCAATTTCCAGTCTGAATAGAGGCTTCCCAGGCAGCCTGAAGTGATAAGGTGCCGAGATTCCTGGGGTTCACACCGCAGCTCCACTGGGGATCACCTTGTCTGACAGTTCTGCCACTACAGCTTTCTTGGATTGAAATGCACCCTCCAAGCCAACATTTAAATGAGCGGCTGTCCGGCCTGCCTTCACAATGCCACGCTCCAGGCAGCTTGTTGCGCCACAAAGCACATCTGTAAAGAGTGGATTCGCCCGCCTTTCATAAATATCCTCGCCGGTTAGACCCTCAGACATCAATGGGAGCTGCAGGTGCTCAGAGCGTCTCAGAATCTGGTCCTTCGTTTGCACATACGGATGTTTGGTGCTCTCAACAATCATTCTAGAGCAGCCACAACTAGGGGCAGATAATTGCTTAGCTGCTTGGGGAGGCTTGTTAGTGAAGGTCTGTAGCTGTAAAGGATTCGTTTTGCTAAGGGCACAGGGTGACCAGACAGCAAGTGTGAAAAATCGGGATGGGGGTGGGGAGTAATAGGAGTCTATATAAGGAAAAGACCCAAAAATCGGGACTGTCCCTAGAAAATCAGGACATCTGGTCACCCTACAGGTATAACACAGATAAACCAAAACCAGGCCCACTAATCCAAGCCCCTTCAGATTTCAGGTGAACGGGAGGGTCATGGGCTTGAATCTCAGACTCCAAGATAATTAATTATTTCAGATCCAGGTCAGATCAACCAGAACAAAGTTGCTTATTATCCGGTTCCGGTGCAACCAAAAGGTTACCACTGAACACAAACCTGATCCAGATCGAGACATCATCTGCTTTTTCCCATCTCCGCTTTACCCACAGCCTGAAAGACAGTTGTGCCTGGAGCCAGGGGTATTGTGAAGTGGGGGATGTTAGAGCTGCATCTGCTCATCTACAGAATCCAGGGGGCAGGAACAATGTGTGGAGTGGGGCTGCTGAGAGAGTCATTGAACCAAACTACAAATCCTGTATATGATGGAAACCACGTCAAGCCAGAGGGTGCAGCAGCACCCCCAGTTTCAGCACCTATGCATAGAATCCTAGAAATTAGAGCTGGGATCCTAGATACCATGGTGATGGGCACATTAAAAAGGTCATCAGAGGGATGTACAGAGAGAAAACTACTAAGTCATCTATTCCATAATACTTCGTGCAGAATTACTCTTTGCAGTGTCCCATCACTTCTATCTCTCACTCCCCCCCCCCTTGCAAAGTGGGGATAGTAGAGGCTTCACCTCCCTCACCAGAGTGTGGGATTCTGTAGCCACTGCTTGGAAAGTGCTTTGAAGATGCAGAGCATTATATAATTGCTAAATGCTGTACCAAGCCAGTTACAGATAGATTAGATAGATAGATAGAGTGTGTGCATACACATACTTGTACCACTGCCCTCTGTGGGATGCAATCAGAACTGATTAACCTTTAGTCATAAACTCCCTACTGCTGACAGAGATTCTCCTTTAGCTCAGGCCATAGGATACCTTTGTTTAGGGGCAGGGGAATTCAAGTTTGATTCCTGCCATTGCTGTGAAGTTCCAAAAGCCAGGATATGCAGTTTAGTGACAGCTGTGGTGGAGTCTTAGGTGGCCGCGGGTGGATTAGAGTATTATCCGGCAAGCATCAGGGCCATCTGAAAGCAGCTCTGCAGTTTGCTCTTGTTTCAAAAGTTAACCCCTGTAAGACTCATGCTTATACTGCAAGGTATTGGGGCTGAAAATGCAGCACCTGTTCCTGAAGGCAGGACTGCTTAACTGACTACAGCAATGGCTGGAACGTTCCTGACACCGGGCAGCAGCGGCAGCTTCCCGGAGAACATCTCCTCACAAGTGAGGCGGCTTCCTTATTAGCTTTAAAAAAATAAACTTCATCAGCAAAACAAATGTAAAGCAAGAAATAGAACTATGGAGTCCTCTGCCAAGCAACCTGGGGCCCTGCTGCCTTCCTCCTCACTGTCAGAAATATATAGACCAGTGTTACAAAAGTAGACTGAATGGCAGCTGTCATACAGACCATATCATTGGCTCATCCAACTCCACATCCCAGCTCCTACTATGATGTATTGGCCCAAACTCAGACCTCCCCCTTGCTCCAAAAGCACATGCCCCTATCACTCAAGACTCCCCATTAGCTGTCTGCAAATAGGGGCTATAGCGCACACAGTTAAGCATTTAATTGCAACCAGTGATGAGCTGGAATCAAAACCGTAAAATACACCGATGCAAGAGTTTCTCTGCAATTCAATGGGTGAACAGTAAGAGGACAATTCTCCATTGCTGCGTAAGTCAATCATACCACCCCTGCCCCACCAAACTACCTCTCTTCAGTTAGAAGAGTTCTCTTATTCGGTAGAGAAAGTTCCCCCTCTTACTGACTCCAGGAAACAAGGTAACACTCCATTGATGGTTTGTTTTGGTCTGACCTATGCAGAAGAACAAATGCTGCTGCAGCTGAAAACTAGGACATCAGATTGGAGTCTTTTTACATGGCACCAAAAAGTCAAAATTAAACCTTTCCTCCCCCTGCCCCCCCATGCTCCACATCCACAATCCAGCACACCTCACCCCCAAAGGGACTTGAAAAGTGAAGCCAAGGAGGCCTACATAGTCTGGATTTTCTATGGAAATTCATCTCTTTTGATGAATCTGCCTTCACTTGAGCATCCTGCCTTCCATGGGCCTCCCATCCCAACAAGTTGCGCAGCTGGATCCTGGCAATAAGGTGACCAGATGTCCCAATTTTACAGGGACAGTCCCGATTTTGGGGTCATTTTCTTATATAGGCTCCTATTACCCCCATTCTCTGTCCCAATTTTTCACACTTGCTGTCTGGTCACCCTATGGGGAAGAAAACCGAACTGAGAAAAGAAATACGGCCATGGTCAAGGTGCCCAAAAGGGAGCTGGGATTTTGGGAGCCTCCACTTGGGGCCCCTGAAAGGGGCTCGCTTTGCAGACAGTGCTGAGCACCTGCCCTCTGAAAATCAGGCCTTAAAGGAGTCTCCTGTCAGGACCCCAACAGGTTTAGTTGCTTTTGAAAATCTTGGCCAATGGCTCTTGCAGGCCAGGATTTGCCAGTGGAAGCCATGTTGGTGAACACTAGTGACAAGAACAGTTCAAATGGTAGCAGAGGGGACAGAGTTAGACCGGTGCTCCAACTCCTTTTAATCCCCATATTCGTCAGGTGTGTGCGTGTTAACCCCAGGGGTTTGTGTTTGTACAGCACCTAACACAATCCTGATTTGAGCAATGCCACAACGCGACTCAAGAACGGGCCAGGGCACTAGGTTTGTCTCTACACATCAGCCGAGGGAGGCGATTCCCAGCATGGGGAGAGAGACGCACGCTATCTCTGCTTCAGCTAGAGCCTGAGAATAGCAGCGTGGCCAGGGCGGTATGAACTAAGCACCCCAGTACAATTCTGCCCAACCCCCTCTGTACACACACAGGCTATAAACTGTCCGCTTGGGGTTTCCGAAGGCCAGAGCCAGGGCCATAGACCTGGGTTGAACTCCGGGCTAGAGGAGTTCTCCGCTGCTTGTTACAGGCCTTCACCTCAGAGAGAAACCCCCTGCTGGCTGCCTCCATCCTGGCCTTCTGCTCACTCCCCCAGCCATTTTACAAGAGCTGGTACACAGCCTGAATCCATGAGAATTTCTTTACATAGGAATAAAAAACCCATTTCTCTGTAATCCTGGAACGCCAAATGCAGTAAAGTGGATGGCGCGGGGTTTGGGAGAATGTGAGGGACCCGTAGTCAATCCCCTCCAGAAGTATCTATGCTACAAAAGGCAGATTAGGAACCCAAGAATGAGTCAAATGCCTACGGAATTGGCCTCTAAAGAGCACAGAGCAACAGGTCCTACAGTTTCAACTACGCTCTCTCAACACCGAGCTCCTGAGTGGGTGGATTTTTCCACGCTTAAGAATACGCAGTTGTTGCAATAATTTTCTGCGTTAGCCCCATCAACAACCAGACCCCGGGAAGAGGCTAATTATGGGTGGCATCGTACGACATCCAATGAGACTGCACAGGAGAGAACAAGACAGACACACACAAAGCAGGGTCCGGAGACTTTCTCTCGATTGTACTACGGAACCTTTTGAGCAACTCGGATTCCAAAAGAAATTGGGGCACCAAATAAAGCTGCAGGTTGGAAAAGCTTTTTATTCCAGCTTTAAATTGCATTGGTTTCTAAGGAACGTCTTCCTGGTGGGCCCGGCTGCTTGCGGGACCCTTGTGAAAGTGCAAAAGCCAGTGTGACATGCCCTCTTGCACGCCAGCTCACGGTACTCACCCATGTAGCAGCATGGAATCGGGGAAAGAGCAGGCTCCGGCCACATCTACACCTACAACGTAGGTCAGAATAGGCTTACTGCGCTTAGGAGAGTGAAAAATCCACCCCACAAGTGGCTATACTCCCTAACCCCCTGGCACAGACTCAGCTAGGTTGAGGGACGAATTCTTCCATTGGCCTAGCTAGGGAGGCTTGGAAGGGTGAAGATACTACAGAAAAAACCCCTTCCATTGCTGTAGTCGGTGTCAACACCACAGGGTGACAGCTGGAACTGGTGCACCGGGGGCAGCTACTCCCACTCAGGTGGGTGGGGCATGCGTGGGATCTTGGCAAAATCCATCCAAAGCACAAGCCAGCTAGGGCAGGGCAAATAACACGCATGCAGCCTAGGGCTGGCATAGATTACTTCCCCTGCCCAGAGCACGCTGGAAGAAACAGGGAGGAAGAGAGATGAAAGTGTCACAACCTAGATCAACACAACCAACCACTGCCACTAATTTAGAAGCTTCCAGCAAAGTTGAGGCCTAAAGATTTTCCTCGGGTGCAAGAGGGTGGGAGGGAGAGGGGCAGGGAACTCCTGGTAGCATGACTCTCCTACCAGTTTCCCCCACACCTCAGATCCCCTGCGAGACACCCCGTGAGATGCCCCATTCAACCCCCTTTGGATGACAGTATCACCCTTTAAATTACATGGCTGCAAAGGGACTACAGGGTCACGGCAGATCCTGGGAAGGGTGTGAAATGAAGAGCTAGGATCCCTTCTCCCAAAGTGTGGGTCAGGACAGGACAGGCTCTTTATCCTAAATTTAAAAAAAATAAAAGGGGACCCAGACAGATACAGATATATGCCAACTACACACACACACACACACACACACAATTCATCTTGCAAGATGAATCAAAGGCTGAGGGCTGCCTGGTGTCAGCCGTGGAGATGTGCCAATGACAGCCATTCTTGACAGCCCTTAATAACACCACTTACAAAAGCTGGCGCGGGAGGGGCTTGGTGGGGGGAGATGTAGGATTCGATTAGAGGCTGGTTCTTAATCAATCTCAGCATCCATGCCAAAATGGGTTACAATCAAGCACTGATGGCCACATAATTGCAGTCCATGCTTTGGATCTGTTATTCTGACAGCCAATAGAGGGCACAACAGGGAAAGCAAACTAGGCTCTCTAAAGTGGGGAGGGTCCCATCGCTTAAACGGTTTTGGGGTATCGGGAAGCGCTGTTTTCTGGATGTTATAGGCTTCAGAGAACAGCTTAAATGTACTCTGACTTGTGTGTGATGTTTTTACATCCCTCTATGTTGAGCTCTAACGCACTCTTGCAGCATCTCTGTTTTTAATTCTTCCTATTATCCAGACTGGTCCAGGAGGCAAAGTCACCTCCCGCTCAGTGGCAGATGGAGATAGTGAGGAAACATGCCTAGTGCCAGAGGAAGGGAGTGGGAGTCAGTCTTCCTAGTTTCTATTCCTGGCTCTGCAGCTGACTCAAGACGTGACCCCAGCAAGCCACTGAACGCTCTGTGCCTCGGTTTCCCCATTTATAACAATAATCCCTACCCATGCCCGGAAATGTTGTGAGGCTCACTTGCTAGGTGTAGAGTGTTGCAAGCACCTCCCAGGAAAGGTGCTACAGAAGTGCAGTGTGTTATGATTGTTTACTTCAAGCTCAGAAAGGACCTATTTCAAATACAACCACCTGGAGTGGTTGAAAAAAGTCAGGCATGCAAAGTACAGAGACTGTGCACTGAAGAGGAAATGGAAATTGACTTGATAGACGCTTCCCCCCTCTAATGGATAATACTTACCTAATTATGCCTGCTTGCTATTTCCGTTTCCTGAGCTCTTTGAGAAATTATGTACATAGAACTTAGTCTTAAAGTTGCTATTTTCCTTCGGATTTGTCCCTTTGAGCCATTTGTTCAGTGAAATAGAGCTAAGGAGATAATTCCCGGGGGGGGCGGAATAGATTTGAGGTTTTTTGGCATGCATTGTCTTAGCTTTTCTTTCTGCTGCGTAAAATTTGTTTCCCCCCTCCCCCACTTTCCAATCAAGGCTGCTCTGAGTCTCTCTTCTTGTCTCCATGTTGACTAGATGTTATTAAAATGTTATGACATTGCCCCGCTGTAATAAAGCTCCACTCCAAGATGTTGCTGCGCAGGTGGCTGAAAAGTCGCCCTGGCTAAGGTGAGATGCTGCTGGAATTGGTAAATGAATGCAGAATTCAGGACAAGCAGTCTGTAGCTATAAAGATTGAAGATTACAGCAGGAGACAACACAGTGCTCAGCTGTGATTTGGAGAGTCACTTGGAAGGTGACACAGCCTTGGTAGGTAGAACCCAAACTATGACCCATAGCTTCATTATACCACTTTGCAAAATTCTTGTCATTCTTTAGATCACCTTTCTTCAAGCAAACATTCACACCAGCAGCCCCCGGATCAAAAACCACCCTGCAACCCCAAATCACAGCGATGCGGTCCAGCACTCGTGAGCAAACCCATAACAAACAAACGAGTCCCCCTGCAGCCTCACATTTCTGGGAGACGGTAAAACAAAACAAGTCCACACACGAGCCGCCCTGTGAAAAACCAAGGCAGCGCCCGTGAATCTGAGCCCTAGCGAGACGCTCTAAAATAACAAACACATTTAGGTTTTCACTTTGTTGAAAGGGAGAGGATGGAGCTCAAGAGCTATTGTGCAAAAACAAAAGGAACTTAGTATAAATGACCATTGGCACAGAATGTAGGGGGGCAGGCTACAGAATTTGGGACCCTCGGAACATGGGGCTGGAAGGGATTTTAAGTCCAGTGCCCTGCTCTTATGGACGGCCCCATCCGTGGACTCCTGGAGCCCCCTTTCAGAACTAATTCAGTTGTTTGCTTCCACCCTTCTTACCAGGACACTGTTCCAGACCCTCACTCCTCGGCTGGTTAGAAACCTCTCTCTAATTGCCAGGCTAAATGTTTTCATGGACAGTTTATACCCATTTGTTGTTGTGCCAACACTGTCCTTTAGCCAATGTTGTTTATGGCCCTTATGTGTTTATAGAGCAATCAGATCCCCCCCGTCAGCCTTCACTTGGCTAGGCTAAATAAGCCGAGCTCTTAGGCTCTCCAGTACCCTCATCATCCTGATAGCCCTCGTTCCACACCTGTTCCCAGGTGAATTCGGTCCACCCTTGCCCAGCTCTGCAATAATGAATCAGCCACATAGAGCAACCAGTCAGGGTGCATCCCTCGATCAGTCTGACAACACCAAAACAGCAGGCAGGCAGGCAGGCCAGGAGTTAGAAGTGACCCCAGGGTAATAAGCGAACATGAGCACAGCCACCAAAGAGCAACCCTACAATAACAAACCAACGTGTGCCCATGAGATGGGGAAAAGGCGTTCTCCCCAAGGAAACCTATTCCGTATCTCCAGCATGCAAGTATTATTGATAAACCCCATATGAAGTCATCCAAATTACCTGTCCAGTCTCCTTTTTATACCCGATATCAACCCTGGGTGAACTCAGTTCTCACTAGACTCTGTCCTTCTCCCTTCACATAAACGCATGGGGAATAAGTCTGCCTTTGGATGCACTTAAACTACCACGGAGTCAGGAGAGCACAACTAAGGGCCCATTCTGCAAGACACTCTGTGCCTTTGGACAAGGGCTGAGCACCATCAGCTCCCTTTAATTTTAGTGGGACATGAGAGGTGTCTCAGGACTGCTCAGGATCAGGCCCTGGCTCAGTGAGAATCCTCAGCAAGATTTTGCCACTAACGAGGCCCTTGAACCCCACTGAATTCTGGGAGAGGGGGCGCTGTCTTCAAACCCACCCTCTGCTGTTTTGATTCCCAAATCCAGAGAAGATCGTTTTCTTACCCCAAACTCAGATGCTGCTAAAACCTCCTAGGGAACCTGATCTCAGGGCCGGCGACAGGGGGGTACTACGGGTAGAGCTGTACCGGGCCCCCCGACTTTAGGGGGCCCCGTACAGCTCTACCTGTAGTCATCCGGCGCGGCTCTCCCCCGGACGAGCGTCTGTCCCCGGCCGGAGCAGAGCCCGGCCAGCGGCGGCGGCTCAGTCCGGGGGAGGGAGGGAGCAGCAAGGGAGGCTCACGCTGCTCCGCAGCTCTCGGCTCTCGCTGCCGCCAGCTGGGGGGGGGGGGGGGGGGGCGCCGGCTGGGCTGGGCTGGGGAGCCCCCAGCCACTGTCAGCTGGGGGGGGCGGCTGGGCTGGGGGGCCCCCAGCCGGTCAGCTGGGGGGGGGCGGCGGGGCTGGGGGGGGAGCGCCGGCTGGGCTGGGGGGCCCCCAGCCGCTGTCAGCTGGGGGGGGGAGCGCCGGCTGGGCTGGGGGGGCGGCTGAGCTGGGGGCCCCCCAGCCACTGTCGGCTGGGCTGGGGGGGGCGGCTGGGCTGGGGGGCCCCCAGCCGCTGTCGGCTGGGGGGGGGGGGCGCCGGCTGGGTTGGGGGGGCCGGCTGGGCTGGGGGTCCCCGGCTGGGCTGGGGGGGGCCCCAAACTATCAGAGTAGGGGGGCCCCAAATGTCGCCGGCCCTGCCTGATCTTGCCAGATTCCCACCAGGTTGAATGGAGACCTCATGAAAACCGTCCAAACTAGCCTCCAACCTATCCCCTCCCCCTCCACGGATCAGAACCGGAAGCCTACTCCAAACCCAGACCCTGCGTCCTTGGCCCATCTCTTAAGGGCAACCAAAACCTCAGCTTTAGCAGAAAGGGAAATATAAAATCAAAGGCCTGAAATTCACCTGACGGAACAGCAGCAGTGTTGATGCCTGGAAAACTGAGCGCCTTTTCCCTGCTGCATATTACTTATTGACTGATGGGGGGGGGAAGGGGGCTTTACAGAACATTCAGAGACCCCCTCTCCTCCCTCCAGCCCCCCCCCCCCCCCCCCGTCCTTTAAGAGATGCCTCCACACGGTGTACGACTGGAAAGAACAAATCGAAATTAGAGCTGTAACAGGCAGGTGAAATGAGTGTTACTGTGTCCCTAGGAGACACGACCACAGACAGCACTGCGAGACTGGATATCCCGCTCAGAGCCACGCAGGCAGGAAGCTTTGGCCACGTCAGCTTAGGCCCTGTCGGCCGAGGCTTTTTAGGTAGCGCCAATCCCAGTGACAACTCAGTCACTGCCGTAAAACCAACCAACACAATCAAACGTGCCCTGGTGCAGGGAAAGCCCCTTCTCCATTAGCTTTGGGAAACGAGAGTTGGCCTGATCCACCTCCATCACCGATAACGGTCAGGTCAGGCCAGGCATGGAAGCAGCTCTATCTCAAGGAGATATGATATGTTATCATCCTGGATCACAGCATGGGTCCATCTAAATCCAGTCTGCTACCCTCCGTTGCACTAAACCATTGGTCCAGCTAATCTTGTATCCCGCCTCCTGCCATACCAGCCTTGAGCACTGGTCCCTCAGTGCTGGCATCCTGTTTCCACATGGGTTAGGGTGACCAGACAGCACGTGTGAGAAATCAGGACGTGGGTGGAGGGGTAATAGGCACCTGTATAAGAAAAAGCACCAAATGTTGGGACGGTCCCTAAAAAATCGGGACATTGGGTCACCCTACCACCTGGTAGCTATTGACATATGCTTCAGAGAGGCAAACATAACTCCTACGCTGCCCCTTGCCAGTTGTGCTATACTGCAAAGGAAGGGGTAGAAAAACCCTCTACTGACAGGGCACGCCTTGAAACTGGAGATCGGAGGGTCCTTTTCTTAGCCTGCATAGCTGCGCAAGGCACCGACGGCCATCTCACGCTCGGCACCCCGAAGACATCCCCGCAGACCCCTTTCAAGACACAGACAGTGTTGCTCTCACACCAGGGAAGCCTCATCCTGGAACTTTTCCAGCAGGCTCCTTCGGGACAAGAGCGGGATGAGCAGCAGAATAAATCCTCCCTCCTGACCTCAGTTCCTGGCAACGCCAGTTCCTCCGCACACGGCGGTGAAACAAAGAGGAGCAATTGCTCCCGTGGGCTACTGTGCCAGGACAGGGGCATTACCCCTTTCTGCAGAGAGGATCATGAGTCAGACTCCTCCCCCCCACCCACGCCTGGTTCCTTGGCAGCATGTGGAATGGCAGGAGGCCATCGGTGGAGACTATGGGGGACTTCCAAGAAGAACAAAGGGCGGTTGGCTCCCCAGTGCTACTGAAAATCAATACACCCCTTTAAAAATCTGCCTTGCATTTTCTGGCCCCCACGGACTCACTCGTCTCAAGTGCCTGGGGGCTTCTGCGCCACCATCGCCCCTTCTCGAGCTGCCAACTAACGGGGCATGAAAGGCAATTAGAGAGGATCTGCCTGATTGATCTCCTAGTTTATTTTTCCTCAGAAGGGTGCCGATACAGCTCTGCCCAGAAGTCAGTAGCAATGATTGATGAGCTTTCCTCATTTCCTGGGCTTTGATAAACCCATCAAAGATGCTTAAAAGTGGCCATGACTCCTGCTCCAGGAGCGAAGTCTCGTAAGTTCCAGAGAACGTGGGCAGGAAGGGAAGATGGGGCAGCAGTGCTGACGCACATGACACCTCTACAACAGAGCAGTCATGGGGTATAACCCACTCGGAAAGGGCCACCACAATCGTTGTGACACAGCAACTCCTGTGGTCTAACCCATCTGAACCTAGTTGTAGGAAACACGATAGGCACCAGCTAACCCACAAACCCATGGAAGCATATGGGATAGAACCCAGGAGTCCTGCTTCAAAATGCACCGCCCCTGAATGGTCACATTCAGCTGTCCCTTGCTGCTTCCTCACTCACCTGGCCACTAAAGGCAACTGTGACAGCCTCCATTCAGGGGCAATAGATTTGGATGAGGTCAGGTATTAGCCCCAATCATCACGCTGCCGGAATCAGAAGGGACTTTGCTGACGCCAGACGTCCCCCGTCACATGACCACGCCGATAGCAGAGGTAGAATCCAGGACCTTCCTGCTATCAATACTCAGCCCTTAATCACCTCAGCAGCAGCCACTAGAGGGAGACACCAACCCTGGAGCGGGTCTGGTTCCATCCAGCAGAAGTCAGGAACATGTGCACACCTTCTAGGACCTGACCCCGAAGCCAGCAATTCCCCCCATGACTTCCATGGGAGCTGCCGGTGCTCCGCCCCTCTCAGGATCAGGATCTTAGACAATCCACCATCAACCTGTGGACGACAATGGTCCCAGGAGTGACACTGTAGCACCTCCCACTGAGCGTGGATTCCCAGGGCTCCCATGTGATGTCTGGCCATATCACTGGTGGGCACAGAACATCAGTGTTGGAAGGGACCTCAGGAGGTATCTAGTTCAATCCCCTGCTCAAAGCAGGACCAGTCCTCAACTAAATCATCCCAGCCAGGGCATTGTCAAGCCTGACCTTAAAAACCTCTAAGGAAGGAGATTTCACCACCTCCCTAAGTAACCCATTCCAGTGCTTCACCACCCTCCTAGTGGAAAAGTTTTTCCTAATATCCAACCTAAACCTCCCCCTCTGCTACTTGAGATCATTACTCCTTGTTCTGTCATCTTCCACCACTGAGAACAGTCTAGATCCAGAGGGAGGAGTGACTCAAGAACATCTATGCACCTATGATAGTAGAATTTGGTCCCGTTAATGGACAGTAGACCAGTGGTAATGACACCCTGTTTCGTATATAAGCATTCACACTCCTCACGTGACATCAGAGCCATTGCACTGGGCTGCATCCTGCCCCATTAAACCATCTCACATTGTAAGTGAATGTTCCTCCACATACGAAGTCACCTGATGTAACGTCTCCTCAATTAGCAGATATGGAGCCCCCAATTGTCACGGGTAATTAGCAAGTAGGTTCAGTGCAGCAATTACCCACAAAGAGCCCCACACAGCAGGAATTTCAATCCCTGCCTTTGGCAGCAGGAACAGAAGTCAAGCTTTCCCTCCACCGTCCTGCATCTGAGCCCTGACCCCTGGGCTCATACGGGGGACAGAGAAATAACCAGGAACAGAATGAGCAAGACAGGAGACTGCATTTAGCAGGCACTCCTCGCAGGTCCTGTGAATATGGGATTTGTGATGGATGAACAGACATATTATTACAGAACCGAATGCAAACGCTTCGCCCAAATGGTGACACACGATTACTAGTTTGGAGAGGACTAGGCTAATTATAATGAAACGCTTCACTCAAATCCCTCTCTAAAGGGCATAGTTGATGAAGGAACAAACCTGTGAGAGGCACATATTGCTGAACTGGATCAGACCCATGGGCCATCCACGTGCAGTTTCCTGTGTCCTGCAGCGGATGATGCCCAGAGGAAGGTAACACACACAGGATCTGAGCAATGATGCCTGCGGAAGACGTGAGTGAGGAGGGATCAAGCCACGGCGTCAGGCTCTTTATATCCGGTTCTGTGTTTAAAGATAAACTGAAACACCTTTCAACAACAATGCTAACTTATGTGTTTCTATAGCAACCCATCACCATAGCATCTAAGCACTGCACAAAATAAGGCTCAACCCTGACTTCCTTGGGGCTTGGCAAGGATCCACCCACGCTGATCTGATTGCAGGGCCAGGGTCTCCGTGGCAATTGTCCAGGGTGAAATGTACTCTTCAGCTTCCAGGAAACTCAGCTGGTGGGGGTTTATTGCTTTCCTTGACCGTGGCTGTGCCTTTAGCAAATAGGTAGGCGCAAGAAACCGTTTCCAGCTTGGTCAGGGCTTTGGCTACATCTAATCTTCACCTATTGCTTGTCCTGCAGGCAGCTGACCTGTCTAGGTTCTTAAACAGCCCGTCATTGTCCAGAAGGGGAACTGAGGCACTGAGAGATCCCGTGCCTTGCCCTAGATCACACACTGTAACAGAGCTGGGACTCAAACCCATCATCACGGCCTTAAATCACAAGGCCCTCCTCACTCTACCACAAAGCCCCATTGACTGCTGATGCAAACGCTTCATTGTAGGCTCTTCGCCGCGGCGGCCCCAAAGAACGCAACCATCTCAGTAGGTCTATAAGGAGGATTCAATGCAAGAGAGGGTTCTCGCTGAAAGTCTCCTCTGTGTGAAGGAGGGATTTGAATGGGGAAAGGGTGGACAAGGAGAGGGAGGAGTTCCCGCCACTAAGGGTGGATTGGAAGATAATGCAAAGAGATGAGTGGGAAGATGGAACTGCTGGGGGCCTTGAGGCTTTGGCAGGGGGAGGTGGACAAGTGTGAATATATGATCCGTTTGTGCAGCAGCACCTCAAAGTGCAATCAGGCAGCAGACAATCATAGCAGCACGAGTGTCAAGTGAAGGAAGGACGCTCATGAGCGAGGCATTTAAAATTGATAACGAGCCGCAGATTCATAGCAACGAGCACTTACAGGAACGCAGTAGGCTAAGAGACAGCTCTGGGAGGGGACAGGCATGCAAGGGTACCAAACCAGCTCCAACCCTTGCATCCTCTAGCTGACAATGCAGCCTTCAGTCCAGCCATGCAGAGATATGCAGAACAGGGCAGCACTCCGAGTGGAAGAGCTCATGCAGCGCAGAAGGCCAGGTCTGAAGAGCAACACTCAAAGGAAACATGGCAAGATGGCACTATGAGCGATAGTCACTAATCAGCCCTTCAACCAAGATGTTCTCATCCCTTCTTCTATTTTCCTTCCACTTTCATTTCCCTTGTCTCCATCTCGGCCACTTTCATTCTTGCATTGAAAGGAAAAACAGAAAACCCCTTCGGTGGTTTTACATTGACAGGGCGTTGCAGGACCTGTCTTGACTCTCCCATCAACACACTCAAAGGATTCGGGCCAGTTGCTCCACGCACACATCCCATGCCTCAGTTTCCCACCTGTGAAATGGGGGTGACCAGGATTACTCATCTCAAAGGAGAGCTGTCTGCCTGAATTCATTACTGCTCATAAAGCATTTTGAGATCCAGGTGTCCATTGAAAGCTTTATGATTTTCTTATACATACAGCTCTTCAGCTGTACACAGGGAAAGAACGTAAGTCCTTCTGTTCTAAGAAAACAGACCTTGGCCACTTCACCTAAAGGTGATTCTTGAGCCTTCTGTCTCTGGGAACCCAAACACTAAAGGGCCAAAATCAACATGTACTTGGAGCGGGTCTATTATTCTGCCCAGCAGAGGGCAGTATTGCAGAGCACAGGTACCACAATACAATGACTACATGACCTCACTGTTCAGTAAGTGTCTGTCTCCCCCTCTAGTGGCTGGTCCGCCAATGATATGAACCTACCACAGAAGAATCAACCTTCAGCTCAAGTGGTAGTAGTTCATGGCCTTAGTACTCTAAATGCTGTGTGTAGCTCCCAGGGAGAACTGATACTATTCGCCCTTGCCACCCCCAGCTCCATGCACCCAGGAAGAAACATAGGATCAAATGGGGAATAGAGAACTGATTGCAAAGGAACAGATGTTCATTGACATGAAAGTGTAATGGAAGGGGGAAGGCAGTTTCCCCCAGAGTCCCATGTAAAAGAGATTATTAGTAAAACAAAGAATTCAAAGAAAGATAAGACCATGTAAAAAAGAAAACGAACCTCCTACCCCAAAGTAATAATTAGAGTTGGTCTTAGGAGCTTCTATCCATTGGGGGAGGAAGGGAAGGGAGCCAAAAAACTTGAAAGCTAAACATTTTTCAGCCAAGCCCCCCCAAAAAAATTCATGAAAAACAAAAAACATTTCCTGGGGAAGTTTTCATTTCAAGGGAAAAGCCATTTTCCATCGAGGAAAATGTGAAGGGAAATTTGAGACCAGCTTGGACCGCTATACATCTATTCATTTTGAAAATTGCCAGGTTTACAGCCTCTGTTCTGTCTCTTCACATAGGCCTGATGAGAGAGCTTTCTCCTCTGCCCCTCCTTTAGAGCAACCTTCCTGTCCCTCTCCATATACTCCCATTAAAAAAAATCTCTTTCCCTCCACCCCGACACACACCTAGTAAACAGAGGAAAGAGAACTCAATTTGCAATGGGCAAACAGGGACCATTCACCTAAGCCTTTAGAGAGGTTCAGATAAAGTGAGTACCAGAACTGAATCCCTCCTCAGTTTCATCCATCTCACTTAGGAAGTATAATTATGAATTAATTAGCAATGTTTGCATAGCACTGTAGATCCACTGAACTCAAAAGTATCAGAGGGGTAGCCGTGTTAGTCTGCATCTGATGAAGTGGGTATTCACCCATGAAAGCTTATGCGCCAATATGTTGGTTAGTCTATAAGGTGCCACCGAACTCTTTGTCGCTTTTACAGAACTCAAAAGAAGTACCATCATCCACAATTTACAAATGGGGAAACTGAGGCACAGATAGGCTACATGACCAGGGCTAGCGTGAGCATTTTTGCTGCACTAGGTGGATAAGGAGAACAGCACGGGAAGTCCACTGAAGATGGGCGGAGCTTCTGGAGCGGTGGGGGAAAAAAAAAAAGATTACTGAAGTTCAAGTCCCACCGAATTTTTTCCTGGGAGCTGCCACCAAAATGCCGCTGCGGGAGTGAAAATGCCGCCTTCAAAACCAGTGTTGCCCTAGGCGACCACCTAGGTTGCCTAGTGGTTGCGCCGGCCCTGTACATGACTTGCCCAGTGAGTCAGTGACAGAATCAGAGTCTCCTTCCTCCACATTTCATACAAAGATGCTATAAAAATAGAACAAAGCTGCATTGTGCATCAAGTGCTCACTATTCCATCTATAGCCTCTTGAAACGGGATACACCGCTTTAGTCTCCTAACTGAGTTTTCTTTCTAATGCAACATTATGGACAAATCCCTAGTCAAAAAAAACAACACACACTGTTAAGGATCAAATATGCTCTAACCAAGTAAAACAGAAACGAGAGCATGGCATTTTCAAACCCGTTCTCACCATCCACTGTAACCATCTTCCCTTCAAAAAAAAATTAAAAAAAATCATGCAAACAGTTTATAGAAGAAATGAAGTGGCAATTTCCCAGTTCGGCTGGGGATCAATGCGTGGGCTTGTCATGGTTTTTATTTCAAAGGGGCTGCTTTCCTTTCTCAGAAGCCCAGACTGACAGAACTCCAGTGCTTGACTTATGATTACTTCAGCTAAGCAAGATATTTTGAATTTAAATCTCCCTGCAGTTGGATACAGAATCAGCCAGGATTTGATTTACTGTTAATTCATTGCGCCGATTCCTATAATTCTAAATTCAGTCACCAAAGAGTTTAATGCTGATAGAGTCACCAGCGCGGTGCTTTATGAATGGGCGTCGGGGGAATTTTGTTAGTAAGTGCATGTTAGCAACTGTTATTCACTTCAGAAGGAGTGAAAAAAAAAATCTATACACACAATTCTTGGTTCAGGTATCAGCGCTTTCAGAGATTGAGAAACGTACCGTGTCACTTCATGATTTAAGAGCAAAACAGCCCTGGGATTATAAACTATTCCTCCCCCCCCCCCCCAATCAGCATCTTTCCTCTTCAATATGGTATTTCACACTCAAATGGAATCAAAAGCTGGTTCAGAGAGTGGCTCATTTTGCAAAACATTTACATGCATTTAATGCTGTGCTGGCTTGGAGAGTTCATCTAGCATCAAGATTTATTTCCTTCGTCCTTGTGCATCACAGGGAATGAGGAGAGGGGGGGAAAGTGTGTGAGAATAGATCATGCAGATGTGTTTAATGGAAACTGATTCCATATTATGTGCATTAGATCCACACATTCACCCTGTCAAAAGGACAAGGTAGAGTCCTAACGCCAGTCACCTCGCATTAATTGATGGCTCAGAGGCTTGGTGTGGAAATCCAAACAGGCCACTTGCACGCAGATACAGCCGGAAGGGGAGCCAGAAATCAGACATTGCAGCCAGGAGAGACGAGGGTTGGCTACAGGGGCGCTTGCTCCCAGGTCACAAGTTCAACTCCAGCCTGGGTGAGTAGCAGCTTCAATTTAGTACCTCTACAAACGATTCAGCCAGTCTCTGTCCATTTCCTAGTGGGACAGGGGTCCTGAAAACAAAATCCACTATTAAAATCAACACTAGGTGGCAGTCTCAACAGCGAGGTCAAGGACAAAATGACCCCTCAGTTCCCAGAGCAGGTTTGCCTGCAGGGTAGGGATGGAGTCTAGTGGAAGGAGGCAAAGGAGCGTGGAGGGAAACTTGCACCATTCCTGTGCTCTGGATTTCAGTGTGCCCTCCAGGAACATTGATCAAGCACCATTCACCATTAAATTCACCCACGCACGCAATGGGGAAAGAACTAGCAGTGTTCTGCTCGGGGCCTCCATCTCAGAGCAGTCTACTTCTCATGGTCAATAATGCCCAGGACTGCCGGAGCATTGGGAGACGCGCCCTGGCTGCCTTTGCTAACATGGGATCATTAGCGAGTGGCGGGAAGAAGATCTTTAACCCTAAAGTGCCCTTTCAAAAGTGTTCGGCCCCCGGGGGGGGGGGCTTTATAGGAGTGCTGTGAACAAGTGTGTCTGCATCCTGGCACCATCGTCACGCTCGCGGCTGTAGTAAACGCTCAACTGGAACATTTGCAGCGTTTAGGTCCTCTTAGCTGGGCTGGGTTTGTTTACGTTACAAAGGATGCCAAAAAAGCAAAGAATGCACCAAGTTAGAACAGCAGTCGCACTAATTAAGGGGGAAAAAGACAGCTACATAACTCCAGTAATACCAGGCAAAAAAATAAAGAGAGCAGGATGCTTTTATCCAAAGACAGCCACTACAATAGGCTTTCATCATCACAGCAACACTTAGCATTTCTGTAGTGCCCGCAATCCATATGCTTTGCAATCCACACTTCCCAGGCCTGTTGGAAAGACTAGTACCCCAAATATAAAGAGGGGAAACTGAGGCACGGGGGACTGACTGAACCAAAGTGGGCCAGCATGTCAGTGGCAGGGCTGGACTATTACGCATACTTCCTGACAACCTAGTCCCATGCTTTAACTACCAGGCCAGGCTTCCCTCATTCTAAAGCATTCCGGTGTCACTTGAATTCCAATGAGTACGAGTTGCCCTTTTTTCCCCCAAATGGGACTTTGCAAGTATTTTGTCCTGAATATGGGAGTCAGAAAAGCTGGATCTTGCTACAGAGTCACTGCTTAACCTTAGGCTAGCTATGAGGGTCCAGGATAACTTTTATTATAGCCGGTGGAAAGACCCCTTTGAGTTAACGGGAGTTGGGCTGAACCAAGCACCCCCTCGTGCCTTAGTTTCCCCATCCATAGAATGGGGATAATTCTGCTTTTTCAAGGGCTCCAAGATCTCTGAAAGACAAGCACCACGCATGGGCTACGTTTTCTTCTCTCAAGCAGCTTGGGGGGAAAGCAGAGAGAAACCCAAACTCACATGAGCTTGAAACACCACTGCCTAGGCCTGGGGTGCCCTCCCGGGCCTTTACCCAGTTCTTGCCATCGACAGTGTCACCATTAGCAACCTGCTCAGTTGGTAACACACCCTTTGAGGAGGTCAGGAGGACAACCACACCCAGGACTACACTGGCAAGCAAAAAAATAGTCTAATGCAGGGGTGGCCAAACTGTGGCTAGTTTACAGGTAAAGTGCAGCTCACGGAGAACCACTCCCGTCCCGCCAACATCCAGACTCAGGGGTGGGGGGAAGCTTGGGGCTTCTGCCCCGCCGCAGGGTGGTGGGGCTTGGAGCTTCTGCCCCACAGGAGATGCCTGCTGGGGCTGAAGTCCCCAAGCTCTGGCAGGCGCGCCCTGGCTCTTGAACTTCTGCAGACTGTATGCGACTCAGAGTCAGTAAGTCTGGCCACCCCTCTAGTGGATACGAGCCTAGAATGGGACTTGAGAGACTCGGGTTCAAATCCCAGCACAGCCACAGATTCTTTATGATTTTGTGAGAGTCACCTAATCTACCCCAGACCTCTATTCTCCCCCATATATAAAAATGGGGATAATAAATCCCTACTTCCCAGAGTGCAGAGACAATAAAATCCATGAATGATTGTCAGGTGCTCAGAGGCAACAGTGTTGGAAGGCCATGTAAATACCTAGACTAGATGAAAAAAATGAGGCACTGTCTCTTTAAGATGCTAGACTAGGATGGTGTTGAGATACTAATCCGCGAAGCACATTGACCCCAGAACTAAAAAGGCTCCCCTGTTAATAATGTCATAACACACAGCAGTGGTGTGCTAGCTCATAGACACAAGGAGTCTCAGATTTCGCTTTTCAATTTTCCTTCCAAACAGGAAATGAATTCCAAATAAACCTTAATCCCAACTAAGTCTTAACTCCAGTAATACTTCCGAGTCACACACCTTTCCTCTGAGGATCTCAGAGTGCTTTAAAACATTAATCAACCCTTGCAACGCCCGCTGGGAAGTAGGCAGACATTATTGTACCCATTTACAGACGAGGAAACTGAGGTACAGAGAGGCAAAGTGACTCATTAAGGCCAGAGCGGGAGGCAGTGGTAGAAGCCTCAACAAAACTCCAGTCTCCTGACTCTCAGTTCTGCCTGTGGATATGAAATTAGAGGACTAACCACCCAGCCCAACAAAGCCAGAGACTTCAAAATTCAGGTCCGTAACTCAGTTGTGAGCCACTAAAAAAAATAATAATGAACCTCTTAGGTTCACTTGGGAGCCTCTTCCTCAGTGCTGGTGCATCTGGCTCATTTTGGCTTGCTTCAAAGCCTGCTAAGCCCCTGAGAGCTAACCACTCTACACACAAAGGGAACTGGAGGTAGTTTGATGGGGAAAGGTGTGGGTATTTCCTTTCCCAAGAGAGAAACTCTGTCTAGAAAAGGATATTCTACAGCCCTCATCACCATAGTACCCAGGAGCTGGGTTGCCTGCTGAATGGACTCAACTGTTTCTGGTGCCTGGTGCTAATAATTATCCAGCAAAGACTCCCAAACAGCACCAGGATTTATCGTGGGGCAGTGTTTTTAAATGCCCATCTTCGATGTAAGCCATAGGCAAATCATGAAGTTTGCATCCCACTGATTTCTCCAACTGCCACAAATTTAAGACAGGACTCAATGGCAGACTTGTGGGAAAGTCTGGGGCTGTTTTTTTTAAAAATGAGATCTAACTAAAAAGGAGACACTTATTCCCACATTGAATATATTCAGGCTGGAAAGAAAAATCTCATCCTTCCGGGCTTTTTTTTAATATGTTTCAATCTGAACATGTAAGAAACTAGACATAGCGACATGGAGCACATCTGTTGCACTGTTTGAAGCCCAACTCTGATAAAGAGCAGGCTTAATAAGAGCTCCCAAATAAAAAAAAAACCCTAGACAATTAAAATAATAACCTAAACGCTTCTCTGAGCCCTGAAGCCTTCAGACTGTGGCTGAACGGGGGGAGGGAAGAGAGAGAGAAAGCACCTAATCTCACACTGAGAGGCACACACTGTAATTAAAATCACAAAAAAGGCAAAGGCAAGCAACCCCATGCTCCGCTGCTTCTCTGCTTTCACAGATTTAAGTAGCTTTTATAAACACCCGGGTGAAACTGAGGCCAGATAAAGAGAATAAGTGAACATGCTTTGCGCCTTCTAAAATATTTGAGGAGTGCTGGTGCCTGCTCAAGATAAGTCCTTTGGCGGGTAGAAGGTATTGAGTTGGCTGAAAAATGCCCTGGAACCTTTTTCATGGTTTCCCTGGAACGATAGCAACCTCTACCAGTCACAACTGGGCACTTGCCACCAAATCCAACCCCTTTCCCAGCACACACACACCCCTACCTGTGCAGCAATTCACTCCCATCCACTGTCTAGCTCAGTGTTTCCCAAACTTACAACATTCGCATACCCCTTTTGAGACATTTGTCTTACCGGCGTACCCCTTCTCCGGCGAAGATCATTTTGATAACTGAACACATTATCATATTAGTTACAATGTAAACCTGTGTGTATTTCTACTGTACAAGTATACACCATTCTTATACATTACATTTTAATGAATTATTTTCTGCCGCTAAGAAAAACCTGTGATAAAGTAAAATAAAAAATTCTCCTGCATACCCCTTGAAACCCTTTCGCGTATCACCAGGGGTACATGTACCACACTTTGGGAAACACTGGTCTAGCTAACTCGAGTAACAAATCACATGTTCCTTGTGGCAGGGGGAAGCCAGGGAACTCCGGTGCATTACACCAAGCTTTTTGCACGGATGCTAATTAATGCCCGACTGTTGTACTAGAAACCAGTTTAGTGCAGACTCCTGGTTGAAGTTTATATTTAAAAATAAATACAGTCACGTATTTTGCCTAACCACCTCTTCATATGAATAAAGATGACATTTATAGGAAAGAGTGTTTCCTCCCTGCACCCAAGGCCCTAACTTTATAAATTCCTAGAAGGGAAGCGGGTGATGGCATATGGAGAAGTTTCTCTCTCTTTAGATGCACACATACTACAAAGCTAAACAAATAATTTTCAAACTGATGAGGCTTTGCATGCCTGAGTTTATCTGGGAGGACCTCATCTGCTGCTGGAGTATTATATTTCTATCAAAACCATGTGCCGCTCAGTGTTTAGATCACTTTTCCCTGTCTACATAATTTAGGGGCATATGTCTGATAAATGAGGAGCATCAATATTCAGGTTTCAGTTGCAGCACACAGGGACACAGCAAGATTTATCAAGACTAACTGTGCAGGCTAGATTTAGATACATTAAAAAACCTCACCAACACCTTGTGGGAAAGAAACTGTTTTCTCTTTCCCTAGATATCGCCAGTTGGAGGTGGGTGGTTTTTTCTCTCAATCTAGCAAAAGGGCTGTTTCTCTCTCTCTCTCTCTCTCTCTCACACACACACACACTAGGAAAGGATAATTCTCCCAGGGAAACAAGGTCTACTACCAACCTTGTCAAGTGAAGGAAAAGTTTGAAAATACAGCATGTGGAAACTAAGGGAGAGAGAAATCCAATGGTTTGCTCAGGCAAAGCATCTTCTGGCAGGTTGGGTGGCTTTTGCTTTACAATGGATCTACACACACACACACTCTTCAGGCTTTACTCAGTTCAACAACAGCCCCAGTAATAACGTCTGTCAAATCTGATTGATTTTCACATCTTTTCCTAGGTACAGGGACAGAGGAATACACCTATCTCTAGAGAAAGGCACATACCCCGATTTTGGGGCCCACAGAAACTCCACTATAAAGTCTCTCACCCAGACCATGTTCTCTCCTCTCTTTAGTATTTTCCTCACAAGGTGGGTTGTTGTTGTTTTTTTAAGAGAAGGCATCAGCTGCCTCTCTTTCTGGCAGGCAAACCAGAATAACTTCAGTCTCTGGCTCTCACAGGGGAACTTTATCACCCCTGCCTTGATTTTGCAGCGGAGGCTGGCTGGGGAAGGGGAAAGGAAGAGGGGAAAACTACTGCAGCCGCCTCAGCAGCTGGAGTGCGTCTGTTTCTTCCAGAAAAGTTCAGCAAAGGGGGAGTTTATGAAACTGGGGGGGGGGGCGGTGGGCTAGGATCTGGCAACCCCCCCCCCCCGCCCCCATCCCTTTCCCGGGATCCCAGAGCCCATCCTGACAGCCTCCTGCCCCACTAGCGGCGGCCAGATGTGGGGGGGGGGGGGCTCCCCTCTTCCCGCCGCTGGTGGAAGGGGGGAAATCAAGAGGCGATGGCAAACCAACCCCCACCCAGCCGCCCCCCTCCCTGAAACTTGCCTGCTAACAAGTCGCCGGCTCCGGCTTTTCCAGCGGCGCGGGCAGGCAGATGCTGACGCTACTAGATCGACAGCTGGATCTGGGGACCCGCATCCGCTCCTGGCGCAACCCCCCCCCCTCCGGAGTCGTGGCTGGGTTTAAGCAGCCGATCCGGATTGAATCTCGACCCCCCCCCTCCCCCCGTTCTTTGGAGGGGAGAAGGTGCCGGTTCTGGGGGAGGAGGGGGCTGAGGAATCCCCCCCCCCCGGGGTTAACAGCATCAGGGATCCCCCCCCCCGGGTTACCGAGCGCCCAGGTGTGGCGGGGGAGGTGCCCCCCCCCCGCGGTGAGAGAAGACGCCGGGCTGGCTCCTTACCTGGGAACGCGGCTTCTCCCCCCTTCTCCCGCCCTCCCCCGGTTCTTCAGCGCGGCCGCCGCATTGACACTGCGGATGGTGGCTCCGGTCCCCGCTACTCCACGTCTGCGCGCCGGGCAGCCCGGTCCGCCGGCGGGGAACGGCACCGCCAGCTCCCCCTGCCCCCCAAATCGCCCCCTCCCCGAATCAGCAGGGAGGGGGGCGGGCTGGGCTGCGGTCCGGAGCGGCCCCTCGCCGCCCTGTCCCCCGCCCCGCGCGGGGCTGGAGGAGGCGACCCGGGGCTGCTTCACTCAGCCATGCCCGGCTCCGCGGCGGCTCGGTGCCCGCCTGGGAGGGCGCCCGCTGCGGCTGTCTCGCCAGCCTTGCTCCCGCTCCCGCGGGCTCTCCAATGGGGGCGGCTCAGTCTCAGACACACACAAGCGCCCCCCCCCCCCCCAGCCAAGGCCGATCCTGGAGCAACGTGGTGGGGGGAGGTGTCGGCACCCCCAAAAAAACTCCACCCCCCAGCGCTCCTGGCTCCGGGTGCTGGGCGGGGGGGGAGCCCCGGGGTCGCTTCCCTCCCCGCCTTCGCTCAAAGTTTGCCGGGGATCGGCTGCCACCAAACTCGCGGCGGCTCGTGCACTGAAGCTCTGCCAAGCCTGCAACTCCGCCTGCCTTGATTTGACTCCCCTCCCTTCTCTACTCACTAGTGACACCTAGGAGCTCCGAGCTGATTGGGCTAATTGTGAGATTGCATTGCCGGGGGGCGGGGGGGGGGCACACACACTGGGGCGCAAGGCAGCGAACACACACGCTGCTTCTTCCACCCACCCCCCTCCAAAAAATCCCTCGCCCGCCGCCTGCCTTGTGCGCTCTTCTGCCCCCGGGGGATGATCCGCCCAGTGCAGCGAGGGGGTGGGGGTGGCACACAGGCGATCAATCGCCCCCCCTGGTTGAAGGCTGGTAATCCTCGGAGAGGCTTTTTCTACCGCCGGCTTCCTCAGCTCACTGCCGGCACCCCCAGAGAAGAGGGGAAGCCCATCGTTACTTGAGCCGTTCATATTCATCAATCTTTGCTTGGCTTAGCCTCCTCCTTAACCCCCCGCCCCCCCCCTTCCAGATCAGGCACATGAGACTTAAATATCCACCCATCGCACCTCCTCTAGCCAGGCCCCCTGCACCTCAAAAGGCCACAAATCCTGTATTGGGGGGGAGGGGCAGTATTGCTTTTAAGGAACTGATCTCAGTCAGGACCACAGGTCTGTCTCTCCATTCAGTGTAAGATCAACAGAACAGGTGCTGGGGTGATGGGCTCTTTACAGAAAGGGAAGATAAAGGCACAGCACTACCTCTGCAGGGCTATCCACCAGTACTATGTATGTACAGCCTCTAGCAGTGGGGGAAAAAAAAAATCTAGGTTCCAATCCTGCAACTGCAGGACTGTCTGTGTTTGTGCAGAACTCAGCCCCCTGAGCCCCTAATTCCTACCTGGTAGCTCTGAGCTCAACTGGGGCACAAAAACAACAGGTATTTTTGTGAACGCTTAGGGACCAGGCTATGTGTGGACAGCACCTAGCACCATGCAGTCCTGACCAACACTAAGTGCTGCCACACTACAGACTACTCAAAACTTGATATTTGTATTTCACCTGCAAATGCACCCAATAAAACACTGGGCAGAAATCTATTTAATTAAAAAAACAATACTATGTTTTCCTTGAAACAAGTTTCATCTCCCTAGGGTGTGTGTATTCGTTTGTGTGTTGACTGAGCCCTGGTTTACATTTCCTGATGGATGGGAATGCCTTCTCTTTTTTTTTAAGGTGGTGCATAAAATGTATTTATTATTCTTTATCTCTTGCGTCTTGCAAGGAATCATTTGTTTTCATTCAGAGAAATGAATGCCCTGTGAAGCCTGAAGAGTAATAACACACCAGAATGACATGGGAAGAGCAAGACAGAAATCTGCAAGATCCCATGGCCGGTGAATAACCTCCGCCGATCACTGCTATTGTGAATAGTACAGTATTATTTAATGCCCATTCTTACTTGCACTTCCATTTCATAATGCCTCTGAAAAATCGCTGGAAAATTTGGTTCCTCCTTTAAAACTCAGCTACCCCTAAAACAGATGGAGATTCACTGATTTTTGTGTTAAATCTGAGGAGATGGAAGAATCAATTTGATTCTATTTCTTAAAACAATGGCTCAAGTCAATATATTGCTCATCTCTCTGGATTCCATAAGTGCGAGTGACAAACGAGACTTTATTTATAGGCTCTTTCATGCAGGAGGCTGTGGGGGGAGAGAGGGGTCAAGACTGGATAACCCACATGGCCTCTTCTGACCCTATGAATAGCTGCAGTAAAAGGGCCCCAGGACGTATTACCCAGATCTGGAGAATTGTAATCAATCAGATTCATTTATTTTCGCCAGTGACTTTCATGACAGCTGGATCCAACCAGTGCTGTGTAGATGCAAAGACTCTCATCCGGAGAGTAGCTGAGTGCCACAACTTTCACAGGAATGGCAAATACTTAGCACCAGTCAGAATCAAGGCCTCCTCTCAATAGGGTGGAGGGAGCTTAGCGGATCAGAGATGTTTCCACGCAATTTCCCCCTTGCTCCCCATTCAGAAACCTCCTGTTTAGCATCCCTTTGCTACAAATGTCCTAGATTTTGATGCAGTTGACACACTGCCCAGTTAAACGGTTGGAGACTTCTTCCCTGATGGTGACTGGGTGTATCGCTCACAGCACACGCATCTTTTCATTTTGTCCCTTGTTATCTAACCACATACAGGGAGCATTTATGACAACATCCAAGGCTTAGGAGCAGAAAACACACATTTTTCCTAGGGTCCCCCCCCCCCCCATAAGTCTCAATTGTCCCTAACTACAGTGCATAGAAGCCAAATTTTAAAAGAATAAAAGGGGGGGGGACCCTCACAAGTTTTTATCCCCCTACCATTTTACAGGTCTGTAAACCAACCCGGTATTTAAGCTGATGAAAGCCAGATATTTTTGCTCAATAAATCAGATGCTGCTGCTTTACAATTTTTTAGCTTGGTTCTGAATCACAGTTAAAAACCTAAATTATAGCGCCACCTGCAGGGGACTAGAAATTTCAGCAGCTCTGGAAATCACAGGCCACAGAGAGAGGAGTGTATAAAATAAAATAAACCACAGGCAAGAGAGCAGAGGTGGGGTTTTTCCTGATAGTGTGTAATTGCACCCGGACACACTCTAGGGCATGCATGTGGCTGGGATAATGCCACTTCTCTTCTCCCTTCCAGCCCTCATTTCAGCTAGCATCTCAGCAGGCTGCCCCCGGCCTGGGTTATCCTAGCATGACACCTCATATTGCTCCAGTACCCTGCAGAAGCACCCTCAATCAAAAGCTGTTAATTTAATTTTCTGTACACTAAATGCCACAGTGAAGCGATGGTGATAACTCAGATGTTTGAAGCTTAAACAACTTCACCAGCTCGGCTGACACCCAAAACAAAATTGGCCTCCTCTAGCGAGCTGTCACCGTTTTTGTGTCTGACAAAGGAGGTCTTCATCGCGCTATCGGAGTGTAAACATTTCATTACAATTGGTTTCAAAGCTGGTCCAGCGCTTAGCATTGTCATTCCTTACGCTCCTGGGACAAATGGAACCCAACTACCACTCTCTGGATTGGCCAAGACTCGAAAAGACCAAACAAGCTGACTGCACAGAGCACATGCCCTCAGTTGTTGCCAGGAAAAAGGAGGTGGGGAGTATGTGAAAAGCAAGGAGTCTTGTCCCTTCATCTTTGCTTGAGAGATTTAAAATTAGATTCACCTGATAGGCCTTTTCCAGCTCTACCTTCTATGGATCTACAGTCTTGTCCCTAATGCCAGCGGAGTGGTGATTTCCCCTCTCCCCCAGCTCCACACCATTCAGAAAGCTGCTCATTTGTTCTGCAGTTTTATCAGCCTTCAGTATGGGCACACAAGAAGAACAAAAACAAACAGAGCACCGCTGGAAAGGGAACTCAAACAGCCAGCAATGAAGAGGAGGCTGGGGAACTTGGGAAGAACAGGATTCTGTTAGCAACATAGTCAAGTGCCTGCTTCTGGAAGAGAATCTAGATACAAATATTCAAGTGACAGGGAAGGAGAGTGCCCCAAAGAGTATTTTTTATCATACTTGTCTGGGGTCCAAAAAGCACACACTCCCAGTGCTCACCATCATATGCTTCTGCTGCTAGTATATAACTAGGCATGCAGTGGGACATGATAGAGCATCTAGTGCAAAGATGAGCTTAGCCTAGCAGTCCAGCAAGAGGAAGGATGCCTGGGTTTCATTCCCTTACCTGCCACTGACTGGCTACATGGCCGCAGGCAAATCACTTAACTCCACTGTGCCACAGTTCCTGCCCTTCTGCAAAATTCTCCCTCTGCGGGGCAGCAGATAAGTAGTGCATGGCTTAACACTTGCAGATGCATATGAGAAACACCAGGCTGGAAATCCCTTTACCCAACAAGACACATTGGTCAATCAGTGCCCATTAAAAATAGGTTTCCTTTCTGGACACTACCAAGCAGCTGGATTCTTAGTGTACTAGATGTGTTGCCTACCAGACTTGCTTTCATCATTTTTTCAAGGTGCCTAGGAGTAGTTTCTCATTGTCCCTGTAAGAATATTGGGCAACAGGAGCAAGGGGATGGTCAGAAATCAGATCATTAGAGATCAGAGAGACCTAATAGTTTAGCTAGTCCTCCCCCTTCCTCCCATTAGCAGTGCAGGACTCTTCCCTATAGTATATATGCTGCTGCGTTATCCAGTCTAGTTTTAAACTCAAGCAATGAGGCTTTCACCACTTCCCTTGGCAGTCAAACAGCAAGAAGCTGTTCCCGATTATTCAGCCTGATTCTCTCCCCACACCCAAACACACACATCACCCCATCTCCTAGTTTCTACCCCCTTGGGTAGAAAGACACTTTTAGGCTTTTCAGCCTCCCAATCCTCTGACCCACCCACTTCCATGACACTCCAGTCTATCTCACCCATCCGGTCTCTCTAGAGAAGAGAATGTCTTATGGGCCCCACTGATGTTGGTGAAACACAACACAAAGACACCAAGCTGGTCCAATAAAATGTATTCCCTCACCCACCTTGTCTCTCTAATATCCTGGGACCGACACAGGGAAAGTGGGGGTGTGGTTCTCAACCACAAGGTGAGTGGCTCTGGATTTTTTTTCCTTCCCCCTTGTCCCACATGGTGGGTTGAGAAGGAGGATCTGGTCTTGTTTCTTCCCAGAGGGGATCAGCAGACAAGGTACTCGTTCCCATTCTTCTAGCTCCAGGGGTGAAAGTAATTTAAAGGTCATACCATATTCTGGACTTCTTAGCATGGGGCGTGACCTCAACTGGAAGAGGCGTGGCCTTTAAATCCCTGGGCCCTTTCAATCAGGGTGAAAGGGCTGGAAGCCCCGGGGGTGATTTAAAGGGCCTGGGGCTATTGCTGTCACAGCAGAGCCCCGGGCCCTTTAAATCACCAATGGAGCCCCAGGGACTCCCAGCAGCTGCTGCTACCCCAGAGCTCCGTCCGGGCTCTGGAGGAGCTTTAAAGGGCTGTGGACTCTGCTGTGGTAGCGGCAGCTGGGAGCCCCTGGCCCTTTAAATCACCACCAGACCTGCTGCAGCCTCCCCAGGGGTCTGGCAGCGATTTAAAGGGTCCGGGGTGGTGCCAATGGCCGGGAGCCCTGGGCCCCTTTAAGTTTCCGCCCAAGGAAGCTGGTCCCCAGTATGGTGCTCTGTCTCTTGCTGGTACGCTGTACTGGGGTGTACCACCTAGCCCCAGGGTATGCTACCAAGGTAATGCTTGACAGACACAGTTATAGGCCACTTCACCTCATCTTTCAAACACTTTCCAACCATCGAGGCTGCCCTTCCTCTCCCTTTGGGTCCCTGAAAAGCTGCCTGTCCTTGGAACCCCACTGAACTATTCCTCTTCCCCCCCCCCCCCCCACGTTCTAGTCACACGCTGGCTCTCGTGCATCCAAAAGTGAAGGGGCACCCGGGGGAAGGATGGGTGAAATGAGATCCAGGGGACCCGCGAGGACAACGATCAGGAGTGCCTAGCGCATAGCCAGGTGCTGTCAAATTAAGAGGACATGAGAGAGGAGACGTGTCAGACTGCAGGAGACGGGTCACGGGGCCAGGATACAGAATCAGGCAGGGGGAAATGATAAAATGCAAGGAGATGAAGTAGGACCAATTCATTGCTTTTTCATTATGGAGGACAAGATAAGTGGGAAGAACGATCAATATCGAGCGAGGGAGGTGGGAGAATACTGCAGGGAAATAAGGACCTGGGATGGTCAGCGTGGAGGAGTGAGGCAGAGCAACTGGTACAGAGCTAGAGAGCCATGCTGTACACACACTAGGGATGGCAGTGATGCAGTGGAGAGCAATGCAGGCTGGAAAGCAGAGGGGCCTGAAAGCAAGAATGAATAATGATGATGATGATGATGATGATGATACAGGGAAAAGGCAAAAAATGGGAAACTCCAGCGAGGAAAACTAAAGTCTGGGGAAAATAAGATGATAGGCTCAGGCAGAATCTGTCCTGGAATTGGAGGGGGTTAGGACTAAAGTAGGAAAATATGTATCTGGAGGAGACTGGGCACTGCAAAGAAAGGATAGCACAATGGTTAGAGCGCTGCCCTGGACTAGTCACTGCTATCAGAGCTGCGATTGCAGCCGGTGTAGACAGATCCTAGCTAGCTTGCGTAGCGATTGCAGCAAAGCTGTGGCAGTCTGGCCTAAATGCCCAAATCCATACCCCAGCTCTTCGGTGGGCTGATCCTCAGCTCTGTATCAATCACTCCTGATCCTGGGGGTTCTGACTCATGATTTCTGGTAAGAGTAGGTGGTGCCACCAGCCATGGGAAGAGAGGGGTGTGATTTCATAGGGGGCGAGTTATGAGAAGACAAAGAACGCCTATGTTTGCATACCGCCCTCATCACCATGGTATCGAAGTAAAAAGGACAGAAGGAGAAAACAGAAAATGAGAGAGAAAAGAAAGGGGTTAGTGAAGAAAGAGAAACAGGAAGGGGAAGTGAAATCCATTTCCCTGATGAACAATAGAACTTGTTAAAGAATCAATGGACAGTCCCCACTGTCGCCTTTATTTACAGTTAGGAGAATGCTGTTAAGTCCCTTTATGTAACCATCCTTTAAAGTTGCCTGTTTTCAAAGGGAATATCCTCTTTATCTCACTGTAGAGGGGCTTAGCCGGTCGATCCTTCCCATTACTCAGGGCTTAGAAATAAAAACGAGTATGCATGTATGCTAGGTCCTCCAGTTAAAGCAGTACAGATGCAGTGAACACTAGGACAGCCTGGTGCCCTGCTTTGTATATGTGTAGGACCTACACTAAGGTGTCAGTGGTTTAGTTTTTAGTTACTCAGCACCAGGAGGGTTATTCAGTTATGAAAATGGACCATTTGGGGAGTGAATTTGTAAGGTCTTTGACCCCTTTGCAGTACTGGGCCTTCCCTGTAACAGTTGGTGTCACATCATCTAGATCAGGGAGTTAAACTCCTGATGCTTCTTGGTGCCTAGAAATTGTCAGATCAGTGATCTGTCTAGTCCCAGAGTAGGCAACCTATGACAAGTGTGCCAAAGACGGCACACGAGCTGATTTTCAGTGACACTCACACTGCCCTGGTCCTGGCCACTGGTTCAGGGGGCTCTGCATTTTAATTTAAAATGCAGCTTAAACATTTTAAAAACCTTATTTACTTTACATACAACAATAGTTTAGTTCTACATTATAGACTTATAGAAAGAGACCTTCTAAAAATGTTAAAATGTATTACTGGCAAGCAAAACCTTAAATCAGAATGAATAAATGAAGACTCGGCACACCCCTTCTGAAATGTTGCTGACTCCTAGTCTGGTCCACGATCCTGTCTCAGTGACTAAACACTTGAGAGGAAGGTGCAAGACACCCCATAGATAGATAGAAGTTTCCTAGTCAGGCCATGCAGTTAGTGGTTAGCCTATAACCCAGAATCTTATTTATTCAAGTGATATTGTTATCCATATAAAATGCCTACTCCTTTTTTGAACCCTGCTAAGATCTTTGCCTCAGCACCACTTTCTGGCAGCAAACCGCATGAGCTAATGAGGATGTAAAAAAAGGTATTTCCTTTAGTCAGTTTTAAATTGGTCGCCTTCCAGATTGATCAGAAGATTCCTTGATCTTGAGGACAAGAAAGTAGCAATGCTCAGTTTACCTTCCCTAGACCCTTCATTATATCGTATACCCTCCTTATATCCCCTCTTATTTACACCCCCGCCACACAGTCAGATTTTGTCCTCAGGCTATCATATGGAAGTCTCTCCATGCCTCTAATCATTGTCACTACCCATTTTTGGGCAACATTTCTATGTAAACTGTTTGGATTATAAACTCTTTGGGGCAGGGACTGTCTCTTAGTAGGCAATTGGTTCCCATTGTGCAGCCTGCTTGACAGCCTCTCTAGCCACTATCGCGAGGCAAATAAAATCATGCTGGCCCTTTAAACTCAGTTAATATCTCATCTCATGACTTGACAGCAGCCCCACCCCACACCCCCACCCCTTTAACGGCTTTTATACAAGTTCCCAATGTAGGGATAAACCTGCCAAAGGAATAAAAGCTGCAAAAGGAATAAGCTTGCTGCACATGTTGTAGCCCTTTATATCTATGAAGCCCCACTGAAACCCCTCTCAAATGAATAGAGCGATAATGTTAATGGAATTATGCATTGTGTCTGATCAGGCACTGCCACTGAAAGATAAATGCCAAGGCAAAGCTGAGGCATTTAATCAAAAATAAACCACCTCACCATTTTTCTTCTTCCAAAGAAGCACACCACGGTCCTGTCACTGCATATTATTTTGCTGGCATTATCTCTTATTTCCAAATAATTCAATTTAACGGGGAGGGGAGGGAGGTGGAAATGAGAAATCAAATTAATTAGAGTGACCCAACAAACTTGTGTTTGCACTGGAAGATTTAACATGGCAGCAAATCTAGTAGGAGACAAATTGCATTCGAATTAATTTAAGGGAGATAATTTGGGGCATATCAAGTTTATTTAGGATCAATTTTAATAAGCAAAAATAAAGTCAAGCAGTGGGTGATACAAACAGCCAATCAAAAGCCAACTCCAGTAGAGGTTTATACAATAGACTGACAGTTACTTAGGAAGCCATTACGTGGCAAACAACATTTTTGTAGGGCTGAGACAATTAAAAGGACACTCATTTCAACCAGCTGAACTTATTAGTTATGAATACATTTTCTGATGAATTTGGCCTTCCTCCCCATTTGCCAGAGCCCTTAGCACATTTTGGGGCTCTGAGGTAAATTCCATTTTGGTGTGGATAGCCAGCAGAAGGCCCCGTGCAGCACTTCAAAATGGCACACCGCCATGTTGAATGGTCTAGTATCTTGAGGCCTGAACCGGGTTCTGCCACGAACTCACAGGGACACCTTGGGCAAGTCCCTTCATGGGTGTGTGTGTTATGCAAGCATATGAAAGCTTAGTATGGAGCAGGGCCCCTGTAGCCACGTGCAGACTCGCCCCAGTGGCACCTCCTGCTGGCTGTCTGGGAATTAGCTCTTCTCCAGCTGCAGCGCCCTCTGCAGGCCAGTGTCTCATCTCTCACCGGCCCCCCATGTCCCTCCCATACTCTGCTGCCCCCTGGCAGTAACCCCTCACTCTCAGGGTTTCTCCTCCCCAGGGGACCCCAACCCCCTAATCCCACCTTGCCTCAGCCTGTGGCTACTGCCAGTCAGCAACAAGCCCCTGCTCCCTGGGGCAGACTGCCGTGTAAGTCAGTCATCATAGGCAAGGGGGGTAGGATCTACTGCCACTACCTAGCACCGGGCTGCCCCTTCGCAGCCCCAGAACCTGTTTAGGCCCCGCACAAGGCCCTGCAGCCTGGGGGGTTCTCCAGGTAGGAGCTCCCCAGCGCCCTCTGCCTTCCCCGAGCCCTGCTCCACTGCAGAGGCTTAACTCAGGTAGGCTGTTCCCTTCCCAGGCAGTCAAGTCCTTCGCTTTCTAGTCAGAGAGAGACTGCCCAGGTTCCTGGCTCACAGCCTTTTATAGAGCCCAGCTGAGCCCTGATTGGGTTGGGACCCAGCTGTGGCCACTTCCCCATCAGCCTGGGCTTTTCCTTTCACCTCCCAGCCCTCTCCCAGGGCTGGCTTTAACCCTGTCAGGACTGGAGCGGGTGACCACCCTGCTAGAGCCCACTTTGTGCTAGATGCTGTCTACACACACACACTCCTGTCCTGAAGCATTTCTTACCATGCACGTGTACAGTACCTCACACAATGGGCCCCAAGCTAGGCTCTGCATTAATGTAATATAACCCCATCAGTGCACTAGGTATACTACAGAGAGGAATGGAAACAGGGTCCTTGCCCTTTCATCCCCCTCCCCCCCCAAAGAGATTACAATCTAAATATACCGTGGTTTGACATAATTCTGTACATATTTATCTTTATAAGCCTGGAGTTGATGGTATATATTGGGCCAAATCCACATCTGCTGTAATACAGCCTCACCCCACTGAAGATACAGTGGGCATAAATGTATTTATTGAGCCAATAGCTGGTGGTGGAAGACAGTCACTGGCAGTCACCAAGAACATTCACCCATGACCTGAATGCATTAGACATTCCTAGGCCAGGGACCATTTTAAAACTGGAGTTTCACTACACTTAGTATCCAAAAAAAACCCCACACTTCCAGCTGGTGCAAGCTCCCCTGCTGCTGTGATTTTCCAGAGCACACCAAACTCTACTGTGGCAGCCACTCCCTGCTCCCCTTTAATCCCCTCAGAAGACCTTCAATTCTTAAAGAGACAAGGCACAGGGAAGTGTAATCCTGGCATTCCCATAGGAATGCTACACATCCCGTTACCATATTCAACCATGTGGGACAAGAAGGAATTAGACCCTCTCTTAATGGGGAAGGGGGCCAGAGAGGAGATGGAAGGATATTGTCTCAAGGAGAGAAGTGGAAGTCACTAGTTTTTAGTGATCCAAGTGAGACAAGACTGAGTATTTAGGATTTGCCTTTAAACTCCACACTAAAAGGCTGCTCATCATGAGCATGTGCTCCCCTTTGCCGTACACTGAAAAGCCAAGAGCTTAGGAGATACAAAGTAAAAATTCACCTAAGCAGCACTAACCACCTCATTATTGTAATGATTGATTATTTGAGAATAATACTAAATCAGGGAGCCATTATGGTAGGCACTATGCGCTATAAACAATGATCACATCTCTTATCTGCTGGCATGTTTTCCCTGCAGGGGACATTGAGGGGGAAGGGAATTAACCCAGGAGCAGTACAGCTAGCTTGTGAAGTCGGGGCTCCAAGCACCATTTCTTTCACTGGTCCAATCTTCCAACTATGAGGATGTAAGAGAAAGATTTCCTCACGTTATCTGGCCCCACAAGTGATTTTCCTCACTGCTTTTGGATGGAATACCTGTGCCTGACCCTGGGAGAAAGGAGAGACACGGCGCCATGCTACAGAGCAACCTGCCACCAGATTAGGGGGCAGCTGCAAACATAGCATGTAACCGTATTCTGGGTGGGTGATAGTCCTGCCCTGAGAAACACCTGCAGGGGCTGCTTCTTCCTCACCACCAGGGCCCATCATGGAACCAGGAGTCCAAGCAGGAGATTGGCCTATGCATGAGAATGGAGCACAGGGCACCCGAACAGCAGTTCAAAATATTTCTATTCATGGGGAGTCCAATATTTCAACAAAACCCACATTTCCCAACCAGCTCTCGTGGCTTGTTCCCCTGCCCAATGAGCTATCCCAGTACAGCCCACAAAAGCTTATGCTTCAATACTTTAGTTAGTCTTTGAGGTGCCACAGGACTCTGTTACCTCTTTATACTGGTATAATCGCAGCCACACATGGTGGTTCATACCGCTAGGAATAGTTGAGCTGGGACAGTTTGTGTGAAGACAGGACCTCACCCTCTAGCTTGTCCTGCCGATGAGTTGAGAGCAGTCCCAGCGCCACTCACTCACCCTAACTGGTGAGTTACCATAGTTACTAATGCATCCCCTGAATAACCATCATTCCAGTACTTCCAGGACTGGCATGGGCCACCTCCACCAAGACCCTGAACACGCAGTGCATACAAAGTCACACTTCATGGAGGACACCCCTTTTGAAGAGCAGACCACCCTGCTACCCACACTAGCACAGTGTGAACTTCAAAATGGCCACATCCTCCATGCCATGCGTGATACCAGACAAAACCACATCTGGTTTATATCACTCCGGACAGGGAACAAGCCAGACAAAAGCAGGACTGTCCAGAAATCAAAACCAAATGAAGGGCCTGCCTACGGCAGATCATCACTGTTCATCCTGTCGGAGAACAGAAGAACTGTTCACAGCCCCTCTCAGGAAGCATGGTTGTTACTGCCCAGGGTTTGTTGTCCCCGGTCAATGAGGATGCAATTGGAAAGGATACATGCTGGGCCATAAAAGATTATGAAGATTTAAATGCCTCCCAGTGATTTATGCTTCTGTAATGAAGGGCTTTTAAATTTAAAAGTTATGGGAGTGGCCTTTCTTTTTGGGAAAAATAAATAAATCTATCTATGGTTGGCTGAACTGAAGAGCATTAAGCCCCACAGAGTCTGCTAGCCCTGAGATCAGAGCATTTCCTCAAGCACACGTAGTGGGGTGGGACAGAAGAGGAGAAATCAGTGCCAACTTTTTACTGCAACTTTCAGATCCTGCACTAATAAAAATCAGCTTATTTTACCTAGAAGGCTCAGAATAGGCTCTCTGTGTCCTAGCCACTTTCTTGAGAAACTTTGTAAGACTCTGCAAGGACAGCAAATTGGGTCCCAGTCCTTTTGCACTTGGAGAGAAAGTCTAGAGTGGAGTGCAGAACAGAGGGGTGTGGAATCATTGGATCTACTGGCTTTGCAGCAGTTACTGGGGAATGCCCCCAGCATGCCAGCCTTCCCCAGGGGACACAGAGCTGGGATATCAGGTTCACAGATGCCCAGGCCAGAAGGAATCATTGTGATCTGTTCTGACTGTCCATAGAGCGCAGGCTAGAGAACTGACCCAAAATAATGTCTAGGTATCCTAGAGCGCATCTTTCAGAAAAACATCCACTCTTGATTTTAAAGTTGTCGATTACAGAGAATCCCCATGACTCTTAGTTAACAGCGCCACGGGTCGATTACTCTCACCATTAAAAACGTATGCCTTATTTCCAGTCTGAATTTGTCCAGCTTCGACTTTCAGCCATTGGATTGTATTATACCTGCCTCGGCAAGACTGAAAAGCTTATTTATAAAATATATGTTCCCCTCTAGATACAGACAAACTAATCACCCCTTAATTTTTGTGGTTCTTCTCTGAACCCCCTCCATTTTAGTGGTATCCGTCTTGAGTTGTAGGCACCAGAACAGGACACGGTATTCCAATAGTGGTTGGCCCATAGCCAAATAGAGGCAAAATAATCTCTCTACTGGTACATGAGATTTCCGTTTTGCATCCCAGAATTGCCTTAGCTCTTTTGGCCACAGCATCACACTGGGAGCTCGTATTCAGCTGATTATCCATCATGAACCCCAGGTCATTTTCAGAGTCACTGCTTCCCAGGATAGAGTCCACCATCCTGTAAGCATCAACGTTCTTTGCTTCTCAATGTACACTTATGAGTTTGTACATTTATATACGCTAAGCCACTTTCTGCTCTCTGGCTATCCTTGACTCCTGAGAAGGTCCCTTTGGGGTCCTATGGCAGCCGAAAGCAAGGCCTCATCTCCACAATAAAGCTGTGCTGGTTTCGTTAACTCAGTTCTTGTGTGTGTCCACCTTTGTCTCAGTTTAGCAGCGCCACTCAAATCAACTAATCCAATACAGCTTTCTCCTGTAGACTAGGCCCAAGTTACAGCAGCCTGGCGGTCACTGGCAGGTAGTGTGACCATACAGCAAATACAAAAACTCAGGACGGGGGTGGGGGGCAATAGGAGCCTATATAAGAAAAAGACACACACCCCAAGACAGCTCCCAAAATCCCAGGAGCTGTAAAACTAATAAAGTCACCCTGGTCTCCCTACCTCCGTTCCTGCAGAGTCCAGAGCAGAACCAAAACTAATCAAATCCACTGTCTGGTGACTATATTAAAGCATTCTGGGATGGAGGCTCAGATAACACGGTTTAAACAAATTTAGAACCCACGTGGCAATGAATATGGACAGGACTTAGGCTGGCTGTGTGAACTGGGCATGTCACTTCATCACTCTGTTCCTCATTTTCCTTATCACTAAAACAGGACTAGTGAGACCAACCTCCTTTGCAAATCACTTTGAGATCTACAGATGAAAAACACTAGTACTGTATTAATTGTTACTGGGGCCGCTAGACAGACAGTCTGGGAGCTAGACAGAACCACAGGGTCTAACTAAACAGCCTGTGCAGCATGTGTCACCATTCAGGCCTGAGCTGGACTCCAGAGTCACAGAAAGGACTGCTGACTGCAGTACCACTTAAAAGCAGACCTGAGAACTTTGGAGGCCATACAATCTACACACCACTAGGCCTTACCACTCTCTGGCTGGGATAGCACCTGCCAGTGGTCACTCTGACACTGTTTCTCCATCAGGTAACTCAGACCTTCAGTCAGGTCACAACCTTCAGCCCACCCCTTTCCAGGTCCCCCCTGAGCCACTTCCTACCTCAAGGCTTCTTGGTTTCCTTCAGGGTCTCCCAGTTTTTTCCCTCCTGTTTAGTCACAGTCTCGTCCAGACCTCCCTACCTAGCAGGGTATCCACAGTCACTCTGCTTAGTTAGGATCTCTCCCTGCTCTGAGTGTCTAGCCAGTTCTTTCCCTCAGCTGCACTATATCATCCCATAAGCCCAGCTCTTTATGGGGAATTGCCAGATTCCCATCAGGTGGGGCTCATTCTGTAATCAGGCTGGCTTATCCCCAGATTCTTCAGCCTTACCGGAAATCCTGGGGCAAGCCACCCTGTTACAAGGTTCTTCTTCTGTTTTGGCTTGGACAAAAAGCCAGGTTTCAGGCTGCTGACTGCTTCCTTATTTTAGTCCCCTGACCACAATTTTAAAATGAGATTTCTCTTGTAAAGTAACAGGGCAAACTCAGAACCTCTTTGATTTCTACTTACAAACCCAAGGGGGACCCATTTTCCAATTCAAGTTTGGATGCAGTTGAAACCTCATGAGAACAGCAAATGTCATGGAATTTCCAGGAGGGAGGAGGTCAGGGGGGAAAGAGCTTGAAAAGAGCTTGATGTCTTATGAAACCTCACCAAACTTCTCTGCGGTGGGGGAGGGGAACACAGATGATTAAAACCATAAGGTGAGAGCAATTAAAAGGCATAGGGCAAGAGGATGTTCAAGGTGAGGTTAGCGATCGGCTGGAACTGATGAGTCAGAGAGATACAGGGAGGCCATTCCAGACAACGGCAGTAGAGGAGAAGGCCCAAGCACTAACAGGGTGAAGGGATAAAGAGGGGGCTTGATTCAAGATGAGCAGAAAGGTGACGAGTAAAAGTGATTTGCAAGGTAAGCTGGAGTAAATATAACCCCTGGCTCAGTGCACGTTGTGTGTCCCTCTCTAGTGGCTGGACCAAATAAGATAACAGCCTACTCTTTCTACCAGCTTTTAGTGCCTAGGCCTAAGGTCCCAGGTCTGATATCTGCTGATGAGCTGCAATGGGGAAGAGGTGTGAATGCATAAATCCACTGAGCAGTCAAATGCTACCCAAATCCCATGCCTCAGTTCAGCGGAATACCTCAAGCGATGGGGTGTGGTTCTGTCTGATCCCAACCCAGTGTGACACTAGCCTAATTCCATTGGCTTCAAGTGGAGTTACTCTTGATCTAGTGCAGGTAAGACCAGGTACTGTAGGCTCTGATACTTCAAAACTGGGATGATGTGGCTGGCTGAACACAGTAACTAGGTCCCAGCCCTGCCATGAGTTTTGCACAGACAAACCACTGCACCTGCACAAGTCAGAGCATTGGCCAGTATTTGGTTATCGTTATGAGGTCCCGAAGACAGGGCATTAGGCTGGGAGTCAGGGCAACCCAGTTTCTGGTCTCAGCTCTACCACTGAACAGCTGGGTGACCCTGGACGAGTCCTTCCATCTCTCTATTTCCCCTCCCACTCATCTGTCTGATCTACTTAGCTCTTTGTGTCAGGGGCTGTCTTTCACTGTGCACCTAGCCTGCCTTGTGGTATAAGACCCTAATCTTGATTGTGACCCCTAGAGCTACTGTAATACAAATAATAATTTCCATCCCATCTATTTTTTATGTGGTACTGAGCTATATTAAACAGTTGGTGATTGGTACACTTATGCTGCATTAAATCTAGATGTTTGCTTTTCATGATGTGTATATATATGCATGGCTTTTAACTTTATGTATGGTAGAGTGTTTTAATTATGAAATCAATAAGACTTTCAAACTTATGAATGCTGCACTGTCTAACGTTCATGGCTGGGTGTGACGAGCATTCTCCTCTGACTTCGTTTGTACAGTACATAAATCCCATCTATAACAACAGAGCTGCAGACTTTTTTTAACTCAAGAAGCTATTCATTCCTTATTATCTTGGCTGAGTCTCTCTTTCCCACTGAGACCTCATTCCTGCCAGCTGATCCACATGGGTTGACCTCTGAAGTTCTACTGACTTCAATAGATGTCATTACTATTGAAAGGCTGTAGGAAGTATGAGCTAGTGGGTGGAGTATTGAACTGGGAATCCAGTGACACATGTTCAATGGAGGAGGGATAGCTCAGTGGCTTGAGTATTGGCCTACTAAATCTAGGATTTTGAGTTCAATCCTTGAGGGGGCCATTTAGGGATCTGGGGCAAAAAATCTGTCAGGGGACACTACTTGGTCCTTCTAATGAAGGCAGGGGACTGGACTTGATGACCTTTCAAGGTCCTTCCAGCTCTATGAGATAGGTATATCTCCATATTATATTATAATTCCCACATTTCTGTGTGACCTTGGATAAGTCACTTAGTCCTGATCTACACTGGAGGAGGAGGAGGGGGGGAAATCGACCTAAAATTCACAACTTCAGCTATGCCTAGTGCCTAACCACTGGACAATCCTTCCTCACTACAAAAGCTGCCTCACAGGATCAGGGCTTTAACTTTCTCCTCGTAAAAATCGACTGGACCAGAGATCACCAGCCGAGGTGCTGTCCCATTGACCTCAGTAGACTTAGAGCTGCATAAAGGAAAGGAGAATCAGTCCTCTTAGCCTAAGAGGACTGATTCTCCTTTCCTTTATGCAGCTCTAAGTCTACTGAGGTCAAGAGTCTTAGACCTACAGAGTCGGGAGACACATATCAGCCCCTCTCGCTGGACTTTGGAATTTCTGCATCTAGTCAGGCATTGGCAAAGACGGAGAAAATGATTTAAATGAATCTGGGACTTCCCAAAAGGTCTGGTTTGAATTCTGGAGCAAGCTAGGGGCTGTGGTGAATTATGTATTTGCCCTTGGCCATGCTGGATCAAACCACTGGTCCCACTATGGATGCTCCCATTTGCCCTATAAATACACATAATCTTACAATGTTTTTGGCTTTGTGGGAATGTGCCGTTTCCTCAGGAATAGGAAGGGGGAAACATAACAGGGGTTAAGAGCACTTACCAGCTAGAGGAGATGAAGAAACAACAGTTACAAAATGGCTCCTTGAAAGCTGCCTTGCTCTGCTCAATTTAAAGTGCCAGTCCCCTGAAAAATATGCTGGGAAAAGGTTCCTACAAGGTGGCAACCTTATCTTAAGAAGAATGAGCAGGGATTAGGCAGTTTTCAAGAAAGGCATTGTGTGTTTCAATGTTACATTATTGTCAATTATATCCTGTGGCAGAGAGTTCCACAGGTTAATTCTGTAAAATAAAGTGGCAGGACAACTCACACTGAAGTATTTAGTAGTTTCACTGATTGATAAAAGCTCATCTAGGGAGTTAAAGGGTATTGCTGAATTACCACTTCCAATGAAAGTTAAGTTCTTGGCCCTAATTATTTTAATAGGATTTATTAAGCACCATTAGGGGCCTCAGTGAAAAGAATCACATGGCCCTTGTCCCAAGAATCTTATATTCTAAATGAGAGAGACAGTGTCAATGTGGTTCATACACATAACGAACTGGGTGAACAAATGAAAAGCTGTCCTCAAGGCACTGTGTATGTGTCAAAACAAACTCTGTAGGGAGTTAAGACGGGGAGTGGCACGAGAGGGGTTAAATCCCCATTTTCCCATTTGTGAGGGGTTTTTCCTTCGCAGTACTTTGTTCCAATTAAGGGGGGCAGCATTGTCTAATGGTTAAAGCAAGGGATGGGGAATCAGGAGACCTGGCTGCTCCTTTAGACTCCGCCCGATGACGCTGTTTGTTACTTTTGGCAAATCACTTATTATTTAATGTGGGTATCGGCAGCGAGAGGCCCAAACCAAGATGAGATCGCCATTGCATGAAGTGTTACAAATACATACAATATAAGAGACTCTCCCTTGCGGACAAGACAACCCGTGGGGAAACAGAAATAGTATTATCCCTGTTTTACAGATGGGAAGCTCAGACATGGCAACCTCAAACAGTGAGATTCAGTTTCCCATTCAAGGTCACCATGGGGAGTTTTTGCCGGAGCCAGGAATTGAACCTATGTCTTTTGAGTCCCCGTCCAGTGCATTAATCACCATATTAGCCTTCCTCTTTATTTAGGCCCTGTGCCTATTGAAATCAATGACACAATTCCTACTAATGTCAGTGGGAATGGAGCCTTTAACCTCAATGGGCCTCAGTTTCTGCAGCTGCGAAATGGGCACAATTCTACCTCCCCACCTTCACATAGTCCATGGAGATCCTCCCCTCATGAACAAAGCTGCACATCAATGCAAAGTGGGATTACCGTCGCCGCTGCTGCCTGCCACTGCCGAGGGACCCAGAGTTACTCCAGGCAATTAAAGCCAATGAATCGATTCATTTCAGCCAGTCTGCTGCGAGGAAGATAGAAACCTCCTATCGAGGCAGGAGCTGTGACCACTCATGTAAACACAAGTTAATCAACAACTCGCATTAAATAAGTGTAGTCAGGTGATGACCCCAATTTCTTTTATTCCAGGATATATTTCTTCAGCAGCCGCTCATTTTACAGCTTTTTTCTTTCCGCTTGTATCTAATTAGGAGCCACATTCAGAACAAGTACAGGCAGTGGGAATTACAGCGAACAGCCATGCAGGAAGTGAGGCGCTCCTGCACACTACCTGGCGGGGCTTTTTAGGGGCTCCACAGCCAGGGTTGCTGGAACAATTTGAATAGTGGGGGAGGGGAGGGGCTTAGAGCCATTGAACTAATTGTAAAACCCTGTATCTGATGGAGACCGCTTCAAGCCTTACCTGGCTCAGACGTGCCGCCATTGAGGATGGAGAAATCCTGGAGGCCCCATTTGCCGCTGCTGAAGATACAATACACAGACGTACCATTGTCAGCATCTTTGTTGTAAACAGCTTTACCCTATGTTGTAATTAACACACACAAACTCAGTTGCTTAGTTGCTCATCTTCATGAGACAAATCAAAATTTAGGATACTGAATTTACTCCCCTTCATCCACACACGTTGTAAGCACCACGTTCTCACCGCTCCTTGGGATTTATACAGCCCTGTGGCAATCATGGTAAATATGGCCCTGGGGTAGGATAGTGCATGGATATAAGTACAATAGACTCTCGATTATCCAGACTTGGGTTAACCAGGATGTGGATTAACCAGGATGTCAAAAAAACTACAAGTAACTCGCAGGGCCGGCTCTGGCTTTGTTGCCACCCCAAGCACACACAAAAAAACACCCCCACCAGGGTACAGGGCAGCCAGTGAACCAACACCCCCTCCCTCTGGCGCAGAGTGGCTGGTGAACCAACCACCCCTCCCCATATTTCCTATGGATGGTGATTATCCAGAATTTTATTAACCAGGATTAATTTTTTCCCTATCATCCTGGATAATTGAGAGTCTACTGTATATGTGTATAGGGCAACTGGATTGAATACTGCCATTGTTTTCCACAGATGGCGGTGATTTTAGCTAATATCACACTCCTGAGGGTAACAGAGGCTGAAAGGGAATAGCTCCTGCAGCTGTCAAGGTACTGCCTGGCACTACACACTACAAGCTTGTGGGCTTCTGTGCCCACTTACCAAAGATTCCTTCTCCAGCCTTTAGGGATTACCCAGGTGCCAGTTAAACTATGCTGCTTGGAGCAGGGGCTGGATTTGTCACACCCCAGAGTCACATAATTAAGCAGACCTAATTTTCTAGTGCAGATCAGGCCTAAGGGACTTGATTAAGGTCACTCACACAGCACGTCCAGAAGCAGGATTAGAATTTAGGAGTCTTTGGATTTTAGCCCAGGGCTCAAGCCTCCGGACCATGCTGCTCCTTAGAGATACCACTCAGAAAGTATTCCATAGATAGGCGGATTACAGCAATCGAAATATCTTACCCAAGACCACACAGCAAGCCTGTAGTATAAATCAGAAGCTCCAGCTAGTGTCTATGGTGCCAATCAACGTACTAGTTAAATTCCCGGCTGCCAGGCCTGTGCTCGAGTCACTAGCCTACACGGCTTGTCTTCTCCCTGTAACCAGAGCAAGTCTCCTTGTGACTAGGGGAACAGAGTATCTGCAGGCAGCCTCTTCACCTGATAAGGTTACCCTCTGTAAGAGCTGGGATCTGACACACAATAATCGCTGGGCTGCAGTAATTTATAAGGAAGAAATTCCCACTGAGGGATTCCAGTGACCTTATAAACTGAGCGAGTAGAGCTTGTTGGCTCCGGTCTTCCCGGTACGGAATCAATTCCCTGTGGTGCTCTGCAGTCCATTTGGTGCTATGGTGGCTAGATAAGCAGTATATTTAAAAGAAGGCTATTTTACCCAGTTGTATTTAATTGTACTAAGGTAGCAACTCGATTAGAAGTAATTGCAACTATTAAAATTAGCTCATCTCCGAGAAGAAGAAAAATCGTTCCCGCAGCCAGTGTTTGGCTCTTTCGAATTGCACAGTCCCTGGCATGCTTCTGCCGCTGACCTGTTTGAATGCTCTAATGAAATCATAATCCACTGGGGGGTTTTCATGGTGACTTGTGATATTAAATTTCTCACTATACTTGGCCCTTAAAGGTTCGATTGCACTTTACACAATGGATTAGGGTTCTATTAGTGCCTGTGTCCATATTCTGCTTTCTGAAAATCAATTACATTCTGCGTTTCTAAATTCTCCTTATAATTTCAATTGGATTGTGTACTCTTCTCTGTTCCCTGTCCAATACAGTGGCATAGCATTATAATGTGCTGTTCATTATACTGTACCAGAAGGGCAACTTCAAGTCAGTGTTGGATGCTACCTCCTAGGGTTAAGGAATGGGTGTAAAGCAATGGTATTTCAACCTCATCAGGTCTCAGTTTTCCCTGTCTGTAAAATGGGGGTACTAACACACAGGGCCAATAAATCTAACACTATATCCAAGGATCGGATTTGCACAATAGTGATGGATTATAATTTAAAGCAAAAAGACTAAAACAAGGACAAAAACTCAGCAACGTAAGTGGTGGGAGCGATGGGGGCGGGTGAGAGAAGTGTGCACTAAAGTTGGTCTTGCCATGAGTTTGGGAAGAGCTGTATTACTTGAGATTGCCAGAGGTGTTTAATTCAGAGTCCCCAGAGAAGGAGCAATAAAATTATGATTGCATCCCTCATATTCTGGTTGCACAGAGAGCCAGTACAGGGACTAGGCACCCTGTAGCTATTCAGGGATTTTGCAACAAATAGTTTTCTTCATCGGAAAATGCCAGTTAATCAAAACTGTTTATGAGAAAACGCTCACTTTTGACTAATTTTCTGTTTTGAAAAAAAAAAGTTTAGTAAGTTGAAATTCCCCATTGTGACATTTTTGAAACTAAAAAGTTCCATTTATTGGTTCAAAATGACATTGCATTCAGAAGCGCACGTTAGTTTTTAGTTTAAAAAAAAAAAGGTTAAAAATGACAAAAAGCTCAAAATCCCCATGATATATTCCAAATGACTTGACCAGATTCTTTTCTACATTGGTTAGATTTTGACGTTTTGTCTGATTTGGGGCAGGAACATTTTTCAAATATTCATCATCTCTCCCAGGATGGGAAAGCCATTTCCCACTGTCGCGGTCTCTTGGTGTTGTCTTTCCAGGGGCTCCAGCTTCTCCTAGCTAACCTTAGCTCGCCTTCAACCAGATCAAGTCCTGGACCTTCCCCTCTCATTAAGACTAGCAGCTCTTCAGCTTTATGACTTGCAATCTGCTTAAGTCCCTTAGTTACTTTCTTGGAGGCAGCTGGGTGCAGGACTGTCCCTTTACTATCCCAGACATTTCTGCTATCTCTGTTCTCTCCTTTATAGCAAAGCCTTATTTCCTCTATTGGCTATAGCTGTGAATGCCTGTCTCCATGACTGGCAGCTGGCGGGATGATCAACCTGCTTCCTTGTAAACTGGGGAGGTTCTTCTCCCCTCTTTGTCTATGCTCAGAATGGGGTTTATAGACCTCGTTACACCCACCCTGCCCTAGAATTGCACCTCTTAGGAAAAGACCACTGTAATCACTAGCCAATAAGTGATCCAGGACAGGGGCATTGCCCTATCTCTCTGCTGCCTATAAAGCACCATGAATACCCCCAGCACTAATAGCACTAGCCTGGGCTCCCTGGGAATGCTGGTTCTCTTCGCCTAGTAGAGTCAATTTATCTTTTGGAGACAGAGACATTAAATACAATGCAGTTCATAGCATGGCTGCTTTGGGGCAAGATGCTCAAATGTCAGGGTCCTGTCTGCTCCGCGGGGTTGTTAAAGAGCCAACAGGATGTTTTCACCACAGAAGGGAATCGACTCAGTATCCTTGGCCAACAATGTCTCCTCCTCTCTCGTGGTGTGTGTTGGCCGGTTGTTCCCCACCCCCCCAGAGCTATCTGCATTGCGGTGATGCTGGAAGTGGGCCATAACCCATGAAAGCTTATGCTGAAATAAGCAGTCCCGGCGACAGAAATTTTGGGGCCCGTTACTCTGATTGTTTGTGGGCCCTCTGGTAAAGTCGACAGCACCTCAATGTCATTCGCGGGCCGCTCTCCCCCCTCCCCCCCCGAGGAAGCCCAGGCTGGCAATGGGAGGTGAGACCCCAGCTGGCAAGGGGTCAGCGGGGGAAACCCCAAAGCAGTGGCAGGCGGAGTGCTTAGCCCTGCACTGCTTTGGGGTTTCCCCCGCTGGCCCCTTGCCAGCCGGGGTCCTGCCGCCTGCCCCGGGGAAACTCTAAAGCCGCAGCGGGCTGAGCACTCAGCTCGCTGCCGCTTCTCCGCCCGCTGCCGCTTTAGACAAATTTATGTTGCTACTAGTGTAAAAGCCCGTGGACACGGGCCAAAGTGCTTAGGGAAGAGGAGCTGGGGGTCAGATGTGGGGGACCAGGCCTTCTCCCACACCAGCTTCCCTCCCCCTCACTGAGTCAGCTGGTCTGTCTCCCCTGTCTGCCAGGCTCGGGCCTGCAACACGAGTCTCCTGGGCTTTGCAAACCTCAGGTAGGACACATACACCACCCCTGCCTGGCCCACCTCCCCCCTCCTGAACCTGTTCTCCTTCCCCCCCTGCCTGACCCAGCCCACCCAACCTAATCTCCTCCCCCAGCCTAACCTCCTCCCCTCCTCACCCGTCCCTGCCTGGCCCACCCCGCTGTTGGGGGTGATCTTACTTTACTCCCACCCAGCCTCCCCCCATCTAACTGCCTTCCCTCCCCCACGCCTGCCTGGCCCGGCCCATCCCACCGAACCTAATCTCCTCCCCCCTCCCACTCCCAACCCAGCCTCCTGCCCCCCCCCATGCCTGACCCGCCCAGCTCAGCCTCCCCCCATCTAACTGCCTTCCCTCCCCCACCCCTGCCTGGCCCAGCCCATCCCACCGAACCTAACCTCCTCCCCCCTCCCACTCCCAACCCAGCCTCCTGCCCCCCTCATGCCTGACCCGCCCAGCTCAGCCTCCCCCCACCAAACCTCCTTCCCTCCCGCACCCACGCCTCGCTCACCCCATCCAGCCTAATCTTCTGCCCCCCTCCCCTCCCAACCTCCCCCCCATCCCTTTGACCCCTCCAAACCTATCTGCACACCGCCTCCCCCCCCCCCGGCCGGTCTCCCGCCGCCCTCGCCCTGCCCCGCCCGGGCCTACCTGGGGCGCCCGCTGGGTCCCGCTGCTCCGGACGCGACTCACTGGGAGGGGAAGATGGAGCGACACGCCCCCCAGCCCTCAGGGAGACGCTCTGGAGACATGGAGTCCCGTACCCGTAGTCCCCCCTTGTCGCCGGGCCTGGAAATAAACTGGTTAGTCTGTAAGGTGCCACAAGTATTCCTCGTCTTATTTATGGATACAGACTAACACAGCTGCTAATCTTAAACCTGGATAAATCTAGTTTAGGATGCTACTTGGGGTAAAAGGAACTGGATCAAGGTACAAATATTATTCCTTAGTATTTTGTCTCCCCTTTTTACTTCCCTCCTCCCAGAAAGCAGGAGGGTCTCCTAGAAAAGGGGCGGTTGAGAACAGGACAGCAAATTCAGGAGACACTGCTGGGTCACAGCATCTCCGGAAGACCATCGAGTACCTTTGCCTTTGAGGGAGAGTTCTATGGATGGGAAGCCAGCTATCTCCTCTATGTAATAACCACGCTAAGGGGGATTTGGAGCTTATCAGCACACGGCCTAGGGCTCGTAACTCAACTCCGGCCACTCGCCTGCCATGCAATCTCCCCCTTATCTCCTGCTGAGGATTGCCATATCTTCAGCGCAGTTAAGATGCCTTCCCCTGGAGAGATGGCCTTGCAGATTTGCCAAATGAACAGATCCCGGCGATAAGGCTCCTGCCACACAGAGACCTTCCGAACACTGATAATTAGAATGGCTTATCTCCGCAGAAGAAAGGCGCGGCCTCTTCGCAGCACTTCTTCTCGTCTCATCAGCATACAGGACTAGAGGCACCACTGCTGCAGCACACCAGACCTGCTCCTGGCCCCACGCAGCTTAAAGTCCAAGAAGGTTTTAGCTCCAGTGCCCTTTTCCTACTGCCAGCCAAGCAGCTATTACTTCGCAATCCTGCCTTTCGGTCTTACCTACAATTTCCCCCTTGCAGTTTCAGCTGAATACAAAACTAACCTTCACTTCCTATCCTAGCTGTTGGTGTTGCTGAATGCTCTCCAAAAGCTGCCGTGTTACACCCCAGAGCTGGCTGCATTTTGGTAGTGGCTGAAGCGTTCCCACTTGTATACTGTATATATTGCAGTTTAGGATCCCTGGGGATTAAAGTTGCTGTATAAATATAAGATTGGTATTAGAACGGAAATCCACAGTAATTGCAAACAACAGGCATGCTATGAATTCTCCCTCCGTCTCTTAAGACTCCTAATCCCCTTTATAAGCGATATGAAAACGCATCTGTTCCTACCCAAGGAGAAGAAAAATGCTGACAGGAGCCATTCAGCAGAGATTCTCTGTGGTTATTCAGTGTTCCCGAAGTACAGTGACCCTGACCTTTAGAATAGATACATGGGGATAAAGCAGCCAAGCTAAATCAGATAGGATGCTCTGGATACTTTCATACGGGGGCACAGAAAAGAAGGATGGTTTTGTGATTAAAGCATTAGACTGTGATGCAAAAAAATCTAGGTTGAATTCCTGGCTCTGCTACAGCATTCTTGCATGTCCATGGGCAAGTCACTTTATCTGGATGTCAACTCCCCGTTTGTTATATGGGGGTAAAATATTTCCTTTGTCTGTGAAGAGTAAATTGTTCTGAACAGGGACTATGTGCACAGCACCCAGCAGGATGGGGTCCTGATCTTGGTTGGGGCCTGTAAGGACTACTGCAACACAAATCATCATCATCATATTTTGGGTCCTTTACTGCTCTGGTAGTGGGAAAAACAGGAACCGTGCCAGCAAAGGTAAAATTATGCACCTCAACAGACTAAGCAGATGACGCAAAAGAAAAACCTTTAAGATGGAAATGCCTCTTCCCCACATCTATAGCCACACTTCTGCCTGTTTTATGCCCAAGTGCCTGCTTCATGCACTTGAGAGAGAGTTTTCACGCCATTCAGGTCTCTGTTTCCATGGAGGAACCTCTTCGCTCATCTTGGGCCTTTGGCTGACAAATCCATTTGCTATGGTGTCTAAAGTTCAATCCCCCTGCTTTCTTCTTCCACAGGCATGTTTTGCTTGGTAAGCTTCCCCTTGTCCTGACCCTTCCACTATCAGTACCTGACTCCATAACAGATTGTGTGCAGTGTTGCTGTAGCCATGTAGGTCCCAGGGTTTTAGAGACACAAGGTGGGTGAGGTCATATCTTTTACTGGACCAACTTCTGTTGGTGAGAGAGTCAAGCTGTCAAGCTACACAGAGCTCTTCTTCAGGTCTGGGAAATGTGTGCAGTGTCACAACTAAATGCAAGATAGGGTCCTAGAGCCAGAATCCAGCCCAAGCCCAAATGTCTACACTGCAATTAAATACTAATTAAAACACCTCTGTAATGCAGTACATTTTGTATCCGCAAACATGGCTGTGGATATATAGTGGATATTTTCAGGTTGTCAGGGCTCTAAAAATCAGTGGAGTGGTAGTAGAACAGGTTCTTTCTGGGGAGCCTAGGTCAAGCCACTTCACTCCTCTGTCTCGGTTTCCACGTTGGTATAATGGGCTGCCGTCAGAATCCAAACACCTGCTCTGGAAGAGCCTCGCAATCAGTATTCATACCTTAATACCCTTCACTGAGCAGCTGCTTAGATTACAACATAGTCTCCATTGATTAGAGCTTAGCCTCTGCTGAAATGAACTTTGTTTTCCATACACTAGTCAGTAAATATTTTCCATCTGGGATATTTCCAGGTCTGGTGATTGTCTCTTGCACAAGAGTTCAGCAAACAAAGGGCAGTTCCCAGAATGTTGGGGCAGCTCAGAGCCAGATCAGAGCGTAGTGGATTGGGCCTGTCATATTTTTGGCCATGATTAAATGAGCTGAGATGGCGGGCTCTATGCCTCCCCTCAAGTTCAGCACGGTGTCACTTGCATGCATTGTGTACACGTCACCTCTCTCCCCAGTCCCTGTTCGAAAATGAGAAGCGTAAGATGTAGCAGCCTGCATGGAGTTTGGCGGGAAGAGTCCACGCCACAGGAGGGAAGAATTTCGAGGAGACAGCAGGAAATCAGTCCATTTGCACGTGCCAGGAATGCGAGCTGCAGCTGCAGAGTCCCTGTAGAATAGATAGTTCTCTTAATAAAGGCCCAGTTTAGCTTTAATAACATGGTGTCCTCTCATGTTATTACGCAGTTCAGGAAAGAGAAAGGGCTGGGAACAAGCTCTGTAAAGGGGATGAGATGGACATGAATCCCCCACACTGACTCAGATAAAATGAAAGAGGTCTATGCCCCATGATTTCCGATTCCCTCTTCCTGCCTTTCCATTCAGCTATAATCTATCTGTACAAGCATCAGAGATGGCTTAAGCTACAGCTTCCCCGCTGTGAAGTCAAGGTCACCCCCAAGTCCCACAAACAGCACCTTCTCCGCCGCTGCACCATGGCATAGTCTAATAATGGCGCCTGGCTGAGAATCTTGATGCCCCAGGGGAAAAATTTTGATTTTTGCCAAGTTTTTGGGGATTTTCTGTCAGGAAATTTTTCATTTGTTATAAGGAGCTAAAACATTTTGTTTAGAGTCCATTCAACATGAAACTGCATTGGCCTATGCGGCGGTGGTGCCTCATGGGAATTGTAGTTCATGTGTTCCAGGCTCCCATTCTCACCCATGGGCTGGGCTCCGTGGCTAGACTGCACTTGCCCATGATGCACGGCGGTCTCCCCTCTGACTAAGCCACATGGTGCATCATGGGAGTCTCCTGACAGGGGTGCCTCGCTGTCCAATGCAGGCGCTGTGGTGGGGTGTGGGCACAACTGGGTCTCAGATAGGCAGACGACTTACAGCTTTGAAGAAAAAGAACGAGGCTCTGCTCTGACTGGAATTTGCCGACGCTACACGACTACAAATAATAATAATGCCGTTATTCCACTGTGACATGTGCCCTTTTGTGTCTGATTATTGCTGACAGCCCGGGGAAGCGGCGTGTGTGGTTCTGCGCCTATCTCCAGGATCTGATAGCATACAAGCCACTTGAGTTTCTCTCTCCCGGCTACCATGATACTGTGATTGTTACCTGTTGTGTCTCTCTGTCTCCCCAGTGCCTGGCGGTACACTGGATAAGTGAGCTGATGGATGGATAGATTAGATCCTGCATACCTACTTCGGGTTTAGAAAGCAATATTTTCTGTCTGATTTGGCGCATCGGATTCATGGTTAGCGCTGATAAGCACAGGGCATAGAATAACAGGGCGCTATTGTCGCCAAGCTACTACCACAGTTCACGCACACCTGCAGCGAGCATCCATTCACAACATTTTAAAAAAAAGTAAGCTGACAAATGGAATCAATTACAGCAAACCAGCTGCAAGGTGAAACGGAATAACCATGGGCTTTGCCATTCAAGGTTCAGCAGAGGTCCGGGCAGCAATTGCAAAGTGGAGAGGTGGTTGTTAGCATTTCAGGGGAGTTGCCTCCTCACTGTTCGAAGGCTGAGGCCCAGATAATCCAATTTCACGGCCTACCTTTAGAGTGTTATTGGATCTTCCTGGAATTGATGAATGCTGGCGCTCCGGAAGGGGGTGGAGAGTGAAAAAGGCAGCAGCAAAGGTCTCTTGTCTTTTTTTACAGGGTGGGTGAGCCTTTAGCAGTGGTTGCAATTAAATCTCTCCTCCTTGAAGGAACCACCCTGTGTCTGTGACCATTGTGTGTTTTAAACAGAGTATTTGAATTCAATCAGGACTGTTGCAGGGAACTGAGAAGTGTTATAGCCTCAACTGCCAGTTACTTCTCCATCCCTTTGTTGAACTAATTTCAGCATGGTATAATGACTGGTCTGCCTGTAACACCTTCCCGAAACTAAACATGGGGAATGCTTCACAGAAAAGCAACCACTGCTGGGATGGAACATAGCAGATGTTTCCCAGCATAGAACAATGCTGCACAACTGTGTAGGGTGGGACATAGAGTGGGAGCACGTTACAGTTGCAGTTGGATTTAGGAAGGCAGAATGTAATGACTGAATTTGACCAGGACGCTGGCCTTATTATCCCTGCTCTCACAGAAAGTGCCAGGAGACTCTCTAATGAGCCCATGTAATTGGAGGCTGGTTTCAAGATGAGTCTTCCAGCACCGTAGTGCCCCATGGCATCATGCACAGGCATTGGGTTCAGCAGAGTGCCCTACACTGATGTACCAGTGCCCCTGCCTGCAGCACCCTGAAGGAACTGACCAGACAATCCGGGTGCTAGCCCATAAGGGATTCTTAGCAGGTATGTCTCCTCTTTCCCTCCCCCGCCAATAGTAAACCAGGCAAGTTCTTATAATAAAAAATGAAGGGGGGGGGGGGCGGCTTGAACTGCTAGGAGTCCCAAGAAATTACTTAGTCTGTTAATGCCTAGCACCAGCTCTATGACCAGACCTGGCCCTGCTTTGACCTTGCATGTAGTCCCATGTTGGGGCCAGATTCCAGTGTTACTATTCATACTGTAGGCCTTAACTCGCCCCCATACGAAACCAGTCTTGGGTGAAACTCAGGGATATCACCACTAAAATTAAGGAAAGAATGCCCCATGGCAGCTAAGGTGCCCCCATCTCAGGAATGCCCCTAACAAGAGTTATAACACCAAGGGTTGTAAAGTAGAGACACCCAGGTGCTGGGAAGTTTAGGGAGGAAACAAAAAGCCCCCAAGAACTGGTGAAATAGGTAAGATAAGCTCTGATCAGTGAATTTCTTCTGACCAGCTGTGCAAACAAAGGTTATAAATAAGTTACAATTTGGGCATGAGAGAGAAAATGTAACAAGAGTTAAGCAGGAAGGAGAAAACATAGGTGCCAGTGCGTGATTGGTTAAATTTTGTTCCCTGGGGTACTGAATAATGTGATAGATTTAGTAGAGTTAAAGGAGGTAGCTAGTTTTACCTATATGATGTAACAAAAAACCAGTGCCCTTCGGGAACCATCTCCAACCTGGAATTTAACATCTGACCTCTCTGCATAACCATCGCTGGAACCCCCAGACTAGAGAATCCTGACTGGCCAGCGGGTGATTTTTGTCTGTATATTAGAAGGGGTGAGCATAAGAAATTTGCTTGAGATATGTATTCTCTGTGTGTTGCTAATCAATACATGTTTAGAGTGCAGTTATGTAAGGCTCACACTGGAAAAAAGTTTCCGCAGTCCCATAAAGCCCTAAACCCCAAGGAAAAGGGCAAGTACTTAAACTGACCAGGTTTCTTTCTGAGCCCCATGGGTAAGAGTAGGTCCCTTACATGCTGAGCCCTCAGAAGGAAAAGGGTGGGGGTCCCTAAACTGATTGGGTCACACCTTGAGCCCTCGGTAGGGTACAGGTGGGACGCCCTAGATTTTTTTGCGGGTAGCATATAGGACCACTTACAGCACTGGAGCTGGTTTGTTTACGTGTCATGATACGACTGGTTTTAGTGCCACCAGTGTGACATCACAACCCTTTCTAGCCCAGTGACCAGTTCCTCTCATCATGTTGGCGCTGGCTTCAGTACGGCATGGGGCCAGTTCCAGATGAGTCAGTTTTAACCGGTCAGATCCAAACCAGAACCTGGAATCCGAATACTACTACAGTTTGGATACTGCTCCATATTTGCTTCTGGCTCCTTTTTCTATAATAAATCAAATCAACTTCCTAGAGCTGAATGCTTCTCATCTTTGAGACCAGCCTGATGCAGATCTAGCTCACAGCTTTGCCTCTTGGGCCCTGGTCTAACTTTAGCATCATGTTGCGACTGTTTTTGGCCTGCGATGGGGCCAATATCAGTGCTCAGGCTTTAAAAACTCCTGTTCCTGTTCCATCACTCACGTAGCTGGGAGCAGCTTACATGCTAGAGGCTGTGCGTGAACAGCCTGGGAGTGGAGGTTCTCACTGCAGAGCAGGATAAGGCCGGCTCCCAGAGTCGAGGACTGGAGTGACCTAGCAGATCATCAGTCCAGGTAACACCAGGGGAATGTCAGAGGTGCAGAGAATAATAAAAGGAGTCAGAGAAGGAGCAAAACAATAGAAGCCAGGAGTCCTGAGTCCTCCATTAAAGACCAAATTGGTGGTTCACCGTGTTTTCCCTGTAATGCTGACTCACACAGGAGGCAGAGATCAAACTTGGGATCGCTGAAGCTCACTGCATGAGCTAAAAGACACATCTCTCTGAGCTGGCTCATCGGTCTCTAGGGGGGGTCTACCCACCACCCTAAGCAAGCAGTGGGTGCCGTACAGGGAAGTACATCCCAGCTGCATTGCCTGAAATCCCCTGATGGGCCACTGCTTGTAAGCTTGATCCCCACACAGGCATTGGAAGTGGAGATCAAACCTGGGATCTCTGGAGCTAAATCCGGATGCAGCTCTCTTCACCAAGGCTGTAGCAAGCTCATCAATCTCCAGACACCCCTAGAGGGGCTAGAGTGCCACTCCCAGCAAGCAGGGCTTCCAGCCGAACAGGACTCCCTTTTCCATAGAAGGACCCCACTCCCACCTCGCCAGGATCCCAGTTAGCAGTTGTGATTCCCTGATACCTGTCAGTCCATGAGCCGTACGACTGGTTTTAGTGCCACCCAGTGTGACATCACGACCCCTTATAGTTAGAATCCTAAGCCGGAGCTGAGTTCTTTGGAGAATCCAGCCCCAATGGAAGGCGCTGAGTACTTGGAAATCTGGTCCTGAGCTCTTCTGAAAATCTTTCCCCGGGTTCTGCAAGGCACGGAACATGACTTGTTAATTGGAGAGGCCTGGCACATACTAAATAGATTAATAATGGTAATGTTTGTAAAGCACTGTAAGATCCAAGGCTGAATAGGAGAGCTAAATAGATGCCAAACATTGCTTTCCCTTCTTCCCTGCAGCAGGCAAGTCTGAAGCCAGCTGCATTGCTTGTAAAGCAGTAAGGAGCAGCACAAGATGTATATACACACACACACACGCTTTGTGTGTGTGTGAGTGTCAAGATCAGAGTGTCAGGTATAAAATGCTGCCAGAGCCTGGTAGGCAAAAACTGACAAGGGAATCCAGTGTTATCTGGAACCGTTCTCTCCAGAGAGGCTGAAAATCTTTGATAGGTTCACTCCAGGGGGAAATAACTTTGGTGGATAAGAGGCGTTGATGTGTGTGAAGCAAAAGGAAACCCATGTGCATTCCACAGCTGCAGCAGGGTTTGAAATGGAGGTATTCTTCCCCCTCTCCCACCCCGCTCCCTGTTGATTTTATTTTCCCTTCTTTCAAAGCAGCTCCAGGTCTCCCTGCTACGGGGAGTGTTAAAAAGAACCAAGTCACGCCAGTGCCCCCACAGCATGTGTGAGCGGGGGCAGCAAACAGGGGGACGAGGGGGAGGGAGGGAGAATGTCAATAGGCAGATCTGAAAAACAAACCTAGGAAATGACTGGGAGCTTGTCTACACTTGAAACACTCCAGCTGCAGAGCGACAGCTGCGCGGCTGGAGTGCTTCCATGTAGATGCTACCTACACTGGCAGGAGGGGCTCTCTCATTGGCATAGTTAATCCACCCCACCCCCACTCCCCCAGAGGCCGTAGCTGGTCTAAGGAGGGGTTCTCCTCTTGACATAGTGCTGTCTTTGTGGGGTCTTAGGTCAGCTTTACTGCACAGCTGAGGGTGTGGATTTTTCACACAGCTGAGCAATCAAGTTTACCAGTCTAGCTTTCTAGTGTAGACCAGGCATATGGCAGGGGCAGGGGAGGGGGTGTAACGTCTCCATTGGGGCAGAGAAAACAGCTTCCATGAATTCTCCCAGTTTGGAGAGGGAAGGACGGAAAAATGTGAAACTTAAGCTGAATCCTAATTTTCTTCTTCTGATTAAACTCCCAAGCAAGGGCCCGGTCCATGAGATGCTTGTAGAACTCAAGGGTCTCCCTCTCTCTCCATTCCTGCATCCCGAGGGGCAGGTTCTGTGCGGCGTCTCCCCTGGAGAGCCACAGCACGCCCCAGCTTCCGTGCTGCTGGGGGAGCCGAAACGGCCCCCGACACACGTCAGAGCAGCACCAGGGACTGGTCTCCCGAATGGCAACCTCCTACAGAATCCCTGCAATGCCTGGCTATTTGGGCAAACACCTTTCCACCCCTGATCAATCAGGGGTACACACTACACTGGGTCTGCAAGAGTTGGGGATAGGGGAGGGCTGCTTATGTACCCCACTGGTGAGTGTGTGTTACAGGTCCCCCCACTGTGCCAACCCACTAGTGTGACCAGATGTCCCAATTTTATAGGAACCTACCTGATTTTGGGGTCTTTTTCTTATATAGGCTCCTATTACCTCCCACCCCAATCCCTATTTTTCACATTTGCTGTCCGGTCACCCTACAACCCACAGAGGCGTTGAGTTGTTACAGCCCCCTGCTGCAGGAGGGTGTCTCTTCAGCTCAAGCGGTAGCAGTTCATGTATTTAGCTTTGGAAGTCCCTGCCTCAGTCCCTGCCTCAGTCCCTGGCGTATCACCGAAGGAGGCGGCCATCATGCCTCTAGTGGTCCTCCGCTGTGTTGGGGGAATTCTTATGTGACCCATTGCAGCCGCTTTAAGTCAACTCCGTATGCTGCAGGGAAAGGGTCGGGATTGTGAAGAGCTCTCTTCTTACAGTAGGGGCTGGTCTTCACTACCCGCCGGATCGGTGGGTACAGATCGATCTATCGGGGATCCATTTATCATGTCTCGTCTAGACGCGATAAATCGATCCCCAAAGGTGCTCCCCGTCGACTCCGGAACTCCAGCTCGCCGAGAGGTGCAAGCGGGGTTGATGGGGGAGCACGCTGCTGCTGTGAGGACGCCAGGTGATGCGCCGACTTCAGCTACGCTATTCACATACCTGAAGTTGCGTATCTTAGGTTGACACACCCCCCACCGCCGCCCCACGCTAGTGTAGACCTGGCCTTGGATTAACTCCACTGCAGTCAGCAGCGCTCCACCAGTGTGATCAAGGGCTGAAGCAGGAGCGACTCTGACAGACCCCTGCCATTCCAGTCAGCACCCGGTTAAGCCTAGCCCAGGACCTGCAATCACAGCTTGCAAACAGGCGCAGATTTGGGTAAATCAGAGCTTCTGAAGTTGTCAGCCCGCCCGCCCCTCTGCGAGGACATCGCCATCGGCCCTGATGTGCCATTGTTCATCTGAAACTGGCACGGGGCCGGCCGCACGAGGCACGAGTACGAGACCAGCCACCACAAAGGGATGTCACGAAGATAGTCATGGCAAGGACTGCAGGCGTATGGGTCTTCTTCTGGAGGAAGACTGACGGGATGTGCGCGTCGGGACGGACGGGCTGTGCGCGTTGGGACCAATGGGATGTGCGCGTCGGGATGGATGGCTATGGGCGTCGCTTATTTGTACCTGTGGGAACTATTATCAGCCGTGTATACGGCAGGTTGTTTTCATCTGTCATAGCCCTGCAGGCAGTTTTAAGGGTGAAGGCATCTGATTAACGTTTTGGGGGAGCAATAAGCCAGCGCAGATAGATTAGATGCTATTGTGTGGCTAAGGCAGCCACCATTGATACAAGAGACTATATTCAACTTCACATCAACGACATGCATATGCCATCTTCTGTCCCAGACTGCTGCCTAATATTCCAGTGCCAGGTCTGTACAACATTTGCCTCTGCTCTCCAAGAGGTTCCTACTAGCCTCTGGATCAAAGTGGAAGTGATCTCTTTTTTTCCCCAAGTGTTTTAGATGGGGCTGATGTGCTAGACTCCAGTACAGTTTGACGCTTAAGTAAGTGACGACTGGCTGCAAAGGGAGTGGATGATCCTCAACAAGGATTGTAAGGGGCCAATTGTCCTGGCAATTGTTCACATGCAAGGTTGTAGCCATTGTCTTAGAGTCACTTAGTGTAAGTCTCCATTCATGAAAGTAAGTAGCCAAAGCTCCAGGCTGAGTGACCCTTCGCTATTATGTAGATCATGACCCACATCAACAAGAGAGATCTCATCCACACCTTTGGCCTTAGTTGTTGGTAGGTCCTAAGAATATATGTTGAAAAAGAGAGGAGACAGAACAGATCTTTGTAGGCGTCTGGTCTGGAGATGTCTAAGCTGGCTGACTTTGTCTGCAGCTTGCAAGATGAAGCTCCGATTCGTTATCGTTTCCATAATAAACCCCTCCAGGGGCTTACAGGGAATAATAATCCACAGCAATCTGGCGGAGAGTCCCCCATGCCAGCCAACATGTCCACTAGAAAGACACCAACTTCCCTGCCCTTCCTAAAGGCATCTTCAATGCTTTGTGTTGGGCAAATAAGTCCTCTGGGGTACACCATCCACATCTGAAGATAGCCTGGACAATAATCTCATTGCTGTGCACAATCTTTCCCTGAGCTTGTATGTAACACAGGCAAGAGCGATGGGTTGACAGCTCTTAGAATCTCCAGCGGTTTTCCTGGCTTTGGAAAAGCTTCGACTTTTGCCCCACACCAGCTTTTCGGGATGCAGTGGTGCTGGCAATGTTGATGAGGAATCAAAGCAGCCAGGTTTTAGGCCTAGGTGAAAAAGAAACTCTACATGGATACAATCCACACCTGGAGTGTTTCCCGTTCCCATACGCTGTCTGGCCTGGTCCCATTCTTTGTCTGAAAAGAAATCATAGAATCATAGAATATTAGGGTTGGAAGGGACCTCTGGAGTTCATCTAGCAGTTCCTCAAAGCAGGACCAATCCCCAACTAAATCATCCCAGCCAGGGCTTTGTCAAGCCTGACCTTAAAAACCCCTAAGGAAGGAGATTCCACCACCTCCCTAGGTAACCCATTCCAGTGCTTCACCACCCTCCTAGTGAAAAAGTTTTTCCTAATATCCAACCTAAACCTTCTCCACTGCAACTTGAGACCATTACTCCTTGTTCTGTCATCTGCCACCACTGAGAACAGTCTAGATCCATCCTCTTTAGAACCCCCTTTCAGGTAGTTGAAAGCAGCTATCAAATCCCCCCTCAGTCTTCTCTTCTGTAGACTAAACAATCCCAGTTCCCTCAGCCTCTCCTCATAAGTCATGTGCTCCAGGCCCCTAATGCCCAGGAGGTGGTGAAAAATCAAATTCAATCTGCAGTGGGACACAATGTATTTACCAGAGAGAGGTGCACCTTAGATATACCTCTAATAAAACAACAGCAGCAAGGCTACAGGAGACTTTAGGACAGGCAGTGAAGTTGGCTGCCGGATCCACCATTAGAACGGCACGGCAGCCGTTCCGATTTTAGGTGGGCAGCCTCAATTGCCTCCAGTCACGTCACGTGGCTAAGTGTTAGAGCACGTTTGCTAATGGAAAGACCAGCGCCGAAAGGGATCCCCTCCCATGCCCTGCCTCCGCCTCACTGATAGACGCTCCTCGGGGTCATTTTAAAGAGATCCTTAATCTGCTGCTGGATGGTGGTAGCCTCAGCATCTGACTCCATCTGTCAGCTGTTATCACCACTCAACAGCAGGTCTCCTCGCTGCAGCCAATGTGTTTAACTCTAAGGACCTGGCTGTGAAGCATAGCAGCCCTGGGAGAGGATGGAGCCGAAATGCTCTCGACGTGGTTTGCTATGCAGCTATCCAGAAAATCCTCGGAGAGCTTTTCTTCTTGCCTCCTCTATTAAAACTATTTAATCATGAGGTAGCTCGAGGCTGATGAAAGCTGCTGCCAGGTCACGGAAGGCACCACAATCTCTCTATTTAGCTGCAAAACAGGTGCACCATTGAAATCGGCCCTTATACCTCTGCTCACCAATGAGCTGTAACCCTGCTCTGGTGGGATCACGCCGAGGTGAGATCAGTGTCCATGGGTCATTTGGTTCTCCTCCCATCCCCCCACCGAGACAGCCAACAAGAGGAACCATCTACACTGGGTGGGGTTCTCTGGCTCATGCATTAGGTCAGTCTAGATCAGCAGTTCCCCTACTGTGGATCAGGACCCTCAAGTGGGTCACAGCCCCATTTTAATGGGGTTGCCAGGGCTGGTGTTAGACTTGCTGGCTCCCCAGGGCTTCCGCCCTCAGTGGTGGGACTCGGGCTTTGGCTTCGTCCCAGGGCAGCGGGGCTCGGGAGGGCTCAGTCTTCAGTCCCCCCTCCTGGGGTCGTAATTTTTGTTGTCAGAAGAGGGTCTCAGTGCAGTGAAGTGCAGCGCAGTGAAGAGAACTCCTGGAAGATGATCAAACCTGCCCCTTGTAGTCCCAACAGCTATGAATCCATGACTGTAGGTTTTGTGACATGGCCACCAGTCTCCTCCTCCCATCCCCTTCTCAAAACTCATTCTGAGGTTCAGTTCTCCAGCCCTGATCGCCTTATCGGCTCCTAGCCTCTTACTTTATTATTAATTAATATTATCTGTATTATGGACCTAACAGAGATCAGAGCTCCATTGTGCTAGGCACTGTACAAAGATACAGTAAGAGAAAATGTACACACTGAACAGCTTAATTAAAGCTCAACCTTCTTAGGAAAAATGCTGTTCTCTCACAAGATGTTGATCTCTGGCTTCCCTCACAGTGTGTTGTCAGCCTTCATTGTGTTATCTGTCTGATTCAGACTCTCAAATCCTTGGAGACCTTTTCTTCTTGCATGTCTCTAACAAAGCATGCCAGAAAGAAAGGCAGTCCCTGCTCTAACTCAGCTACAAACATCTGAACCTCCAGCACCTTTGGGCCTAGAACAATTGACACCCCCGGAGGATCTGCTCCCAGAGTGATGTTCTTCCTCATTTTTGTGGTTCTCCTTCCTGCAGCCCATCCGTACTCCCCTCATCCCTACGCCTATACTGGAAGTGCACGCGGTGGGAAAGGGTGTGGCGGAAGAGGACTACAGCGCAGAATGAGAAGTGGGGGTCAAGTGGAGAAGTCCTTCTCCGAACTTGAGTCAGAGTCCGGTTTGATTTGGTTCATGGCCTGGATGGAGATTAGAGCCAGCTCTTCTGCTTTGTGAACGTGGTCAGAATCATTGGTACAAATGGCAATAAAAATGCCATGTCACTGCTTGTATGTGATCACTCTTCTGGGGTGTGCTCCCAGCAGCCTTTGGACCTAGCAGTAAAGCATCCCTCCAAGAGACATGTGCTACTGGAAATCAGGGATACCTCTGGTCTAGTCCTATGACTTGGTGTGTGACTTGGGGCTAGTCACTTAGACTGTCTGCCTCAGTTTCCCCATTTGTAATAACTTCCCTGCTTCAGAGGTTATTTAAAAGCTCAATTAATTAATGGCCATAAAGTGCTTTGAAGATGAATATGGAAAAGTAGCTTGAATCCTAAGGATGGCCCACAAAGGAAAAGCAGGAACTCAAAGGATTATAACATGTCAAGCGATGAAAACTGGATAACAGAGAAGGGTACCGAATTTTAGTTAGGCTTTTTTAAACATTTTTATTTTATTTTTGTTAGCTCCCGCTCAACTCAACCCCTTGAGAAACACATGGGAGAAAAGGAGGCTTTGTTAAAGATGCACCATAAAGAATCATAAAAGAGCAAACCCCTTTGTTTGTTTTCCTTTGCAGGTCACCTTTAATAATGAAGCTAATCTCTCTCTCTAACTTTTTCTGCTCATTCACCCACATGACTGCCAGCTCTGCTTCCTTCCATCTATTCCCTCGCACGTGGGAGCGGCTTCCCCGAATGTCTTGAATATCCTCAGCCCTTAAGGTTTCATTGAGATTTGTGCATTGTTGCTATGAAGGCGGCTAGTCACTGTCACCTCTGCTGTTTGCTGAGCTGAATGCCTGCAATACCTGCGTCCGGGCTGAGCGGTGCCAATCCTCTCAGCTATCAGCAAATCCAATTTTATGGACATGGCTTAACTTGTGTGATGTGCAGTGGAGTCATTCTGGGAGAGCATGTTGTAATCCAAGCTGTTTTCATAAGCCAGACAGAGTGGCGCTTGGACATGTTCACCTCACGGGGCCAGTCAACAGGTGGCCAGGCTGGGATGGATAGGCCAGGAGTTTGCTTGGCCAAAGGTCAACCCTGCTCTTACAGTGCAGCATCAGATTGGTCAAAGGCTCTAAAGAGGCCGCCCAGATGGGTTCATTTGATTTCACAGATGGGAATAGGTCAAAAGGCGACTAGCCATGCCAAGGACCGTGGGTGTACTGCCAATTCGCCAGGCCGTCCGTGACTCATTCGCTGGGTGTATGTATAGTTGGGTTTATAATTAAAAATCACACCCTCCGCCTGAGCCAAGAGGCAGCAGAAATGACTGAACCTTAAACATACTTGTTGCCATCTCTCCCCACACTGATCCGGCTCCTTCTGTGTCCCTCTCTGCTCATTGTTTACGTGCATCTGCCTCCCTCGCCCCTCTTTAAGCCACACGCCTGCAGTGATGTATCGTCCTCACTGCCCTGCAGCCACTCGCCCCTCTACATTACTGCCTGCAGCCTGGGTCTAAAGCACTTCTTGGTCTGCTAAGGTTGAGATTACCCGGAAAGATGGGGAGGAGAATTCTAACCAGCTGGTCACGGGTGACAATTCTCCTGCAAAAGGGTTTGCGGGTGGGTGCAGGAGTCCTCTCCTTAAAACAAAAGGCGTGTCCTGCCTCTGCCTGGGGAGGGGGCTGCCTGGCTCCCTCCTCCCCGCCCAGCGGCATTAGCAGCAGCAGCGAGCGCAGCAGACGCTCCCGGGCGGCGGGAGACCAGCGGGGGGCCGCGGGCGGCGGGAGACCGGGGGGGCCCACAAACGATCAGCGTGCGGGGCCCCAAAATTCCTGTCGCCGACCCTGCTCCCATCTCCCGGGGTCCCACAGCAGCAGTGGTGGAAGGTCCTTAAAAGTGGGGGGAGGGCGATAACCAGAGCCTGAACCATGGCCTAATCCTCCTGTAGCACCCCTTCCCCCGAGGCCCCGCCCCACCCCTTCTCCCGAGGCCCCACCCCACCACGCCTCTTCCCACAAGGCTCCACCCCCACACCACCCCTTCTCCTGCAAACACCCCTGCTCCCCGAGGCCCTGCCCTCGCACTACTCCTCACTCACCCAAAACCCTGCTCCCAAACCACCTCTTCCCCCAACACCCCTCCCACACACCACCTTTTCCCTCCAAGAACCTGCCCCCCCCCCACTTACTCCTCTGCCTCCTCCCCCCGTCGCTCACTCTTATGGTTGGTAAAAAGACTTTTTTTAAAGTGGGGGGCCGTGGCCCCTTGGCCCCCCCATTCCAGCACCCCTGTCCTAGAGCCAACGCTCCAGCACCTGAGCCCAGAAATCTACACAGCAATGAAACAGCCCCGCAGCCCATGCCCCATGAGTCTGAGGGGACTGGCACGGGCCAGCAGGGGGGCGTTTCTTTGCTGTGCAGACGTTCCCTGGGAGTTTTGACTTCGCTGGACGCAGGGTTGGGAGTTTGCTGGATAAAGCTGTGACGGTAAAAGGTGATGCTGGGATGTAACCTGACCCCGGCCAGGTGATGGGCAGCTGGATGTCTGTGTGTTTCTAACAAAGGCTTGGGGGGAGGGGACAGGAAGCAGGCAGGGAAACAGTTTTTGCTGGGCTTGGGCTCAGGTTAGGAGGGAGATAGAAGACTGGGAAGAAGGCCGGGAGCCCCAGAACCCTGGGCCTCATCTCCCGGTCCCCCAGAAGGGCCTGACTGAGGGGTCCTGTCTAGACTAGGAAGCTCTGAGTTGGATGGTGTTCCTGTCATCTCAATAAACCTTCTAATCTGCTGGCTGCCTGAGAGTCACTGTGAATCCAAGGAAGTGGGGGGTGCAGGGACCGGACTCCCCACACTCCGTGACAACAGCAAACGCTTTTCACCTGAGGATCTCAAAGCACTTTGCAAAGGTGGGCGAGCAACATTAGCGCCAGGCACCGGCTGGGGAGCGCGACACACAAACAGGTGAAGTGACTTTCCCTAGGTCAGGCTGGGAGTCAGTGGCACAGTCAGGAACAGAGTTGAAGGGCGAAATCTCAGCCCCTTTGAAGTCAACAGCAAAACTCCTATTGATTTCTATGGGGCCAGCATTTCAGCCTAGGTTCCCTAACTCTCAGCACTCTGCCCAGTTTGCAGGTGCACCTAATGCACTGAGCGATCCTTATCTTTATATTTGGGCTGCCAGCTGTAATGGGTCTAACTTCCTCCACTGTTACTCCCATTAACAACCTCGCCCCGGGTCTGCTGGGAAGCCCTGGAGTTTTACAAGCCATGTCAGAACACTGGGAAAAGATGGGAGCTTCAAGGGGGTCTGATGTGGTTCTCGGAGCAGTCCCCACTGCAGGGCTCAATTCAGAGGGAGCAAGTGGGGGATAGAAAGAGAGTGAAGGGACAGTGAGGAGTGAGAGACCATCTGCCGGGCTCCTCTTCTCCCTCCTAGCACCCCACCCCCGTACACGTTCCCTCATCTTTCCACAGCACCGCGGATGCAGCCAGGCATCCTCCAAAGCACTCACCCTCTCCTCCCTGCCTAGCATTGTGTTTTGTCGGGATGGCTCTGGCTCTCAGATAAATGGAGGAACCGTCTACGAACCACTGTCTGCGGCATTGTGGCCCGAATTAGACCACTAACAAAACTGCCTAGTGTCACACGGCGTATTATTCGCTGCATAAAATAGCTCCACACTATTAGAGACCTGGATGATGGTTCCAGTGCTTAAATTACGCTGGCGTGTGAGACGGGGGCACGATCAGGTTGTTATTCAAGGCCACAGAAATCAAGCCACAGAGAGTTAAAGCTCCCTGGCCAACCGTAACCCTGACCGGGTCTGTGGCGTCATTATGGGTAGGACGTAGTAGGGGCTTTCAATGCATGATCATATAACACTGGGCTTCGGGAGCCTTAACTCTGCATTTCCCAGAGCCTGGGGATTTAAATCGCAATCTTAGTGTTCCATTGAAAGAGTTCTTTTCCCCGCCTTCCCCTTGACATGATCCTGGAGGGGGTTTTTGGGAGTGAAAAGGGAAATAAAAAACCAGGGGAAATAAAAAACCAGGGGAAACTTGCTGATTTCTAGGCTCCGTTCTTACATGAAGGCCCCTTTTACACCACTCTGGCTGTTTAACGGGATCTTAAACTGGACGTAATATAACGTAAAACTGTTTTCCGCTGCCAGAGTGGCGTAGGGAGCCCTTCATTAAATAAGAATCAGGGCCAATGCATTTGAAAGGGGGCAAAAATAAACCCATCAAAGGATCTCTCTCAGTTCCGTGTTGGTACAGCACCTGGTACAACGGGATCCCGGTCCAGGATTGGGGCTTATAGGTGCTACGGTGAGACACATAAGAAATAATTAGAATAATTGTTGTTCCAGATGCAGCAAAGACACATTTCAAAATGCGCAAAACTAGGAACTTTGCCCCTTTCTCCAAGCTCCCTCCTCCACAACACAACCTCTCTCTCCTCCTTCAACCCCACATCTCCCGGGAATGCTTCCCAATGTGGTCACCTCCCCACAATCACCCTCCCCTTTACTCCTGCCTTAGGTCTGGTGTTCGCCTTGTCTATCCTAGACTCTGTTCCATCTCCTATTGAAAGCAATAAGGGTGTGTCTGCACTGCTTTGTAAACCTGGGTCTGTGGGATTCATTTGTGTGTCCAAGGCCACACTCTATTGTAAGCCTGTACAGTTGTTGGACTTGGAACTCAAACCCACACTGATGCATCCACACCGCATGACACAGGCCTTCTGACTCGGGTCTCAGGTAGGCTTGAGCTGCATCCACACTGCAAAATGACAGGGCTTGAGTCTCAGCAGGACTTGGGGTCGGACAAACACACCCTGTCCCCCAGGCGGGTTCTAGGAGCCAGGTCCTGAGGGCTTGCTGACCTGAGTGAGACTGATTTGTGTGTGGACGGTATAGGGGCCTGGACTCCAACCTGAGCCCAGATTAACAATGCAGTGTAGATATAGCCCCAGAGCTCTGCCATAATCTGAATGATAGCAAAACCAAGACCTTAGAAAAAGGTTTTGGTGCAGGGAATATGCAAAGTGCTGTGCAGGGGCACACTAATTACTGTTATTTATGCCGTATCTTGTGGTAGTGCCTAGAGACCCTGAGCCAGGTGGGGTCCCTTTGTGCTAGGCACTGTACATACACATAGTAAAAGGAAGCCGCTGCCCAGAAGAGCTAACAGACATAACAAGTGAGTGAAATGGACAAGCAGGCAGTGGCCAGGTAGGAGAATGAAGTAAAAATGATGGGTGTTATAGCATGCACTAGCTGACAGCACAGTTCATAGATGCTAGCCAGGAGCAGTAATTGCAACCTGCCAGCTGATGGATATTAGTAGCAGTCATTAAAGAGTTCTGTTTGGGCAGAAATTCCTTCTCTCCTTTGACCTGCACAGCTTGGCCCTGATCCAAAACTGACTGAAGTCACTGGAAAAGTTCTCACTGATCTGAATGGACTTCCGACCAGACCCTTTGATCCGCTAGAAATACTGTTGATTGTGGACAACTGGTGCATTAGCACTGGGAAGTAATGCAAAGATAGAGTTAATATTTTGGTCAGACATGCGAAGGCTGAAAAACAAATTAAGCAGTGAAACAAATGGGGACAAATGTACAATCCGTACCAGGTGTTTGCAAAAGTGGCACCCATTGGCCAATGTTCTTTTTCTCATTATAACTCATTTGCAGATCAAAATCAGGAATTATCTCCAGGGACGTTTTCGGATGTAAATAGATGACTAGGCATGTTCTTATCATTTTTGCCATCCCTGGTATTTATGCTTTATATTGTTTCCTGGGCACACTTCAATCAGATTGTCTTGAAACTCCCAGCCAGATCAGGAGTGTTTTGACTGAAATGAAGATTAAACATTATTTGGGGATTATTCACAGTCCCTGGCAACAAGATCAGCAAGAACTTTTGGGGCCTCTAGGGTGGAAAGAGCCGTATAAATGTGTGGCATTTTTTATTTCTCATCTTATCACAGCACAATTGTTCACACCCTCTTTGTAGCATCCTTCTGTCTACTTAAACACCAGTGTCTTAGATTCTGCTCTCAGTTATATCAGTGTAAACAATGGAGTCATTCCGTGTGTAGCGGTGACACACTTCCACTCTCTCCATGCCCTTCATCATCCAAGTGGTTCTCCCCAAATCTGAACTGAAATCCTTCGACCAAACATACCCAGACTTTGAACAACTTTAGATCTGGATTCAAACTTCGCTATCCAGCCCTTTATCTGTAGGGTAGTTAGCTCTTTTCTATGGGTTGCATCCGATCGCTGATTTGTAGGCATAGATTTCAATGCCTTAAATGGAATGAGATGAGGGGTTTCCAAATATGGTGCCCAAAACTGAACATGCTGTCCAGGATTTTCCAGAAGTGACCTGTGATCTTGGATGCCTAATTCAAGACATTTTAAAGGGAGGCTCAATTTCTGTGAACTGATCCTCAGCAGTTTCAGGAAATCAGGGCCTATCTGTTGTTGATACTTCTATGGCCCCCCTGTCACGTTACTGGAATTATTTGGTACCATATAGATCATTGGGGTACCAAATATTATGTGAAGGGGGTCATAACAGGTGTCTATGACCAGGTTATGGAGGGCTGATTTTAAATATGCCATTGATATGTGTATATCTTTTTTGAAACTAAAGTTATGAATACTGAATATATGGTGCCTGTACTTCAAACTTATGCTTGGCTCCTGGGTGAAATCTCAGACAAACTGTTGTTAACTTGAATGGCCTGCCTGATGGCCCATTAAAGGGCCATCAACTGCACAATGAACTCTGTCCACACCCAAGGAGCTTCGCCAGGAATGGGACATGCCTGGGCAAAAACTGAATCGTGGAGAGTCTGGTGATTGGACCATGTGGCTATGGACCTCCATTTTGCAACTGGACTCTGCATAAGGAGGAGGAGGGGCTTCGCCCACAGAAGGAAGTCTATAAAGCCTGGAAGAACGTCCTCCATTTGGTCTTCTACCTTCAGCCTGCAGCCTGCCTTGCTTCCAGCTCTGAATGGACTTTGCTACACAGGTGAACTCTGGCCAAGGGTACTGACCCATCCCTGGAGGGGATGCTTTCTAAAGACTTTAATTTAAACCTGCAGTTTATTCTACCTTTGCTGTAAGCCTGAACCAAGAGATGTGCCATTACTGCATGTAATTGATTTCTTTTAACCATTCTCAACCCTCACCTATACCTTTTTCCTTGTATAATAAACCTTTAGATTTTAGATGCTAAAGGATTGGCAACAGCGTGATTTGTGGGAAGATCTGACTTGTATATTGACCTGGGTCTGGGGCCTGATTCTTTGGAATTGGGAAGAATTGTTTTCTTTATTTGGGGCATTGGTTTTCATAACCACTGGTCCCCAGGACAGGTGGCTGCAGGTGGTGATACTGGGAACCCGGAGTGTCTAGGGAATTGCTTGTGTGACTTGTGGTTAGCCAATGGGGTGAAACCAAAGTCTTTTCTGTTTGGCTGGTTTGGTTTACCTTAGTGTGGAAAAACCCCAGCTTTGGGCTGTAGTTGCCCCTTTGGAAGCAATCTGTCCTGATCTGACACTCACAGTTGGATCCCACCAGGAACAGCACCGTCACACCCCCCCTCATCCAAATATCTGACCACTGCATGATCTTTGATGTATTTATCCTCACAGCACCCCTGGGAGGCAGGGCAGTGCTGTTTCCCTTGTATATAAATGGAGAAGTGAGGCACAGAGAGTTGAAGTGACTTGCCTAAGGTCACATAGGAAGTCTATGGCAGAGCAGGAAATTGAAACCAGGTCTTGCAAGCCCTAGTCTAGGGCCCTAACCACTGAACCAGCCTCCCACTGTAAAAATGCCCTACATGTTTCTAGTTGGACTACTAAAGTCATTGGTCTTTAGACAATCCTGCAGAACTGCCAACCCCAAACGTTCAAAAATCATGAGCGCGGCCCTCAAAAATCATCAGATTAGCTTTAAAAAATCCACAAGATTTTAAAACTAAAACCTGCTGGGTTTGGAGCGTTGAGGTTTCACACTTTCAAACTTTCCTCCACAACGGTGAGGCCTAGTAACTTACTCTTGTCTTTCATTTAAAAAAAAAAAAAAAAAAAAAAAAAGACTGTCAAGTAATATCCTGATTCCAGAAGCTGGGGATTTAAGAAAAACACGAGAGTTAAAAACACTGATCTTATGCCGCTATTCCAAACGAAGTCTAACCAGTGCTATGTAAAGTAGAAGAATTCTTCTGGCTCTCATAGATACACAATCCCTGTACTCCCCATCCCTGCAACTACTGGACATTTTCCAGGGCCAATAGTGATCACATGGGCCATGCTGTATGCATTATATTTGGCCGCCTTAGACATATGTATTCAAGCAGGTGCCTCTGCCTGTTTGGGCTCATCTCTATGTTCAAGTTGGTAGAAGATGAGGAAAAGGGGGGAGTTAATTTCCAGGGCTAGTTAGGCATTAATTTGATCTCTCAGTCCTGGCACATAGCACAGATGTGGACACTGTTTCGTTTGCTGCCGGGGCCCCAGACCGTGGCTCCACCTGAATTCCACCCCAAGGACCGGCCCTCACTTGGCTTCTTCCCCCGAGGCTCCGGCCTCACTTCGTCTCTTCCCCGTAGCTCCCCAACCAAGGAGAGGAGTGAGCAGCAGGCAAGCGGCAGATGGGTGGGGACTCAGAGAAAGAGGTAGATTTGGGGCAGAGCCTTGGGAGCAGGGCCTCAGTCTGGGCACCTGCTAAAGGGAAGGGACTGTTTGGGAAGCCATGTTGCTAAAGGAAAGCTGTCTTCCTCGTTTGGTGTAACTGCGACTCCTGCATCCAGCCAAGACATTCAAGGATGGAGACGCAGCTTTGCAGCATCTCCGGGTGATGGGTTGGTATTTTCTCCATTCTACAGCTGAGAAACAGAGAAAGGAGCTGACTTTTCCAAAGCCATCTTGCTGGCTTGGTTAAATTAGGTATTTGAAAAGTATTAATTTCATATCTCCAGGGTGGATAAAAATCAATTATTTAAAAAAAAATCCAATTTTTTTTAATTTAAATCAGATTTAAAAAAAAAAATGAGGAAAAAGCCTAGCAAAAGAAGTTTTAATTAACATGCATTATAGTTCAAATATATCTCATCATGGAATAGGGATTATAAATTCTATTTCTATAGTATGAGACAATATATTCATGTAATGCTTAAAAAATGTTTTGTAAATGAATTCCAATAGTTCATGGATTAGGGACCCAGTTTTATGGGGTTCTATACAGCCTTCTGTTTAGGTTATTTAGGTTAATCTTTTTCTCTACCCAATAGGACTCAGTGCTCAGTCTACAAGATACCATCAGAGATGTTTGGTTTTGCAGTTCTCAAACTGTGGATTTGTGTCTCCAGAGGTAACATGCTTGTTAACAGCAAAAATGTGTTAAATAAATAAATAATATATAGAGGTGAGAAATAACAGACCTCAACTCTATTGTCCCTCTGCAAATTTGTGAACACAGAATCAATCCTTTACCTCTCTAAAAGTGCAAAATTTCAAAAATTTCAATGAATAGAAGATTGTTGGGGGTCTAATAGATCTGGACAAGGAGAAGAAGTCTGGAGATAAATATGAGAAGTGAGGGACATATGCTTGTTTTGTTAAAATATTATGTTTGCTGTTGAAGAAAAAAATCCAGAATACCTAATGTTATTTTAGTTAAATAAAACATGTTAGACGTCTGTCTGGTGATGTTCTCCTCCTAATACAGCATGGCAAGAAAATCCTCCAAATATTAATCATTAACCTGTTGAGTTAGAGATGGTTCACCTCCCAATGACTTCATAAATATCTGTTTCAATTACCTTCGGTAAATGAAATAACCAATCATTCATTTTCTGATATAGTTGTAAAACTAACCTGAAAAGTTTTCGAAATAAATCACAGTTTAAAAATGTATAGCGTGTACCTTCTAAAAATGAAACCTACATCTATCTCTGAGTTGTGAAGATTATGTACAAAGGTTATAACAACCAACAAAAATGCTCTTTTATGTAGAAAACCATGATTAAAGTGAGTCTTCCTGACTAGTGATTTAAATCATGATTTTAATCAAATCCACGCTGCATGTCTCACAAGAGTTTGATATTCCTGACATCCTGCCCTGAGCTGTTGCATAGAGTCGCTGGGTGCCATTTAAGAACTGCAGTATTGCACCCTAGTGTTGGATGAAATGACCCCTGGTATATTGCATACATAGGGGATTGATTTTGATCTCACACTGGTGTAAATCAAGGGAAATTCCACTGAAATCAACAGTTACCCCAGAGTAAAGCCAATGAAAATGGAAAGAGAATCAGGCCTGTTTGTAACAAGCTGATGAAAGCCACTGATGAAAGTTGTGCAGTGTGGACAAAACCGTGTGATTTTATTGCCAGTCTTACAATACTTAGCAGTTTTTCTTAAAACACCAGTACCGGGAGTCTGGGGATTATATGACAATCCCACCACTCCTTTAAAAAAACAACCTACATTTCTAGAGCTGGAGCTCGTGGAGATAATGTAAACCCTAAAGGCTGGGAAACCAGGAGGCAAATAGAAAAGACCCCGATTTTATTACTTCTTTTAGAAAATGTCATGATCTTTGAATCTTTGGGGATGGGCCACCACAGAGATAGTAAAAGCTCAATCTCCTCACTCCACCAGCAGGCGTTCTCAAAAGCTTCTTCCAAGCCCCTGGCAACAAAATCAGCAAGAACTTTTGGGGCCCGTCGGGTGGAAAGTGCTGTATAAATGTACGGCGTTTTTTATGTCTCATCTTATCCCCGCTAACATCCCAGCCTCATCTCCACTCAGATCTCAGCTTGACGATACAGGCTGCTTTTCGAGCCAGCTTTAGACAGACCTTCTTGGAACCATTTCTTCAGCGAAGCTGAGCACTCTAGAAACGGGTTTCCTTCTGCAACATGAGGCTGCTCTCCTTTAGACCTCTCAGCTGTTGTGCAGGCTGGTGCATCGCCTGAAGATGGGCTTTATTTTCTTCTTTCCAATCAAAAGTGTCCTAGCCAATGCTTGCAGGACTGCAGAGATTCAGCAGCTTCCTCTCACTTTTGTCAGGCAGTCTGCACCCAGCATTTCCGGCCTCTCTAACATCAGGGCATTGAATGACCTGGAAAGTACATCTCAAGTAAGTGGAGTGCATTAGTTTCCACTAATGGAACATTTGTTATCCTGCTCTTTTCAGTCCTGGTGCCAGTGAAATGAATGGTCTCCAACCACTGTAATTCCTTCATGGGGGATTTAAAATAAAAAAAGAAGCCGCAGCAGCGTTGGCAGCCACATTGTTGGCTTGTGGTTTGGGGGAATGAACAATATGTGCGTCTTCAACTGATATTAAAGATTGCAGATTAAATCTGAACAGCCGGAGACGTGCACTGTAAATGACAAATTAGCCTCCAACTTCTAGCAAACTTGCCACGTGGGTCCAAGGCGCCAGGGAGTGGGGTGAAGTCTAAGTCCAGCTGACCAATGTGGGTGCACTTCACATTGCACCCACATTGGTGGGTGGGAAATGCTGGGTGAGAAATGTTCTTTTGCTCTGTCACAGGGTGGCTGGCCCCTGTAATGGGAGTAGGTCCAGCACCCCTGTACCAGAACCGGGCACAAATGGCCCAGTTAAAGAGACGGGACTGTGTGCACCTGGGCTAATAAGGGGTCGGAAAGACCCAGTGATAGGAAACTGGCTGAGAGAGGATTAGAAAGTTGTTGGAAGCAGGAGCAAGAGGACTGCCAGAGTTCCCTGGGAGGGGAGGCTGGGTGGCCTAAAATGTAAAGGGTGAGCTGAGGAACTGGTGTATTTGTTTCAAGTCTGGACAATTAACCCGCCTGAAAACACCTCTGAGTTCACAGCGAGTCCTCAGCAAGCTGGGGGGAAGCCCAGCCCTGTTACACCACCTCACAAATATTTTCAAGCGTTTGAATATTTTCCTCCCCATCTCGAGTTGGGACAAAACGTGAGACTCTTGAAACTATTCAGTAATGGAAAAACATGGGGGGGGGGGCTCACAATGTTTTGTTTCAGTAATTACAAAATGCTTCATTTTGACTTTGACTTTAATGTAAACCATTTTTCAGTCTAAATTTCTAAACAAAACGTCATTTTGAACGAAAACCCGGATTTGATTGTTGTTGTCTAGAAAATATCAACACGACACATGGGGACACTTCCTCAACTATTTTTCTGGATACTTTTTCAGATCAGGAAATTTGTCCAGCCTGATCCTGTGTTGCAAACAATGTCGGTTGCAATGGACCCGGAGCAGCTCTAGCTATAATGTCCATCCTGACAATTGCAAAGTGCTTTCTATTTCCATATGGAGATTAGTGAACTGGAGCAGCAGCGGCTGATTGCTCCATTACAGAGCCTTGTCTGCTTTAATGGTTTGATAAAAGGAGGGTGACAGGAAGATAAATAGTGATAATACTTTAGGCTTCTTACACTAGAACCATTATCGTTAACGGCATTAATTAGCTTATAATACACTGTATAGAAACATCAAACACAACCATTCTAAGGGGAAGTAACCTGATAATTGTCAGTAACATGATAGCATAGCTTTGGCACATAGCAAGCATTCAAGATGGCTCACCCTGCAACACAGCATCTCAGGGTAGAATTCCCCTGGTTGCATCGCAAACAACATTACAAATGTTAGCCAAGTCTTTACAAAAAAACCATCATTACGGGATGGGACTCGATAGACGGGGGCTTCATAATAGACTGTGTAGCTTTTAACGTTCAAGTCGCTGGCTCCAACCCTGACCAGGTTGGGAGAGACAAAAGCATGTTAGCATGTGGAAGATGAAATGAATTACATTGGTAGGTTGCAGTCCAGATTCTGCTTATCTCAGGTACTTCTATGGCTCCTATTACTGTAATGTCTGAGCATCCCACTCTATTTAATGTATTTCTCCTCACGACTCTTCCAGGAGATAGAGCAGCGCTATATCCCCCTTTTACAGGACTGAGCAATACAGGCACTATGTGATTTGCCTAAGGCCGCACAGGAAGTCTGTGGCGGAGTAAATCATCAACTCCCACACTCCCAACCCCACGCTCGTGCCAAACCGCTGGATCACCCTTCCATTCGGGACAACTGACAGTAACGCAGAAGCCACAGCTATAACGAGCACTCTCAATGCCAGCAGCTTCACAACGACCGAGGAGTGACCACACCATGAGATCGTGCCGCAGTGGGTCACTGAAGCTCATTTTCTGGGGGTCTGGTGGAGGTGAAAGAGATGCGAGCACGGCTGATCCCAGTGCTATCGCTTCTTTGCAGAGCTGTGGGGGAATTCAGGCTCCTGAGCTGGGAAACCAGCTTTACATGAACAGAATTTTCTTAAAAGAATCATCCCCCCCAAAATTCCAATAGCTAAATGGATGTTTAGAGAGAAGTTAGTCCAAAAAGCAAACCAACCAACCTGGAGATTTTGGGGGGAAATTCATAACATCTAATGAAGTAATCAGTTACAAATTTTGGAAGTTTTTTGACCTGCACCAAAGCTGTTTTTGCAAAATGTGTGGTGAAAATTGCAATTTGCTTTATTGTTGCTGTTGACATTTTTCAACATGCCCCCCCCCCCCCACAAACCAATTCCTCAACAGTTCAAGTTTGGAATAACCCCCACCAGCTGTCATCCAGAGAAGTGCATGGTAGATCAGGCCTTCTGCTCACCCAACCAACTTCCAAACCCCACAAATCTGTGGCCACAAACAGAACATCAATGGTCATCAGCTAAACTGCACCCACGTCATTTGAGGATTATAGAAGGACAAGGAGGGTGAGGACTATATTTTATCGCGCCAACTTCTGTTGGTGAGAGAGACGAGCTTTTGAGCTTACACAGAGTTCTTCTTTGGGTCTGCTTGAGGATTAAAGAAGTTTGGCTGTTTTGCAGAAGATCAAAAGTTAGAAAGTGAGCCAGTCCACTCCTGAGCAGGTGAGATTCCATCCAGCAGTGAGCAGTGGTGCACACCGGTCAGTCTATGACAGCATCCACTTCCCAATTCCTGTATTTTCAAACTGTTCCCACCCGAGGAAACCAAGCCGGGCAATAGTAGGTAGACCCTACTGTCACTGAAGCTTCAGTGTTCTTCCTGGGAGTCCGTGTCACAAAGCAGTGCTGCTTCTGGCAAGATGGTTTTGGCCAGGGGTGGGCAAACATTTCGGCCCGAGGGCCACATCAGGGTTGCAAAATTGTATGGAGGGCTGGGTAGGGAAAGCTGTGTCTCCCCTAACAGCCTGGTCCCGCCCCCTATCTGACTCCCTCCCATTTCCCGCCCCTTGATTGTCCCCTTCAGAACCACCGACCCATCCAACCCCCGCTGCTCCTTATTCCCTGACCGCCCCCTCCAGAAACCCCCCACCCCAACCACCTCCTGAGATCCCACCCCCTATCTAAGCCCCCCTGCTCCTTATCTCCCCAACTGTCCCCTCCCAAGATCCCCCCACTCTAACTTCCCCCCAGGACCTCACCCCCTACCCAACCTCCCCTGCTCCCTGTCCCCTGATCACCCTGACCCCCTATCTCCCTGACAGACGCCTGGGACTCCCACGCCTATCCAACCCCCCCATTCCCAGTCCCCTGACCACCCCCTGAGAACCTCTGCCTCATCCAACCACCCACTGCTCCCTCTCCCATCTCCGGGATCCCCTGCCCCTTATCCAACCCCCCGGCCGCAGCCCCCATACTATGCTGCTCAGAGCAGTGTGTCTGGCAGCGGCACGGCCTGGCCGGAGCTAGACACGCTGTCCTGCAGGAACACGCAGCCCCACCCCGCGCAAAGCGCTGCCTGCATGGAGGCATGGCTGTGGGGGGGACAGCAGGGGCAGGGCCAGGGTAGCCTCCCCAGCTGGGAGCTATAGGGCTGGGCAGAATGGTCCCACAGGCCGGATGTGGCCCTTGGGCCATAGTTTTCCCACCCCTGGTTTAGGCCCTTATCCTCAAAGGTATTTAGGCACCTGCCTCCAATTGACTGGGAGAGGTGACCAAATACCTTTGAAAGTCTGGCCCCTAGTCTTTACCCAGAGGTAAGGTAGACATTTGCAAGACATCTTCACGCCAAGAAGAGCTAGGAGGGAAGCCCCTGCTCATGAGAGACCCGGCTTCCATCCCTTACCCTGTGAGTTAGTAGGGTTGGGATGCCAGTGGGTGCAACACACACACACACACACACACACGCACACACCAGCCCCCGAAGCAGCTCAGCTAGCAGGTGCTTTGAATGGGCTCCAAAAAGGCACGTCCTCCTTCTGCTCCAAGGAAGGTCACTGCAATCAGAAATCTGGGGGATGGTTTCGTAACAAGGAGGGGAGAGAGCTGTCTTTCGAGGATGGAAAAATAAAACAAAGCGGACAGCAGAGAGACTGACAGCTGGAGCCTGCTAGATCTATTGCTATTGACCAGGAACTTGTTTAAGGGGGAAGTTATTGGCTATGGTATTATCTCAGCTAAGAAGGAAAAGGAAACATCAATACTGGAATTGTAAAAGAATAATAATAATTAAAAAAAAACCCATAGCACTGCTGTGAAATAATGCGACTGCAATGACTAGCGAGACAGACATATAGATGGGGTGAGGTTACTGCAATGGCTCTCAGAGGTATTGGGAACGAGCATCTCCATTCCATGGTGAAAAATTATAATGAGCCAAATTTGTCTGCTTGCTGATTGCTTCTGCTGGCTGTCTGGAGAGCTAGTCTGAACAGCGTTCCCGTGTGCCTTACAGCAAATGTCCAGAGGAAGAGGATCATGGGGATTTTATTATTCTTTGCTTACATGTGGTACATGAGCTTATCGGAGATGTCTCACCTTTTGGATCAAATGGGGCTGCAGATGGATTTTCTGCTCTTGCTCGATGTTCTCCTGTCTTTGTGGTCCCAAGACAACAGTTAAATAATCATGAGAATGATGTCTATTTCTTACATGCTGGCTCACAATCTTGAATGTATTTACCTTCACAACACCCCTGAGGTAGGGAAGCATTAGCACCACTAGTTTAAGATGGGAAACTGAGGCACGGAGAGGCACAGTGACATGCCCAGGGTCACACAGGAAGTCCCTAGCAGAACAGGGAATGGAATCCAGGTATCCCGTGTTCTAGGCCAATGCTCTAACCTTTCTGCTCTGGTGGCACAAAAAGAAGAGGAAGCTAGGGTGTTTGGGCCTTGCTGTATTGAACCGGATGTACAGTTCCTCCAGGCTTAGGAGAAATGACTTCTGTGTGTCTGTCATTGTGGGTGCGGTGGGCTGGGTTGGTTATAAACGCAAGGAGAGCAGCTGTCTCTCTGCATCATTGGGAACCTGGGTTTATTCCCCCCGGGGAATACTCATTCCAGTTTATTTATGATCTTAAATGGCTATACCCCCAAATGGAGACTGGGCCACAGCTGGGGCTACAGTCCCCAGAAGAGGGACTGTCCTTCCGCAGCATCAGCTTCCCCACCCCCCACCGGCTCCCCTGGCCAAGACTGAAGCGGGCCCTGTCCTTGTTAGACACCCTGTGTCGTCAGCCTGCTCGCCTGTCTCCCCAGCCCAGGAGGGAGTAATGCCACGGCTCAGGCCCTTCCTTTGCATACAGAACTCACAGAGTAACAAGCACCACTTTCCCCCTGATTGAGGCAGGCTGCAGGGGGCCCTGGGGCCGTTCCCCTTTATCCCTCCCCCTGCTCCAGAGCCTCCCTCCTGGGGTTTTCCTCTTCATCTGAGCCCTTTCAGCCCTCCATAGGCATCACCTGGCCCCTTCCCAGCTGGGCCTGAGAATGGACTAGGGCTAATTGGCTGGTTACGGGGCAGGTAGGGTGACCAGGCAGCAAATGTGAAAAATTGGGACGGGGTTGGGGGGTAATAGGGGCCTATGTAAGAAAAAGATCCCAAAATCGGGACAGCTGGTCACCCTAGGGGCCGGCCACCCCGTGACAAGTCCTGGGGCTGCTTTTGAAGCAAGGGGTGGAGTAAGATGACTCTCGACGCTGTTCCGCCAACACTTTAGACTCAGCTACACGGCTCCCACCGGCAGCCGGTCCACAGGACTAGCATTCAGGATCATTTCCCTCTCTCCACACGTGCACCCGGTGCTGGTAGCAGCCAACACCAATGAGCGGCTCGTGCTCAGGGCTGGCCTTACCATGAGGCAAACTGAGGCGGCCGCCACAGGTGCCAGACTGGGGGGGGGGAGGGGGAGGGGGCACCAGTAGGACCCAGAGTATAGAAAATGGTGTCTGCTGCTGGTACATCTGTATTCTCTCTGCTCTAGCTGAACAGAGATGGTGGAGGGCTGTGCTGGAGGAAGGCGGGCATAAGAGACATAACAGGTAGGCAGGAGAAAAGGTGAAAGAGAATAACAGAAAGTAGCAGGAGCTGCAGGGAGAGAGAGGGGGAGGAGCCTCTCTCTAGCACCCCCAGGAGCTTGGACTGATTAACACCAGCTTCTCAGGGAGCTTCCTGTTTCCTGCTGCTTCCCTGAACCCACCTGAGGACAACAGGCCGTCAACTGAAGCAGTAGGAGCCAGTTAGGCCCTTAAGATGCTGATATCTTCCCTCACTCAGGCCCTGCTACCAGCCTGCTTATTCGTCCCCTTCAACTAAGTGTTGAGAGCCACTACAGCTAGCACAGGACAGCCGTCATGAGTGAAAGAAGAACATGCCCCTCTGGGCAGCATTCAGAAAAAGAAAGGAAGCAAAGGAAGCTTTTCTATCTAAGCAGGAAGGAGCTCGCCTGAGATACATAGACACAAATGTTCATGGGGAGCCTTCCGGCCCCAGTGAGGATGTGAGTGGGGAGGAGATGCCTGGTCTTGCAGTTAGTCAGAGTGTAGGTGACCTGGCAGCTACTGCAGCATCCATATTTCCATCTCAGATGGATGTAACCAGGCACATCCCCGAAGAAAAGCGTAGATGAGGGGAAAGTGTGGTGGAAGTGCAAGAAACAGCTGCTGCTGAGTTTAGTTCCTTAAGTCCAGATGATCCAGGACTGTGGGCCCACTTAAGCAGTAGCCTGAGGGATTTCCTTGTACTGCCTGGGCCACAGCAAGTGAAAAACTTCATGTTCCCCATGACAATGAAATGAAAATAGAAGTTTCCATCCAATACCTTACTGGCATGAAATCCCCAATGATGACAAAGTGGAGAGGCCATGGCTTATGTACTCAAAACCCAGAATGCTGCATATTGTATTTGTTGCAAACTCTTCCAATCTAATGTTCCAGCCTCATTGGGTTCTACAGGAACAAAGGACTGGAAAAATCTGGCTAGAAATCTGGCATGCCGTGAGAAGGCAGAAAATCACCAGAGAACATTCCATAGGTGGAAAGAGCCTGAGATGAGACTAAGGTTAAAGGCCACCATAGCTGATCAGCATCAAGAGAAGATTGCATCAGAGTCTTTTTACTGGCAAAATGTTCTGAAAAGGCTGATTGCCATTGCGAGAATGCTTGCTACCCAAAATCTAGCACTGCTTGGCACTTCATATCAGCTGTATGTGCCAAACAATGGAAACTTGCTTCAAACTGTGGAGCTGATGGCTGAGTTTGATGCTGTACTCCAGGAGCATCTAAGAAGAGTCACCACCTAAGAAATGTACACACAACTCCACCCTGGAAAACCAATTCAAAATGAAATCATACAGTTACTGGCAACAAAAGTTGCTCAGAAGATTGTGGCAGATCTGAAGTCAGCAAGATATTACTCTGTTATTCCTAACTGCATACCGGACATCAGCCATATGGAACAAATGACTTTAATGGTGAGTTTTGTAACAACAACAGAACCTAGTGAAAATGTCCCTGCAATGGTGACTGTCAGAGAGCATTTCCTAGAATTTATTGACATTCATGATACCAGAGGAGCTGGTATGACAAATGTGTTTCTTAAAAAGCTGGAAGATACAGGAATTGCAATAGCAGACATGAGAGATCAGTGCTACAATAATGGTGCCAACATGACAGGAAAGAACAGAGGAGTGCAGACACGGATACAAGAGTTAAACCCTCAAGATTTTTTTGTCCCAGGCAGTTCTCATTCATTAAATTTGGTGGTCAGCGATGCAGCATCAGCTTCTTGTGAGGCTGCTGAATTTTTAAATGTAATTCAAAGCATCTATGTATTTTTCTCTGCATCAACGCACTGATGGCAAATTTTGAAGCAACATCTGGGAACATCGTCTCTGACACTGAACCACTGAGTTCCACACAATGGGAAAGTCAAGTGGAGGCAACAAAGCCTATCAAACACCAAATTGGGAAGATAGATGATGCCATAGTTGCCTTTATGGAGGAGAAGGTTATGACAGGAACTGTTCATGGGAGAACAGTAGCACAGGGAAATGGAGTCACCAGAAACATACATAACTTCAAATATCTGTGTGGCTCAGTGTTGTGACATAGATGACATATTGTTTGAAATAAATGTTGTAAGCAAGAGACTCCAAGGTGTTGACCTTGATATATCTGGAGCAATGGAACAGTTTTAGGAGCCTTTATGCCGCCATCTCCCCCCCTGCCCTCCTCCTCCCGTCCGACCCAGTGAGGCTCGTAAAAATGAAGTGACAGAAAGAAAAAGAGCCCACAGCTACCTATGAAATATCCCTCCCTATAGCCTCCTGGAAGTCTCCTGTGGTGCAGCCTGATGAGGCCGGGCATAGATCACTGGAGAGACAGGCAGTTCTTTCCCTGCGCAGAGAGAGCTCTCTTCGGAGATGCACAGAGTGGACCTAATTCAGATCTCGCTTGCAGCCGCAATATTCTCCTGCAGGCCCGGCTGCAATTTTTTCTCTCTGGTCTTCAAGAGCTTGTCAGTTTCAGAAGCAGGATTCCCTTCCCCCCACATTAGGGTGACCAGATGTCCCGATTTTATAGGGACAGTCCTGATATTTGGGGCTTTTTCTTATATAGGTGCCTATTACCTTCCCCCCCCCCCCCCCGTCCCGATTTTTCACACTTTCTATCTGGTCACCCTAGCCCACATACACATACTTTTTCTTCCCAAAATAAGGAAAGAAAACAAGAGCCCACCCCCACTTCCTTTACGGAGCATGGCGGGAGAGGATCGGTGCACTGGAATTATGCGCAGACTTCTCCAGGTGCGAAGCCCGCCCAGACAAGATGAGTCGCCATCTGTCAGGTAGAAACACCAGCTAAGTGCCACCTGGCTTCTCAAAGACACAGGACCTGTTTAACACTGAGCCAGCTTCCCACCCAGCGTAAACTAGCATGGCTTCATTGTCCATTCGCAGATGACACGAAGCTGGGCGGAGACATAGATACGCAGGAGGGTAGGGATAGGGTCCAGAGTGACCTAGACACATTGGAGGATTGAGCCAAAAGAAATCTGATGAGGTTCAACAAGGATAAGTGAAGAGTCCCGCACTTAGGATGGAAGAATCCCATGCACTGCTACAGGCTGGGGACCGACTGGCTAAGCAGCAGTTCTGTAGAAAAGGAGCTAGGGATCACAGTGGATGAGAAGCTGGATATGAGTCAGCAGTGTGCCCTTGTTTCCAAGAAGGCTAATGGCATATCGGACTGCATTAGTAGGAGCATTGCCAGCAGATCAAGGGATGTGATTATTCCCCTCCTTTCAGCACTGGTGAGGCCACACCTGGAGTATTGTATCTATTTTTGTTCCGCCCCCTCTCTCTCACACACACACACTACAGACAGGATGTGGACAAATTGGAGACAGTCCAGTGAAAGACAATGAAAATGATTAGGGGAATGGGGCACATGACTTATGAGGCGAGGCTGAGAGAACTGGGATTGTCTAGTCTGCAAAAAGAGAAAAGTGAGGGGGGATTTGATAGCAGCCTTCAGCTGAAGGGTGGTTCCAAAGAGGATGGAGCTCGGCTGTTCTCAGTGGTGGCAGATGGCAGAACAAGGAGTATGGTCTCTAGTTGCAGATTGGATATTAGGAAACACTATTTCACTAGGAAGGTGGAGAAGCACTGGAATGGGTTACCTAGAGAGGTGATGGAATCTCCTTCCTTAGAGGTTTTAAAGTCCTTGACAAAGCCCTGGCTGGGATGATTTAGTTGGGGTTGGTCCTGCTTTGAGCAGAGGATTGGACTAGATACCTCCTGAGGTCTCTTCCAATATTCTATGATTATGTGATTCATTGACTTCACCTATTTTTTAAGGCCAACATGGGCCATTATGATCACCAATCTAAGCACCTGTAAAAAGCCACAAGATCAGAGCAGGAGAGGTGAGATTCCTGCATTCACAATTGCGTGTACATTTTTAACTAAGCACCTTCTATTTGTCTATCTAGGCATTTATATGCCCCCATCGTCATAGTATCTAGGTACCCCACACTCATTAAGGGGCTTATTCCCACCACATCCTTGTAAGATGATCCCGTCCATTTTACAGATGGGGAATGCAGGCACAGGTTGATAAAGCGACTTACCCAAGGTCACCCAAGAAGTCTATGGCAGGGGAAAAAATTGAACCCCAGTGTCCTGGGTCACAGTCTAGTGGTTTAACCACAAGCCCACATGGCGTCTGAAGGCAGCAGCATTCCATGAAACACCGTGGAACGTGGGAGAGTCGATAGTTCTCTATTAAAGCGGTGGTGGGAAAGGGAGGGGGGGGAATGTTTGTAATAAAGGAACAACCAAGTACTGGGTCTATTCAGTGAATGTATTTGAGTAGGAGTCACTTAAAGGCTGCTTCACAGTAATTGTATCACACATTCACGTTTATCTTGCAATAAAACATTTGAGTTTTCTTTATGCTCCGCCGAGGCAATTAATTCCTGCTGGAGAACAGGGCAAACTCACAGAACGGTTGTACTACAGAAACAAGCAGAGAAAAAAAGCAACGAAGCCTTTGGAAAAGCAGGGCCGAATTCCACCCTCGGATGGGAACCCAGGGACTCCCGTGTCCTCCCCTATCGGCCCACCCGAAGGCAAAGCTGCTGTAAATCTTCTGGACCCAACGGCAAATGAATGCCAAGGGAACCAGCTGTGCACCTTCCCAGAGCTGTCCATTCTGAGATGGCTTAAGTGGACAGGAGTAATACTTCATTATTACGCCAGAGGTCTCCAGTCTGTGGCCCGGGGCGACGTATGGCCCTGGAGGCTGTAAAGACCGGCCCTTGAGGATGACCATGTGAAGAAGGACACGTGTATTTGTTGCTGGAGTGGAAACGTGCTCCCTGAGCCTGCAGGTCTTTAAACCGGTTCGGTTGATTCAGCCCCATGGCTACAGAAAGGCGGACTTGGGTGCCTCCTGCCCAACCCTCTCCCCTGCAGCTCCGCGGTGATCCGAGCGTGCTCGGAGCTGCTGTCTCTCCCCAGCTCAGCAGCATCAGGCACACTGTTGTGTCACAGAGGTGGGGAGAGAGACGCTCTGGCTGCTCTGTTGCCTGCTTCCCTGGTGGGAGCCCCATGGAGAGGACAAGAGCTATGGGGAATAGTTACAGCGCTGACTGTAGCCCCCTTGACCTTTCTGAAAGTGTTTGTGCAATCACCCGTCTGGGGAGATTGGAGCTGGTGCAGAAGGGGGCTCGCAGCAACGGTCCCAGCCCCGAGGAGTTTGCAGCCCAAACAGCGGTGGATAAATAAAATCATAGAAATACAAACGGGCCATCGTGGAGGGCAGCAGACAACATGGGGAAGCTATTGGCCAACAAAAGGCTTAGAAGACTTGAAGCTGGGATGGTCCATCAGCACTATAAGCACCAGCCTCTGTCATGTGATCCAAGGACCAGGCTCTGTGTAGTAGCAGGCTCACAAACTACTTATGTGGCACAGCCATTAGCAGGGGCACAAAGAGCCACATTTTCCGTCTGTGTGTTACCCGCCACCTTGACCTGGGGGGAGCTCATCTCTCGTCTCCGAGGTCTACCAAAGTTCAAGCCCCCCTGCAGGGTGTCACGTATGTAACCAACCCCATCCTTGTGCTGAGTGGGGGACTTGAACCCTGGTCCTTCCAATCGCTCCACTGATTCATGTATGAAGCTTGTTATGCTTTGGAGTGAGACCACTGGGAACTGAAAATAGCTACCCCCAGGGCAATGCCACACTTCCCATCCACTGACCTGCCGAGATACCTCAACCCTGCCCAGTGGTGACAGAAGCAGGGCCGGCGACAGAAATTTTGTGGCCTCCTACTCTGATCATTGGGGACCCCCTACTCTGATTGTTGGGGGCCCCCTACTCTGATAGCGGAGTAGGGATAGCGGTCCCACTGTGGGGGGCGGGCGGGGGGGCCTGCGGGGGGCGGAGCCGTCCCACAGTGGGGGGCCGCCCCAGGGGCAGCTTCCCCACGGCCCATCCGGCCCCGCCGCGCCCCCCCCCCCCCCCCCCGAGCAGACCGGCCGCTCGCCACATGTCCGCCCCGTGGCAGCAGCTGCGCAAACACTGCCCCTCACTTCCCGGCAGGCTCCTGCCAGCGGCCCCGCCTGCTGCAGGCGGGGCGGGCGTGGGGCCGGTCTCCCGCCGGGGCTACCCCGGGACGCACTGGGGCTGCCCCGTTGCACCCCGGCCGGGCCCCCGACCCTGCCGGCCACGGTGGGAGGGACCCGGCCCGGCTCCTGCCCCAGCGCGCCGGGGGGAGGGGTTTTCCCAGGCTCCGGCACGGCAGCTGCTCCTGGCTCCCCCCCCGTGCCCCTAACCTCAGCCGAGGGTGGCGGCAATAAACCATCCCGGCACGAGCGCCGGCTCCCGCCTGCCCGCGCCCAGCCCGTGGAGACAGGCCAGGCGACAAGGGGGGACTACGGGCCCCGGACTTAAGGGGGGCCCCCCTTAAGTCTGGGGCCCGGTACAGCTGTACCTGTAGTACCCCCCTGTCGCCGGCCCTGGACAGAAGGGAGGTCAGGCCAAGATTTTCACCAGTGACTCTCAATTCTGGGTGCCTCCTTTCACAGGTGCCAAATCTGAGTCACCTTAAAGGGGCCAAGTTTCAGAATGTACTCTGTACCCACCCTCTCAAAGTCAAGCCCTGTAAGGGTGTCCCAGACACGGAGGCACCCAAAATCACCTGTCCTCTTAGCCACCATGGTCCATTCAATTCTTGGGGTCTCTGAGGAGACTGCCAACTAACGGGCCCAATCATTCTTTGTACTTGTACAGCGACCTCACCCGGGGACCTCAGAGCATATTACAGAAGAGGATCAAATCGAGATTCACACTCCCCCATAGTGCGGTGGGTCAATATTGTTCTTCCAGTTTTCAGATGGGGAGGACAATGCACAGCACAGAGAGGAGACGTGACTTATTCAGTGGTGTCTCAAAGAGAGCCTGCCATAGAGCTGTGAATAGAGCACAGAACTCCAGACTCCCAGTCCTGGGCTGCAACCACAAAGACCTTCCTTCCTCTCGTGTACTAGGTGGGAAGTGGACGGGACTCCACTAGGACCTGAACTCGGAGCCACCAACTCATTCCACAGAGGCCAAGGAGCAATGCCTGAATGTTAATGACTTTGAGTTACTCTCAGATTGGCTGCAGTGGCTGATTGTTATACTAACCACGGTGGTTGCACTATCCCCTTGTCATCCTCCTCTAGCTCGCAATATCCATCCGTTGTCCACCATCCTATGTTGACAGTAAGTTCCCTGGACAAGGGGTGTCTTTTGTATCTGGATAGCACCTAGCACCATGAGGTCCTGATCCCCAGATGCCCCCCAGACAGGATCAGCCTCGCAGCGCTGGGCTAGATCCATTCCTAGGATCCCCCAAATCTCTTCTAAATGTTTTTTCCTTTCACTATTTTCTGTTGGAGCTGTAATTTTTCTTGCTTTGGAACACACAAGTTCAGCTCCCCCTGGTTTTTAGATATATAATGGGAAAGAAAGAAAGAAAGAAAGAAAGAAAGAAAGAAAGAAAGAAAGAAAGAAAGAAAGAAAGAAAGAATGAATGAATCACTTAATTTCCCCTGTGAATAAGACACATTCTACTTTCTTCCTCCCCCCACCATCCCTCTCAATTCTTTCCCTGATTCCAGGCTCGGTTGCCGGGCGCTCTGCAGGAATATCTCCTCTGTATTTGCCATCTCTGCAGGAGATGTTATTGCCTCTTGCCGCTTGGATTCAATGCATCTCTTTTCCTCTCCACCCTCCTTGCCTGCCGCCATTTCCCACTCAGAGCGCGACTGATTCTACAGACTCATTTCAAGCTACACCCCTTGGAGCTCCCTCCCGCCATGGTGGGATATTTAGTGAACGATCACCCTCACACGGTCCCAGAGGCTGGGTTCCAGCCCCGGCCTGACCATCTACACTGTGATTTTTCAGCCCTGCAAGCCTGAGCCAGCAGGCCTGGGGTCAGCTGCAGGGTTTTTATCTCCATGGCGACACCTGCGCTGTCTGTCTGTGCTGTAGTTCCCCACCTGTAGACTGAAGAGGACGATGGGGTTCATGAACTGTAGGTGTAAGGGGGGGGTGTTATCCAGCAGCTCTCCAGGGCAACAGGGGCACCCGGGCTGCGGCTTCTCTATCTCATTGCTGGGTCTGCGGAGCTCTAGAAGGAGTCACAGGAGGGTAAAGCCCCAGGACTGTTTGATGAGCCTAGGCAGTCAAATGGGTGGGACTGATGTCCAGTGGCCAATGTGTGTGAGAGAGAAAGGGGGACCATTCTCTCATTGGCTGCTAGAGTCGTTCGTTGGATCAGTGCCCACTATTTTGGGGCGTTACGCCCCCCACTGGGCAGATTTGTCCTTGCAAATATAGGGGTGACTGCGTCAGAGCAACAGGAAGTGCAGCAGAGGGAGCGGGGTGGCTCCAGCTGAGGGGTTTTGTGCCTGTACAAAAGCAGAGAAGACAGCGAGGCCGAGGAAGAGCGGAGCCGGGCCCGGCGGAGCAGCAGGCGCCACCAGGAAATAGAAGCTCATCTCCTCTTCGGAGCCCGGCATCCACTGAGCACACATGAAGGTTCTTGTTTGCAAGCTGCCAGGTGTTTCCATGGCTGCCTGCGGAGCCCCTGACAGGAGCCTTCAGCTTGGCCTGCCGTGAAAATGTTGCGGAATAAACACCCTCGCCTGTTGAGCGCTACGTTTCTCATTGTGCCGCCCGGGCCTCCCTCCATCGCTCTGTGCGGTGGATTGCCGGGAGCAGGGTGCCTGTCAGATGGTGGGTTTCCCTCTCCCTCTCCCTGTCTCTTTGGTGCAATGCAGTATTTTCTGCTCTGGCTGCTTAACTCAATGGAACCTCGCAAGTGTTCAAGAAAACAAGGGGTTTGATCTGGCAAATCTCTCCCCGCGTGGATGCTTAGAGAGAGGGGTCCTCAGGGGCGGACCTGGGAAGAGGGTAGCGAAGGGGAGCCGTTTATAGGACAGGTTTCCAGGCTGTGCTGTTAACGCAGCTGTGCTGAAATGCAGTAGTGGCTAGAGATCAGAGGAGCAGCAGAAAGTTTAAAGATTCAGATCCAAACTTTCCCGAAGTTTAAAGCCAAGATTCTACACCCCCCAGCCCGCCCCGCCATGCATTTCTAGCAGCGACACAAGTTCTCGTACCCACGGCCTTTCCGCCAATGACCGCGTGAACTCAGTGGGGTTTTCCCTGACCATGCCCCCTCTGACCCTCAGCATAACAATGATGGGAACACGCACCGCTCCGGGATGTCACACCCCGCACGTCTAGGGCTGAGCTAAAGGATCTGGAGAGAATCACGCTCCTCCCCTACGCCTCACTCCTGCCCCCTCACCCCCAGCTCCAAACCAAAGCTTTTCAAAGGCAAGCAAAGCTCAGTGAACTCCTCTTACTACCCCCTCTTTAGTCCATGGTGGTTCATTTCCTTGCTGTCTTTCCCAATCACTGTGCCAGGACCAGGACTGGAAGAGCTCAGAGCCCATAGGAAGCACCATTCCCGTCTGACCTGCAGCAGGAAGAACTGAAATTCTCATGGTCCCGGCGGTTTGCTTGGGATTACCAGCCAGTCTCTGCAGACCCAAGATACTCAGCAACATATGGGAAACGTCGAGGGGCGAGTCGCAGACTGTGACCCACTTGGCGCTCACCTATTTCTATGCTTATTGTTTGTATTCCAGTAGAGTCTAGGGGCCCTGACAGAGATCCACGGCCCCATTGTGTTAGGCACTGGGCCTAAACTTGGACTCTGATGCAGCCATAAGCCATCTCTCCGTGGGATATACAATCACTTTGTGTGTGCATATGTTAAAGGGATGTATTTAGGGAATTTCCTACCCTCCAGTCCCCTGCATCTTCCCAGTGAAAACAACAAGGGCTTTGCAATATCCCATTAAAAAACAACAGTATCGCGTCCTCCTTTGCCACCCGCCCTGAAGAAGCAGAAACAGGTTTACATCGCCTTCCCCTACTCAACGTGGCTGGGTGATGAATTGAAGGGCGGGTGAGCTCGCCATAGCAGCAAACGGTGGCTTATCCCCAGATCGACACGTGTTCTGGAAGTGCCCTCGCTCACCCTTGCTCTGCGGAGCTAACACCAAATATATCTATATCCCAGACTGCACGAGGCTCCTGCCTCTCACCCCTCTCGCTGTCCATTCTAATGAGAACACGGCAGCGCGGCTCCTTCCCTGGCAGCCGAGGCACCTGTTTGAAGCAATTTGGAGTCAATTGAATGAAAAGGAATAAATGAGTGGATATTGCAGTTTATGGATGGCTGAGTCAACCCCACAGGCAGTGATTAGAGGTCCACGGTCCCTTTTATGCCCACAGCAAGAAAACAACTTAAATTTGTTCCACTTGCGCTCCAAACAGGAGCTGAATTTGTAGTGGGCTGGGATGTCAATTATGCCGTCTTTTAATATTCCTCTGGAGGAAAACAAAACAGTGCAGATTTCTTTTTCTTTTCTTTTTTGGGTAAAAGGGCACTGCCATTTCAGAGAGGTTTATTTGGCTCTGCCCCCTCCTTTCAGCAGAGGAGCAAAGGAAAAGCATTCCGGGAAGTCAAGAAAATACACAAGAGCAAATTCCTTGCCCTCCCTGCCCCTTGGCACGTAAATCCGTAGTGCACCCAGACATGCATCATCTGTGCAAGAAAGCATTTTAATGCACGACTAGCAGCTCACGGTGGAGGATAATTTGCCTTGCTTTCTTCATTGCCCCTTGCCAACACCACCAACAAGCTAATGCGAATCTTTGCCACCCCATATCTGTTTACGACCTCAGCTATGCCCCAGCAAGAGAGCTTCAATTCCAGAATAGGGTTCAGGCTCTGGACTGGGACCCAGGGTCCATCTCGGGCTTTGCTAGTGATTTTCCATGTGTCCCTGGGTAAGTCACTTATGGGCAGATTTTTAGAAGTATTGATTGTCTGCTGCCCCCACAATTTGCTGGAATTTTCGGGCATGCTGATCCTTTGAAAATCAGGCCACTAAGTTTTCCAGCTCTAATACGGGACAGTAATACTTTTTTTCTCCCCTCCTTTGTCTGATTGGACTCCACAGCCTTTCCCAGTTGTAGCCCCCTCAGGACACTGATGCATGCAAAGCAAGAAATAGCCTTTTACCCTGAAGATCTAACAAGCTAGACAGACAAAGGGTAGGAAGGGAAATGGGCACATAGACAGAAAGTGACTTGCACAAGGTCAGACTGCCAGTCAGTAGCAGAGACAGGAATAGAACCCAGCTCCTAATCCAATGTCCTGTCCACTGGACCACACTGCCCTGCCTTTGCTGTACACATAAAAGGAGCTTAAATCTTCAGTCTCATTCCCTCTTGTTTCATCAGCTCTACCTTCAGGCTTTGGGGTTTTATTTTTTATTTTTAAATGGAGAAAAGATGCAGTAGAGTTTAAAATGCATTTGTCAACCTAGACTCCTTACAAATGTATTTTCCTGTCTCCTGGGAGAATGGCTACCATGGCATCAGAAGATAAATTCATCACATCTAGTTTCCTCCTTTGTAAACTGACAGAAGCCTGTCATTTCAGGGTATTTCACAGAAATTACAAAAATGTTCAGAGCATCAGCTGTTGAATCCAGATCAGGGCTTAAAAGGATACAAAAAATAAAACCCCTCTGAGGCTCTACGTGCATAGAAAAAGGCTTCGGGACATGATCTTAACTTTCCTTGGGGTTCCTACCTGTTCAGTTTGTGCTGCAGTGCTTCTGCCATTTTACTGTGACTTGAACAGCGATGGAGTCAGATTTCCAAGACACAAATATGATAGGACATTAGCTAGACTGGGACCTTTCATATTAACGAGAACATAAGAACGGCCATACTGGGTCAGATCAAAGGTCCATCTAGCTCAGCATCCTGTCTTCTGGCAGTGGCCAATGCTGGGTGCTTCAGAGGGAAAAAAGCTGCATCTTTATGTGTTTCAGTGTTAAATGCAAGGCAACATATGATTTAACCTGCAGGGTGGTCTAATGAAGAATGCACCAAACGAGGCTGCAAGAAACCTGCGTTCTAGTCCCGCCTCTGTGCTCTCATTTTGGGTAAATCATTTCACCTCTGCTCCCCGTCCCAGGCTTTGACTATTTGGACTGTTAGCTCCAGGGACCGTATCTCACTATGTGTATGTACAGCACCCAGCACAATGGGCCCCTTAATCTCAGTTGGGTCCTCTAGAATATATTCCAATGCAGACAATGACAACATGAATGAGCTACATAAAGCAGTGGGAGTCCTAGTTGTAGTTCCCTTGTGTAGTCCCCTTTTGTAAACCCCCCCCCCCCAGTGTATGGGGAATGTATTAAAACATTCAGTCATAAGATCAATGATGGCAGCAATGGATAAAAGATAATGTACATTTGATAGTCAAAGAGAGGTGGAGACTGAAGAAACAATGCTTGAAAGATGCTGGAAGACTGTTCCAGACAGCAGGAGCTGCAGGGGAGAAGGCTCTCGCACTGGTTGTGTATTGAGGGAGAGAAGACCATGGTGCCTAGAGGAATGGAGGAAGCACGGCTGGGAAGAGAGAAAGACAAGATCCATTAGGTAGGGCAGAACAAGCCCAAGAAGAGGCCCGAGTAATTCTATTGACATGAGTGGAATTATTCAGAATTACACTGGTGTAAAGGAGATCAGACCCCAATATGAGCTGGTTAGAGTGCTGGGCTGGGGTTGTGGAGAGGTAGGGTCAGCTTCGGAGCCTGCTACGCTCTTCCCATGTGAACCTGACCGGTCACTTATGGCCAGATTTTCAAGAGAACTCAGCTTTACAGCTGGTTGGGAAATGATTGGTTGATTTTGATGCTCATGAGATTTTGTCAGAAGCCCCAAGACTCAACATGCAAATCCTAATTTTTTTTTGTCCAAATCAACTTTCTTCATGACCAATTTCCCTTTCAGCCAACCCCCATTTTTCAATGACAAAAAAAAATTATCCCCAAAATTGCAGCCAGCTGTACACGTCTCCCCTTTAATCATCCAAGCCAAGGCCAGATTTGTAGAAGTTCTCAGCACACAGCAGCTCCCGTTGTTCCCGAGCTTCAGAAAGTTTTACCTTGTTTGTACCATAGTTGCGCTGGAAGCTGCTGGAAGCTGTGGCCCTTGATCCTTTCCCGGAGCAGCAAGAAGCCAGGGACCCATCTTAACTGGCCGGGGCCATATCAGTGGGGTAGAGAGCTTCCATGACTGAAGAGGAGCTAACAGAATAGCCCAACATTGCATCTTCTGCCATAGGCACATAAGCCAGGGAAGTGGGGTCGGCCTGCAGGCTGCTGTGTTCCAAATAGTCTCAGCTGTGTAAAGAGTGGCTATTGGTTGCTCGAGTCTAGCCTACAGACCCAGGGAGCTTCAGAGTCAGGGGTGCACCCTTCCCCCTGTGCTCAGCTCAGCCATAGGGCTGGATCAGGATGCAGATATTTGTGCTCTTAGCCTTTGGCTGATGGAAGCCTATGTTTGCTTTCGGCAACATCTGCTGGTTTTTTAAAAAAAGCTTTCTGGTTTCTCCTTTCTGCCCTTGAACTGTCTTTTCAGTTATAGATCGTGGCTCGAACAAGTCATAACGTTTTGCTGGGCAGGAAACCTGGCCGGGCAAGGCTCCTATCTGCTCAGTCTAGCTCTGTGCTAATGGCTGCATTACACAGTGGCACTTGGGGAAATGAGACAGAGACAGAGAGGAAAAGACCACCCACAGTCAAGTCCAGATTTTCAAAAGAGATCAGCGCGTTGGGCGCTGAGAGCCTTTGAAAATCTGACCCCACGTGATCTGCCCAACATTACACAGGGTGTCTGGTGCAGAGCTAGAGGCTAAACCTTGATTTCCTGAACCCCAGTTCATTGCTTTACCCACAAGAACCACCCTTCTTCTGAGCAATGGAGCTGGAAGTATGGGATATCGTTTAATGATCTTCCTGGTTCAGCACGGCAGTGGCTGCTCAGACGATTTTTATCACAATCACTTCTCAACTGAAAATTGGTTTTTTCAGGTAAATGAAATGTTTTCACAAGTGCCACTTTCCATGGAAAATTTCAAAACATTTGTCAAAACACACTCAATACCCCAAACCCCCAAATATTTCAATTCGGATATGCTACTGTAGTGCCTCGTGTGAGCTGTAGTTCAATTATCTTATGTCCTCATTCTCCACTATGGGCTGAGCTCCTAGGCCAGAATGCATCTCCCATGATGCACTAGGTCAGTGACTCCTATGATGCACCAGCTTCAAGAAGGGAGACTGATGCATCATGGGAGATGTAGTCCAATCAGTGAGCCTGAACTATAGATGAGAACAGGGACATGAGGCACCTGAGCTACCACTCTCCTGAGACACTAGAGTAGCATTTCCAAATCAAATTTTTTCAGTTTTCACACAAATTTTTGTTCTGAGGCAAAAATATTTTGGTTTCCAGTCAAAAATTTTCAGTATTCAAATTTTCAATTGGAAAAAATAAATCACCTTTTTTCCTGTGGAATCCCCGTCTCCCCATTTTTCAGACAGCTCTATCTGAAGTGTCTTTAAAAAAAAAAAGAAAGAAAGAAAACTCCCAATTCTGTCTCTCATAGTGTCATGTCATTTCGGTACTCGACAAACATTGACTTGAGAGCACTACACAGAAAGACAGAAAATCAGTCACGTTTCCTATGCACAGAGTAGGGCCACTGGGTGGGCTGCAGTGGTAAAATTTACCCCATCACCACCTTATCAGTCCTTCCACTCTCTCTTGGGACAGATAAGATAAGAGTACCAGCTCTGACGTGGACACCCATCTAATCGGAGCCCATTTCACATAGGCCACCCAACAGCTGTCAAATGGCGACAACCTTCAAGTTGGCCTGATCTGGATTTATTTCAAAGCCGGTCACCTGAAGGCAAAAGCTTTCTGTATCCTGTTACTAACTGCCGTGAGATCAAAAGAACCCGTATAACTCACTGAAATAACAATATCAGAGGATACAGAACTACATTCACAGTATTTGAAGGTGTGAGACCTGAAGAAGAGCTCTGTGTACCTCGAAAGCTTGTCTCTCTCACCAATAGAAGTTGGTCCAATAAAAGATATTACCTCCCCTGCCTTGTCTTGCTAATAGCCTGGGACCAACATGGCTACAACAACTGCAAACAAGGATGAATAGGGATAATGAAGGAAGGCCAAAGGTGTGTTACTGAATGGAACCGAGCAAAGGAAAATTTAAGCTCTATCTCTGACATTTCCTGGCAGCGAGACTGTAGAATATTCTCCCCAGGGAAGAGGTGGAAACCCCATTCACTTTAATCATTTAACGTCAGGCTGGCCAAAGCACTCAGCAGTGCACTGTGGGGAACAATCCTGAGGGGCCAGAGTGGGATGAGATGATCTAATAGGTCTTTTCCATCTCTAGTTACTATCATTCGGTCCCCTGAGTCATCCATTTTCTTCCGTGCAATTGCTCACTTCCTGGTCTACTGCTGATTCGCTTTGCTAATCAGCGGAACAATGGCTCTCTCATTAGTTTTCATCCTTACCACTCTGATACGTCTTTCATTACAGAGCAGAATCTTACTACAATTACTGACAAAGGAGAGAGCAATTAGGAGCTTTGTCTGAAGTCCCACTGTACTGTTGCAGGGCGCCCCGTATTATACTCTGTGCCATGCAGATTGTTAGCTTATCAAAGTGGGCCAAGCAACGAACAATGGAAGAAAACAGGAACACAGGCCAGTTCCCCAAACAGAATAACTCGGGCTCTCATTCAGTGGCCTACAGGACCAAAGCACGATCCTACGCTTGCCAGGAGAGGGACAAGAAGACCCTACCAGTTCTTCTCCAATGATACCTACCCACAGACCCTATAGCAGTGGGTGTTACTATTACTCTCAGCCCCAGAAAGGCAGCCAGTCTTCATGACATGCCTCCCTGACCCAAAGTCTCTCTTCCTAAGCCATAACTTCTGGTTACTCTCATGGTTTGTGTTACCTTGCTATAGCCCCGTCTGCAGTCGGGAGCAGCATGCTTAAGTATCTTACTCTGACCACAGCTGAGTCACATCACTCTAAAACGCCTGGGAGACAGCTGAACTCAATATGCTACAGTCATAAGAACAGCCATACTGGATCAGAGCAATGGTCCATCTGGCCCAGTACCTTGTCTTCCAACAGCGGCTGGTGCCAGATGCTTCAGAGGGAATGAACAAAAAAAGGGCAATTATCGAGTGATCCATCCCCTCTCATAGTCCCATCAGCTGGGGCTCTTCTGGCTGTCTGAGGCTTGGTCTTAATGGGACCATGTGTCCCTATGGGGGTAATTGAAATGATTAGGGATGAGAGAATGTCCTGGGCCAGGTATAAAACACAGGGGAAATCCACCACTCAGAAGATGATCCTTTTGGAGTTTGTCCTCCATTTGGCTCTGGCAAAATGCAAGTTCTGCTTGGCTCTTGGTATGATACCCCGGTCATCTGAGAAGCAGCGCAAGGACTTCTCAGCCAGAATCTTTGTTTGCACAGCCCGGGTTTCCAGGCAGTTAGAAACACCACGTTGAAATGATCTTCCTCTCTCTGGATGGGAAAGCGCAGTGCAAGAGCTAAGTGAAACATACGTGTCAAGTAACTAGCAGCCAGACTCCTGTTTCAGGGGAGAGAGATAGTTCTCCAGAGCGGGTTTGCGTCTTATTCGAATGATCAAGCCCGCTGCACAAGGCTTCAGTACAGGGGCAGAGTGCTGGAGATGTGGGGGAAGGATGGGAAGTATCTGTGCAGGGGTCTGTTGTGTAGCCCAGCGCCAAGCATGGCCACATTCAGTGGCTCCTTCAGAGTAGGGAGGGCTGGAGCACACATCCTGTGGGTGTCAAAGAGACTGGTAGCAGCTGCTCTGTGGACAAGGGTTCCCCCAGCGAGTTACTCGGGATGGCAACAGAACGCACGCCTAAGCAATTTAAGGGCTGAAGAGAATAATGATCATCAGGGAGGCTTGTCACCCCCCCTTCTGTCCTCAAAGCAAGAAGTAGTAGGTTCAGGGTTATGATCCGGAGAAGAACATGCATGTTCAGAGGCACCTCTCAAACACTGGGGTCTGCAAATCTGGGGGCTCCTGGATCACATGAGACGTCTGCTCCTCCCTGTCTCTGCTCAGGCAGGAAATCCCCTGAGAACAGATGTATTTTCACACTTCTGGTCCCAGCCCCAAGCAGTTCAGAGGCAACATGAACCTCAAGGGGCAAAAGTACAAGGACAAACATTCAATCACTGGGGTTTTTTTAAACACACTTGAACAGCTTAGTTTTGGAGCAGGTCTCGTTCTGTCCAAAACTCTTGCCCACCCCTAGTAAGGAGAAGAATTTGACTCAGCTTTGATAATGGAGTCTAGCTTCCATCCGGTACATAGAATCACAAAGTTGGAGATAGGAGAGAGTAAAGGTAGGCCCTGATCCAGACACTCCCCTTCCCAATATCTTGGGAAATTGCTGATCTGAATGGGACCTGCACTCTTTCCTTAGAATGGGAGAAGCCAATGTGCCATATCCAAACTCGCCCCTCAATATTGTAAGTCACCCCTCTGAATTTTGTACCTCCTAGGACACCCGTTCCACACACACCCCGTTTCTCCCACTGGCTGAAGCAGGATTATCCCAGTCCCTGCACTCTATTCCCCAGTGCGTGTTTCAGAAGCCTAGAAACAAACTTCCCTTCCCTTAGCCTGTATTTCAGTACAAAGGAAAACAGCTGCCTTAAGATGCGAACCAACAACGTCCTCCCTAGTCAGACAACTATCGAACTGCCGCGCCAGCACTTTTTACGGCAGTTTAAAACACCATCACAGCGACATCAAACTGCCTTTTACATCGAAACCCAAATGGTTATGGAATGGAGCCTAGAGTGAAATGCTAAATTGGATCCTATCAAATCAGCATCAGCCCGCACTGCCTAAGTGGTAATGAATGGCTCCTAACCACGGAGTTCATCATTATAAAGTAATGACAAAAGATACATAACCATCGAGGTCTCCAGCAGCGCAAGCGGCCAACCATTGCCTGCCCCCCCCTTCCCTTTGTCTGTTGCCTGCTGATGGGCTCATATTAGGGTGACGCTTTTGGTGGGGGGCAACTCCAGCTAGATCCTCCTCTCTTGAACTGACAAAGGGTTTCAGGGCTCATTCTGGATAAATTATTCAGTCTAAATTGAGCTGCAATAAATCTTCAATGGGAAACAATAGATGTCTCTCCCCTTGGACACACAGGGGCTACAGAACTAGTCTCCTGCTAAGCGATCGTTATGTCCCACCGCAGCTGCTGATGGGCAGATTTAAAAAGGTATTGTTTGTTTTCTTACGCGTTAGGTCACCTTGTATTGCTTCAGGAAGGGCTGCCGTTTGGCAACCTATCCTTGCATGTGTGGTCCAGTAGCCACGACTGATTATATAGACAGATACCTCTCACTTTCCTGTTTTGTAAGTAAATTGATGCTCGTTTCTATATTGGAATGGGCTACCTAGGGAGGTGGTGGAATCTCCTTCCTTAGAGGTTTTTAAGGTCAGGCTTGACAAAGCCCTGGCTGGGATGATTTAGTTAGGGGGTGTGGTCCTGACTTTGAGCAGGGTGTTGGACTAGATGACCTCCAGAGGTCCCTTCCAACCCTGATATTCTATGATTCTATGATATGATGGACCCAGAGCCGCAGCAATGGCACACAATGAATTATTTTAAAACATATGGGAATGACCTATGAGGTCAAGGGATACCCCGAGACAGCAGAAGGTTATTCCCTAGAATATACTACTGAGCGTTTTGTCCAGAGTTAACACATCCCAAGTAGCTGGTCTTTCACCGCTCCTCTTTGGAGACTCTGGCCTGGTCATTCCTGGATGGTCTCAACTGTGGGGAGAAAGGCAGCCCTGCGGAGCATGCTAATAGGCCCTTATGAAGCCTTGCACCAGTCTGGAGATATCAGCCCTAACCGCGGAGCTCTGGACTCTATCCCCAGACACAGTAAGGGATCTGCGCTGGTTCATCCAATTTCTCTGATCAGTGTGTGCCAGGCGTTAACGTGGCTCCAGGAAACTCTGGCGGAGGACACAGTTTGCTAAGGGGAACAGCTTGCACAATGTCATAATGCTCATAAGAAAAAAATATCCCCAGGCACACTGGTCAGAGAAATTGTGCTACAGCCAGCGTCACTAGACAGCACAGTCTCAACCACAAAATGGACGTAGCTGACCCAGATCCTCACCTGGAGGGGATCAGTGCAACTCCAGGCACTGTGTAGATTCACACTGGCTAGGGGCCTGGCCCACCCCGTGTTTGAATCCTCTGTCGCATTGCATGCCCACTTCCTCCTCTCCTGCCATCTGCCAGGCACTCCGTGCCCTGGGCCAAGATTCACTGCTGACTGTTCTCGCTTCACAAGCTTTTCCCGTCCAAAATATGCCCAAGTGCTTCTGCAGATTCCAATTGTTCCTCTCAGCAGGGGTGCGGCCAAGTTCTCAGCTGTGTTGTTATTTCCCTGCTCCCACGCCAGCCAATAACAGCGTTGGCTTCTCCTTCCAGGATCATCTGGAAAACCTCTGACCTACTCCCCCCCCAGTCCTCCTCCCCCCACCAGCACCTGCAGGGCTGTCACCCAAGAAGCAATTTACAGTGTAGGAGTTGGAGGGTCAATGTGCACTCAAGGCACAATCAGGGGCTTCCTCTCTCTCCTTTGTGGCAGCACGGTCCTCCGGGAATCCATGGTGCTCACTCCTAATGGATGCTGCATTAGCTAATCCAGTGATTCAATTAGTTGGAAATGCTCTCTGATGGCCCAAGCTGACCTTCCTCCGCCTCCGTTTACTGGGCTCCTGGAAACAACGAAGCTGCTTTTTAGGGGAGGGGCCGCTAGAAGAGGCAGCCCATCTTGTTACTGCTACACTGTGGCTCTGTTTGCTCAGGGTTTCTCTGGATGGATCATTAGCGCCGATTCTGAGATGGAAACTCTCCCACTGTCACCTCTCCTCATTTCTGCTGTCCTGCAGTGGGTGATCATCGAATTCTAGAGATAGCTACTCCTGGAGTCAAGCCAGGACTGCCGGCACATTGCTGGAAGCGCCATCTTTTAGCTGAAGCACAAAACAGAGGTCTTGCTCACCTGCCGTCATTCAATATCCCCTTCGTACATATCAAGTAGGGTGTTAGTTCTGGCCAGATTCCAATCTGAGCCATTCCCATATATTCTGCCTATAAGAAAAATTCATCTCGCAGTTGGAATTGGATAGGGGGCATCTCTTCACTTCCTATCCTGTGCTCTGGGGTAGCTGCATTTCAGCTGTGAAGTGAGGATACGTGTGTCGCCCACCTGTGCATCCATATGTCAGTGACGCATTATGCAACAAATCCCTGGCGTTTTAGGGCCTTCACCATTGTCACTATGCTGCATACCTTGGCATGACAGGGGGAAAGCAAGAGAAATACTCCTGCTTGAGAAGCACAGTGGAGCTAAAAGAGACTCTCTGTTAGCTATTAGCAGTAAGGAGCTTATGACACACAGTTGAGCAGTTCTGATCCCATTCAGCAGAGGGCAGTGGTGCACATACACCGCAACCAGCTCATTACAAACATGCATACATACAAAACCATCTGTGCATCTTTCAAGGAAAAAGGCAATAAGATCAATGTAAGAGAGGTTATCCAGACTGAATAACATCTATTCAGGCTGGATATCCTATCCAACCTTGCAATTTAATAATAGAATGCAAACTATGATGCTCTCTTACAAACATCAGAACGCAAAGAAAGACATGGCCAAAAATGGCCTGGGGATAAACTCGATGCATTCTGGTTGGGAAAATGCAAAGCCCATTTTATTTTAGGGGTGAACATGCCCAGCCTGCTCGTGGCTTTGTTCCCGGACTTAGGGGGTTCTGTGATTTCCTCGGCCCATGGAAATAAAGAAAAAAATCTTAGCACATATTCTGTTCATGTATAAAATAATGCTACACAGATTATGCAAGAATGCCATATGTAATAGCGGATGTGGTCAAAACTCAGTGGGGATTGTGTTAATGTCAATGAGAGTTGTGTGATCAAATCCCTAGGTCCGTTTTGAAAACCTGAACCAATGTGCATGGCTATTTATGTACTGGCCCGGCTTTCAGAAGTACTGAGCACCTACAACTCCCACTGAAGCCTATGGGAGTTGGGAACACCACTGAAAATCAGTCCACATCTCTCTCTCTCTCAATATATATATGGCAGAGGTCTCCAAACTGTGGGGCACATCCCCGGAGGGGCAAAGAGGATTGCTTGAGGGGGTGGAGTGGGGCCCGGGCTAGCCCCCACTGGGGAGGAAGAAGCAGCTGGTTGGGTTGAAGGTTTGGTTGTTTTCATATTCTGATTGGAGTTTGAGGCCTTGGGAGGGGTTGGAGTCTATGAAGTTTGTTCCCAGAGGGTAAAGTCACGCCTATGACCCAAGTAGGCCAAAGAACAGTGGGGGAAACTGAGGCAAAATGGTTGCATCTGTCCATCCAGCCACAAGTCAGTGTGCTAGAGAAGCAACTTTGCTTCAGTGCTTCTTCTATTGGCTTCAATGGACAGGGCTGACCCTGAAACATTATCTATTTACTGCTGCTTCACAATGGACTGAGAATGTAAATGTTGGTTCTGTCAATATGCCCAGATCATATTCCCCTCTATGGCTATTTCAGTGCCATTTAATGGGCACTTAGCTTGGAGATTATTCCTACCCAACTGCATCGCTTTACATTCAGACACATTAAATTTCATATTCCACCTCTGAGCCTATTCACCTGATCTATCAAGATTATCTTGTGAAATGGTTACATCCTTCTGAGTCTTAACCACTGCCCTTATTTTATTATCGTCTGCAAATTTAATGATCTACCATGTCTGAATCATTAATAAAAACATTAGAGGGTACCGGTCCCGATATAGATCTTTGTAAGATTCCTCTTCTCACCGGCTCTGCAAAGTTTAGGTGTTATTGCCAGCGTTGGAGTGCTTGGCCCGATAGGGAAATACAGTCTGTGTCCCAGCTTCCACTGTGAATGGGCAGACAAGAGAGTACAATGGCCCCTGCCCTACGAAAGGGTCGTTGTATTACAGATTGCTGCCATTGTTCCTTTGCAACAAGGCAGTTTCATCTGAACGAGGTTCTCCATCAAGCAGTGGAACTTTGATCACATCTGTTCAGATTGTTAGTACTAGTGGTATTATGATTTGTGCCTAGACGCACCGACTGAGAGCTAGACCTCCTGGTGCTAGGTGCTGTACATATATGATGCCTGCCTTCTTTATGAGCTGCACTGTACATGTGCCATCCACACAGACCAAAGAGTTTGTTCCAGCCCAGGGGTGCAGGGGCTGAGCCGGACTTTTCTTGCACTTGCTTCTCCTGATTGCAGGGAGCCAAGGTGGCACCAGGCACAGGAACCGGAAGGAGAGTGCCTGTTCTGTGTTCTCGGTGCTGGTGCACAGGCAGCAAAGGACAGGAAGAAACAGTCTGATTCCAACGCCTAGCAATGCAGAATAGGACACAGATGGGAGAGAGAGGTAAGTGGTAGATAAAAGCCGAGTGGAGCCAGGGAGTAGGTGGATAGGAGCAGAATTGTTGTGAGTGTATAGCAGCAGATGCCAGAATGAGGGAGAAATGTATCGGAGCAGAAAATGGCATTGACAGGCTGGGGACACGGGGAGAACAGTCTATAACCACTAGAGCACACTCCCCTCCAGAACCTGGATTTGAACCCAGGATTCCTGAGTCTCATCATTCCTCTGCTGTCAGCAAAGAGCTGGGAGACCTGTTGGCAAAGGGTTTGGCTCCTCCCCCAGAGGATGACAACCTACTATTGCTGTCAGTTACCCCCATTAGCTCAAGTGGCAGAGGCCTGTGTGGTGGAAGTAAAGAGCTGATCTCTGCTGATAACCGGTTACACGACTGAACATCTGGAGGGTGTTTTTCATTTTATTTTGTTCTTTACATTTAGTCAATTACATTGGAAAGAACCTGCAGTGAAAGAACACGAAGGCTGAAAAGTCAAGCACTCAGCCGTTACGGAATGCCACCATTCAGGTTGTAACCTAAATTTGGACTACCTAAGATCAGCACCATGTGCAAAGTGCGGTACAACCCCAGTAAGAGAGTCCCAAAGAGAAGTGAGGTGGCTTGTTCAAGGTCACACAGCAAAGTAATGACTGGGCTGAGAACAGAACTGCTCTTTGGGACAGGGATGTGTCTTATGTGTGCACAGCTGGGATCCTGACCTGGGTTGGAGACTCTCGGTGCTACTGTAGTAAAAATAATAAATAACAATAGCCTGGAACGAGTGTCTTCTCTATGGCCTTCTGTGTGAGGGGTGACAGACAAGACAGTGGTTTTTCGGTCTTGGCAGCCCATGATTATATAGCATGACTGAGTGTTTACAGTGCAGATCTGTTCTGAAAAAGGCCTGCGTAGAAACAGCACCTTCTGACTGAACAGACCCTGCTCCTGGTGTGTGTTCAGACAGGGAGCTGTGATTAGAGTGACAAAAGTAAGTCTGTAATGCTTTTCCCTGCTTGCCCGTGCGGGGCTCACACAGCTAACAGAGCAAGAACTGGATTGTGCATCTTCTAGGAGGCCATCAGAACTGTATAGTCAATGCCAACCAGTTAATAAGTAATAATAATACCCACCTCTTACAGAGCGCTTTTCATCAGGTGATCTCAGAGCACTGCTCAAGGAAGATCAGTGTTCTCATTTTGCATATGGGGAAACTGAGGCACAGAGCTGCGCCGTGACCTGCCCATGGCCACTCAACAGGCCAATGGCCAACCAGAGAACCACACCAGGCCTCCTAAGTCCCAGTCCAATGCTCTATCACTAGAGCATACGGCTGGCAATGAGATTGCCTGAGGGCATAATTTGAAGACAGTGGTTCGGCACAGCTGTCAAACTAAGTTCTTAACTCAGGCTGCTGAGTCTTTATTACTGGTGATGTGTAAGAAGCAAAGGACCCATTCTGGCAGGGGGCGGGGGAGACTTTTCTTCTGCCCTAGTCCCTTTTGCCATGGAAATCACTGAGAAATTAGTGCAATTCCCACAGTCACTTGTCACAGTAGATCTGCTCTTTAATCTAGTGGTCAGTATGAAATTAACCTGGATGGTCTATTTGAGGAGGAGCAGCTGTGAACTAGTAACTAGCGAAGTGGCCAAGGATGAGGAGATGGAGAAGGTATTATTCTACAAGTCAGCAGCGGTTCTCAAACTTCAGTAACCCAAGGGCCCCCATTTTGATTTAAAACATCACTAGTCATTTTTGAAAACCTTGGCTAATCATTTTATCCAGAAAAGCCCATTTTAAAACAGGAACATTTTGAACATGTTCGGCCAGTGCTGATTTCATCTACATCAGTGGAAATCCCAAGACATTCCACCAACTTCGGTGGAGTTACTTGGATTTTTGCCGATGTCACTGAAATCAGAGTTTGACCCATGTAGTATAGAGATGGCTGAGTTATCCTCAAACTGAGCCATGGCTCATGTCTGGTTCTAACTTCTACCGCAGTAGCGCTGATTCCAGAAAAACACAATCAGCAGGAGACTGAGCTAGAGACATGTCGGGACAGAAACACTTTCAAGAAGAGAGGTAGCGTTTTGTCATATGGCCTTTGAAAGTCGGGGGCGAGAGAGACAGTGCAGCAGTTACACATTTAAGGCAGCCTTGTGTCTTCTTTTACAAATGGAATGATGTGGAGAGTTATAAGCAGAAGGAGCTTTTAATCTGCGAACGTGCTCCAAATCGAAGATGAACCTCATTAAGCTGGACACTGTGTGCGTTAAAAATGAGAATCATTTTACCTAATGACGAGCTCTTAATAGGTGATGTTTTTGCCAAATTATCATATTAACCACGAGATAATTAACAAGCATTTCCTTAATGTGGGGTTATACTCACAACATCGCAAAATGAATCTCGTTGTCTATAAACCATCAAGGCAGAATAAAAATGGGCTTTTTAATCATGATGACAGGCATCCTGAAGGAAAAGTGTAGAGTTCCTGGATCATTTTAGTTTTTGGGACTAGTTTGAAAATAGATTATATAACTAACCTGATGCCTTTGGTCTCATGGCAACCCAGAGCATTTTTATCAACTATATGTACGTATAGGAATGGATTAATCTGTCACTGAAACATGGTAGATTTTTATGGCACATATAAAGACACTACATGACAGCTTAGGAAATGATGACTAATATACACTGACTAGCATACATAGATATTATGCTGATAACTACACATATCTTAAACATTGAAGTTTACATGTTAAGCATTAATACAGCAGCTATATAGCCAAAATTGGCCTGTACCTTCACTATAATCCTGAATGTTTATGCTAAGTATCCCATAACACCTTGCATTAGCTGAAGTAAGCCTTAACTTAAATAAATAGGAAAACAGCCAATGACAATTTATCCAACAACAGGAAAGCAGTTGCCCACACAAACCTAGGAAGTCCCTTCATCCCCCTTAGTGCCTGGGAAGTATGTACTTGAAACATACGGCTACACTACCCACGTGGATAGCACTCAATGTATTGGGGATCGATTTATCACATCTCATCTAGACATAATAAATCGATCCCCGAATCGACTCCTGTACTCCACCCCAGCAAAAGGAGTAAGTGGAGTCAGTGGGGAAGCGGCCACAGTCGACTCGCTGTAATTGGCCTGTACCTCATTAAGCTGGACACTGTGTGCGTTAAAAATGAGAATCATTTTACCTAATGACGAGCTTAGGTCAAACTGAGCCATGGCTCATGTCTGGTTCTAACTTCTACCGCAGTAGCGCTGATTCCAGAAAAACACAATCGGCAGGAGACTGAGCTGGAGACATGTCGGGACAGAAACACTTTCAAGAAGAGAGGTAGCTTTTTGTCATATGGCCTTTGAAAGTCGGGGACGAGAGAGACTTTTAGTCGACCTAAGATACTGCAACTTCAGCTACGCTATTCACGTAGCGGAAGTTGCATATCTTAGGTCGACCGCCCTCCGATAGTGTAGCCCAGTCCAATAAGGAAATAAGGAACCAAAGTGGGGTCAAGCAATTGACTATGCCATTTACAACAGGAAGGAAAGTGAAGAAAATAATGTCGTACCCCACTGACTCTGCAGCAGAGTTTACACAGACAGAATAACTTCTCGAGTAGGAATTAGGCCAGGTTCCCCTAATTTAACAGAAAGTGCTATGAGACAAGAGGTCAGGACCTCAGCTCTGTGTGTCAGTTGAAAGATGGTTGCTCCAGCAGCCCATTGAACACAGCAGCATGCTGGGTATTGCCTCTGGGCTAACACAGAGACCGAAAAGAGTGCCAATGACATTAGGTTTGTAGAATGGACTCAGACTCAGGGAGGGTCCAATTACCAACCTCCCTGAGCAGCCTCTAGCCCATGGCCACTGTGTTCATCATCACAAGACGGCCTCACTGGTGGTCCTGCAAAGCCGAACAGGGCCAAATATAGGCTGTCTGGTATTATCTGTATTTGTAGTAGTTCCAGCCTAATGCCATATCTTCCTGGTGCCTGTCACCTTGGTTCCCTGTCTAACCTAGCTACAATTTTTACCCTGCATTCCATCGCCATGGTATCCAAGCAGCTGTTGTGACAATTCTTTCTGTCTGCTTAGATTGCCTTTGCCCAAGGACATGCAAGAAATATGTGGCCAAGCCAGGAATTGAACCAAGGGCTCCTGAGGCCTCCTCCATTTGGCAGAAACTTCACCTGTTTCAGATCCAGCTGCTAACTTAGTCCAACCAAATGCTGGGGTAGAGAGAAGTGTGTTTCTGACGTAGGTTTCTGGTTATGGCCCAGTTCTGCCCAACACAGTCCTTCATCTCCTTGTAATAGTGCTGTTGTTGGCAGTGATTTTTGAGATGTCCCGGCTCTCTCTTGATTATCGTCCTTGAGACACAGAATTAATTTCAGTCTGTTCTTAAAGTCCTGCGAGTTCATCAAGATACCTTTTAAATTAATCTTCCCCTTTACATGTCATGAGGCGGTTGGGAGGGGAAGGATTTTGCCAGAAGAAAGGTGGCTGGGGCCAGCTGAGCAAAGTTTAAGCCACCTCTCTGCACTCGCTGTCAGAAATTCCCTGACACCTGCAGGCGACGCTCACTCAGAATGACACAGCTGCAGCTTTCTTCTCAGCGCCGACTGCTCCAACGCCTCCCCGCTCAGTCCAGGGGCTCCATTCCAGATGGCCCACGTCAGGGAAAGTTTTGCGCTGACAGCAACATCGGACCGCAAGCGAGGAACAAAGATATTAAAAGCAGCAAAGACTCCAAGAGGGAAAGAACAAAATAAAGGCAAAACCTGCAGGGCTGGAAGTCTCTGGGGCCTGGGAATAGGACACAGAGTCCTTCACTAATCTGGTGCCACTATGCTACTCATCATGAGCGCTCACAACTTCATAATGCTGCCGGGGAGTGGCAACAGAACTCTGATCTTCCTTCTTCTAAGCCAAAGTCACCTATTACTTGGGTAAAGAGAATCACTCCTCACTCGGAACAATATAGTGCCAATGATGTACCTGCAGTTCAGTAGTTCTTGCGCCAGCCAGTAGAGGGCAGCAGTAAGCATACACACAAGCCAGTCTATTACCATAGACTGTGGGTCTGAAGGACTGAGGAGAAGTCATCAGCATCGGAGATGCAGGTTGAAACCAGTGGGTGGTTAGTTCTCTGACACTCACACCTATGCAGAGGGCCAGCACCAGCATCGTGCAGTGCTTAGGTTGGGATTGTCTAAGGAACCAAAGGGAATTGCTCCCCACTCCCATCTGGTGCCTAACTCCCTTAGACTCCTTCACCAATTGCAGCCTGAAGTCCTGCTTGAAATACAGCTGCATAGCCCTTTGCACAAGGATGAACTTCAGCTGCAGGGCAGGGTCCGTATGGGAAGGCACATTCGGGCTGGAATGGGCAGGAGAGCTTGCCCTGCTGCCGTTCATGTTGTAGCAGTTCTGAGGACCGAATGGTGGAGCGCCCATGCTGTCAACCCAGCTCTTTCCACCTGCAGGAAGATGTTTAAAGAAAATGTAAAAGAAACGTGGATAAAAGAAAAACATTACAAGGACCTTGGCTTGCACACTGTTTCCAAAATCTCTATCTCCAAGAGCAGTAGGCAGATGGCTGTGATATACGCTGGCATGAAATATATATGGACAGGATCATAAGGAATCTTTTGACATAACACCTCAAAACAAATTTCCATTCCTTCCCGCGGTGACTTCACCTCTTCTCACTCCACCTTTCATCCCTGGCAGCTGGCCCAATTTCTTCTGCAGCTGCTGTCAGCTCTTCAAAGACGGAGGTGAAGCAACTTCATCTGAAGTATTTGGGGAGGGGGGCTTCAGAATCTCCTCCGCAGAGGGCAGGGAAAAAGTCCTGGCAAAAACTAAAGAGCTTTAATGTTTTATATGCCTCAGTCTAAACAGAAAAACAGCTGAAAACTATGGAGGAGACCCATGTGCAGAGAGAGAGGCACCTTCAGGGATAATCACAGAATCATAGAACAAGAAGGGACCTCGAGGGGTCAACTAGTCTAGTTCCCTGCACTCATGGCAGGACTAAGTATTATCTAGACCATCCCTGACAGGTGTTTTTCCTTCCTGCTCTTAAAACCCTCCAATGACGGAGATTCCACAACGTCCTTAGGCAGTTGATTCCAGTGCTTAGCCACCCTGACAGTTAGGAAGTTTTTCCTAATGTCCAAACTAACCCATCTTGCTGCAATTTAAGCCTGTTGCTTCTTATCCTATCCTCAGACCATAAGAAAAACAATTTTTCTCCTTCCTCCTTGTACCAACCTTTTATGTACCTCAAAACTGTTATCGTGTGCCCCCTCAGTCTTCTCTTTTCCAGACTAAACAAACACAATTTTTTCGATCTTCCCTCATAGGTCATGTTTTCTAGACCTTTAATCATTTTTGTTGCTCTTTTCTGGATCTTCTCCAATTTGTCTACATCTTTCCTGAAATGTGGTGCCCAGAACTGGATACAATACTCCAGTTGAGGCCTAATCAGTGCGTAGTAGAGCGGAAGAATTACTTCTCATGTCTTGCTTACAATACTCCTGCTAATACATCCCAGAATGCTGTTTGCTTTTTTTGCAACAGTGTTACATGGTTGACTCATAGTTAGCTTGTGACCACTATGACACCCAGATCCCTTTCCTTAGTATTCCTTCCTAGGCAGACATTTCCCATTTTGTATGTCTGATTTGTGTGCAACTGATTGTTCCTTCCTAAGTGGTGTACTTTGCATTTGTCCTTATTGAATTTCATTCCATTTACTTCAGACCATTTCTCCAGGTGTCCAGATCCTTTGTAATTTTAATCTTATCCTTCAAAGCACTTGCAACCTCTCCCAGCTTGGTATTGTCCACAAACTTTATAAGTGTACTCTCTATGCCATTATCTCAATCATTGATGAAGCTATTGAACAGAACCCGACCCAGAACTGATCCCTGTGATCCCAGCTTTACTCTGAACCACTGATAACTACTCTCTGGGAATGATTTTCCAACCCATTATGCACCCACCTTATAGTAGCTCCATCTAGGTTGTATTTCCCTAGTTTGGTTATGAGAAGCTCATGCGAGATATCAAAAGCCTCGCTAAAGTCAAGATATATCACGTCTACCACTTCCCCCCTATCCACAAGGCTTGTTACTCTGTTCAAGAAAGCTATCAGGTTGGCTTGACATCATTTGTTCTTGACGAATCCTGACTGTTACGTATCACCTCATTATCTTCTAGGTGTTTGGAAATTGATTACTTAATTATTTGCTCCATTATCTTTCCGACTACAGAAGTTCAGCTAACTGGGCTGTAATTCCCCGGGTTGTCCTTATTTCCCTTTTTATAGATGGGCACTATATTTGCCCTTTTCCAGTCTTCTGGAATCTCTCCTGTCTTCCATGACTTCTCAAAGCTAATCGCTAATGGCTCAGATATCTCCTCAGTCAGCTCCTTGAGTATTCTAGGATGCATTTCATCAGGCCCTGCTGATTTGAAGACATCTAATTTATCTAAGTAATTTTTACTTGTTCTTTCCTTATTTTAGACTCTGATCCTACCTCATGCTAAGCCATAGCAAGGAGCAGGACAATCATGGGAAAGAAACATCCCAGGGCATAGACAGGGATACCATGGAAGAGGTGGTTCTCTTCTAAACTCTACCCACTGACCAAACTCCACCCCCAATCCTGTCCCTCCCCCTTTCCCTCCCTGAATGATCATAGGTTAATCTGCCCCTCCGCTTTCTCCACCCCATCTCCCTCTACAGGGGAAGAAGTTAGGGGGAGTGTAGTGAGGAGAGAGAGGCAATGGAGGGAAGGAAGGAGAGAGGGCGTGGCCAGTGTCACCACACTGGGTGAAGAGAGGAAAATGGCAGTCAGCTCAGAGAAGTGGGTATCAGACATACACTTACGAGTAGCATCAATTTGAGCTCCGTTTTTTACATACAGGGATGCAGGAACTGGTTAGGAGAAAATAAGAACCAACACAAATCTTTGCCCAATTTTGAAAAAACTCCATTAACTCCCCACTCTCCTCCTGATTCATTTACATTTTTTGCTGCACCTCTGTGCTCTTGGATTATGGCCAGTAAACACCACTCTGGCAGATACAGCTTTAACCCCATATTGGAAGTGTCTTTGGGGAAGGGGACTCAGAGCAAGCAGCCCATTTCTGTGTGATCTGCACTAAGAAGCTTCAAAAATCCAGAGAGCTTCCTCAGTTTGCCTCTAGAGAAAACCGACTGTTCCGAGATTTGTGGGAAAGGAAATCAGTTTGAAATTGAATCCTTCTTTGTGCGTGTGCGCACACCTATAAATCCTTTGTAAATAATAAATAAAGGAGTAGGAGGGAGTGAGCTCAATTCTTGCCTCCACAAAGCATTGGACATTTGCAGCAGCCTTTCAAATTACCACACCGTTTCCAGTGCATTTGGCCACAGAAGCTGCTGACTTGAATTGTACAGCATCTCTTTCCCATTCTCTCTTTCCCTCTGGCTGAGCCCCTTTCTGGGATCACAAAACTCAGACGCACGATTTGAAGTTTCAAAAGGAACACTGCGGTGAGTAAGATAATCAACGCCGCTGCTACTCTGAGCAGAATTCATACCCCTTGTGCCAGCCAAATGAAGCAGAGTCCAGCTAATGCCTTTGGGTCAAGCTTTGAAATACCTAACGTGGGATGTATGGCCGAATAAAGGGTAAGGAGAGTTATGCTGTCAAGTGCAATCTTGCCCAAGTGTTTTTACAGCAAGGGAGGACTTGTGAGGAGTAATGATAAGTGCCAGCACTGCGGTGATTTGGCCCACTTGAGACCCTGTACTTGTATGGATGAAGAGGCCATATTTTAACAAAGACACAGCAACCAGGTGGGAAAGAGCCTCTTTGGCAGGGCCAGCGACAGGGGGGTACTACGGGTAGAGCTGTACCGGGCCCCGCACTTTAGGGGGCCCCCGGTACAGCTCTACCCGTAGTCATCCGGCGCGGCTCTCCTCCGGACGAGCGTGTGTCCCCGGCCGAGCAGTGAGCCCTGCCGGCAGCAGTGGCTCAGTCCGGGGAGGGGGGGAGGGAGCAGCAAGGGCAGCTCACGCTGCTTCCCGCCTCTCGCTCCTAGCTGCGGCCAGCTGTCAGCTGGGGGAGGAGGCGCCGGCTGGGCGGGGGGGGGGGAGGCGACTGGGCTGGGGGCCCCCAGCCGCTGTCAGCTGGGGGGGGAGTGCCGGCTGGGCTGGGGGGGCCGGCTGTGCTGGGGGCCCCCCAGCCACTGTCGGCTGGGCTGGAGGGGGCACGGCTGGGCTGGGGGGGCCCCCAAACTATCAGAGTAGGGGTCCCCCAAATTTCTGTCGCCGGCCCTGCTCTTTGGTCATTTGAAGTAGGGGTGTTAGAGCAGGGTGACTCCGGAGACCTGGGTTTTGTTCCCAGCCCTGCTGCTATGAATCCCCAGCTCAGACAGACTAAGGCAGGGGTGGGCCACCTCTGGGTATGGAAATTTGTAATGCTCACAAAATTGGGGGTTGGGGTATAGGAGGGGGCGGTGGGCTGGGGGTGAAGCAGAGGGGTTTGGAGAAGGGAGGGGGTTCCAGGCTGGGCCAGGGGGTTGGGATGAGGGAGGGGCTGAGGGCTCTGCCTGGGGATGTGGGCTATGGGGTGAGGCATGGGATGAGGGATTTGGGGTGTTTGAAGAATGGGAGGGGGCTCTGAGCTGAGGCAGGGGGTTGGGATATGTGAGGTGGATATAGGCTCTGGACTGGGGTTCTGGGTTCCATGGTGGGGCCAGAAATTAGGAATTCAGGTTGCAGGAGGGGGCTAGGGTTACCAGATGTCCCGATTTTATAGGGACAGTGCTAATTTTGGGGTCTTTTTCTTATATGGGCTCCTACTACCCCCCACACCCATCCTGAGTTTTCACATTTGCTGTCTGGTCACCATAGAGGGGGCTCCAGGCTGGGGCAGGGAGTTGGGGTGTGGGAGAGAGAGCTCTGGATGGGGCTGAGGGGTTTGGGAGGGGGCACAGGAGAAGATCAGGGGTGCAGGTGCTGGGCAGCGCTTAAACCCAAGCACTTCCCTGAGGCAGCAGCATCATGTCTCTCCCTTTGGCTCTGACGGCTGCTCCATCCGCAGGCACCACCTCTTCAGCTCCCATTGGCTGCAGCTCCCAGCCAATGGGAGCTGCAGAGATGGCGCTTGGGGTGGGGTCAGCATGTGGAGTCTCCTGGCTGCCCCTACTGTAGGAGCTAGAGAGGGGATATGCCACTGCTTCCAGGAGCCACACAGAGCCATGGCACATGCGGAACAGGATAAACTCCGGACCCTACACCCTGGCATGAGCTTCAAGGGATGGATGAAAAGGTCTGATGGGCCGCATGTTGCCCACGGGCCATAGTTTGCCCACCCCTGTATTAAATAATTCCTGCCTTGAAGAGCTTGTAGTCTAGACAAGACAGACCAAGGATTGGAGGAGAAACAGAGGGACAGAGACCTGGGCCAGTATCCTGCCTTTATTGCTGGAGCTTCCACAATACCATTGACTGTCTACCATACATACACAGCCACCATCGCCATGGTATCTGAGCACCTTGCAATCAAAAATGTATCACAGCGCCCCTGCTGTTATCCCCGTGTTCCTGAGGAGGAATGAGTGATAATAGCACTGCCCTGTTGGGGAACTGAGGCAGAGAGAAGCAAGTGATTTGGCCAGTGTCCCCCAGGGAGTCTGCATCAGAGAAGAGAATTGAACCTGTCTCTCCAAGTCCCACGCTAACCCCCTAACTCTTGAACCGTCCTCCTGCTCTGAAATGCTGAACTCTGCAAGGATTGTGGATTGTTCTGCTTAGCAAAAGTTTTCATATCCCAGTCCCATTGGTCTCTAAACAATACGGTATTAAAAGACCATGACCCCGGTGTCATGGGTCATGGACTTTTGACAAAGTATCCGATACTGATATTTGAAATCTGAGCTTCCAAACTGGTCGCTATGTTTTCTCATAGACTCAATAACACCTTGACGAAGGCCCTGATTCAGTAAAGCACTTCAGCAGGCGCTTAATTTTAAGCACATACATAAATCATATTGACATCTATGGGATTTAAGCATGTGTCTAAGTGACTTGCTAAATAGAGAGATTTTTCTAGTCTATTTTCTATAGGTTTTTATACCACGCTCACCACCATAGTATGTGAGTACCTGCTTCAGCGGCTGATGAATCTGCTCTCAACTCCTCTATTTCTCATTCCTGTGTGATAAATGAATCCTAAGATAGGGTGACCAGAAAGCATGTGTGAAAAAATTGGGACAGGGTGGGAGGTAATAGGAGCCTATCTAAGAAAAAGGCCCAGAAATCAGATTTGTTCCTATAAAACCGGGACATCTGGTCACCCTACCTATGCAATACATGAGGGGTCGGGGGAGGGGGGTGACCCTCAGCCCCGGTGATGCAATATCCATATTGGACCAAATGGCTCAGTCCATCTCAACAGCTTGGTCTAGTCACAGATAATGGACTCGAACATGGTCCAGTAAAAACAAGCCCCAAGTTTTTGTGAACTATTTATCCTTTCCCATTCCGGTATCTCACCAGGTCTGATTATAACAGGCGTCACCTCAATTATAAATAAACACACGGACACGTTTGTACAGTCGCCTGTCACGCTGTGTGAACAAATCAGGCCATCCAGTGACAGCACATGGCAGGGGCACAAATGGTCAAGTGACCCCCCAGCAGGGTCCCATGGCAGCCGGCCGGGTCAGGGAGAGGAAGGGATGGGTCCAGAGCCGGAAGGGAAAAGGCGGGGCCAGAGGCTTTCCTCTTCCAGCCGCATTGCCTGGGGTACTGCCCGCGGCAGCGCGGCAGCTGACTAGGAGAGCATAGGGCTGCCTCCCACCCAGGCTCAGCTTCTGCGGACAGGCGACGTCTCTGTGCATGCTGGGAGAGGTGGGGTGACTCTGACTCGCTCAGCCGCCGTCCCAGAAGCCAAACCTAGGTGGGAGGCAGCCCACTGCTGCAGCAGGCAGCCACTCTCCCAGGCAGCTATCCATCCATCCGTCAACGATCTTTGGAACTCCCCATTCTCTGCAACATAAAGAACCTTTTTATCCCTTTCTTTCTCTCTCTCTCACACACACACATATATATCTATATTCCTTCTCTGTGGCTCTCCAAGGGGAACAATCACTCTCTCTTTATAATGCTCTCCCGTTGTGATCCGTGATGGGCAAGGTAATAATACCTTTTATTGGGTCAATATATCAGTTAGAAAACAGAAGCTATTCCCTTCTTCAGGTGATGGCCAAGAAGTGACCTATGTGAGTCTGGATGTCTGTATATTATAGCTGTTATGCTGGCCCAAGAGGAGGTATGGTATACTTACCTCACTTAGTTTGTTCTCTGTTCTTTATTGCATTTCCTGTATTGTAAACAGCCCTAATAAAACATCTTTCTGAAGAGCTCTCCACTGAGCAGTAAATATCGTCCCTGTTCCACCAGCTTAGGTAGACATCAATCAGATGCAGGCGGACTCCTGGGATTGTCATGTATATTATTCAAGGATAAGCTTTGGACAGCCAGGTGACAGCAGCAAGACTGCCGAATTTCTGGTAGGAATTAACCCTCCTAAACATTATCCCAGGAGTGTGGGGCAAACCACTGTGACTTAGAAAAAATAGGAAGGTTTCATCTCAGATTCTCAGCAGGGTTTCTTTAAACTATCCATGAAAAAAAAAAAAAAAGGTGTCTCTGAAATCAGCCGTCCGGCTGGCCCGGTGTAAGAGCTACAATGCTTCAAAGTGTTTTGGGCTCTCACACCAGTGGACACCAGGACCTAAGTGTGCACCTCAAACCACTGACCACCAGAGTCAGCAGGGGCTTCTCCAATGACTTCACGGGACATAGGACTGGAAGGGACACAGACAACCCGCCTTAAGCAGATTCTCACCAGCAACAGCACACCGCGAATAACTCCAACTCAGGAACCAATCCATGCAACATACCTCGATGCCAACTCTACACCAGCAACACCATCACAGGACCTAACCAGATCAGCCACACCATCACTGGCTCATTCACCTGCACATCTACCAGTGTCATATATGCCATTATATGCCACCAATGTCCCTCTGCTATGTACATCGGCCACACTGGACAGTCCCTACGAAAAAGGATAAACAGACACAAATCAGATATCAGGAATGGCAATATACAAAAACCTGTAGGAGAACACTTCAACCTGCCTGGACACACAATTACAGATTTAAAAGTCACCATATTGCAGCAAACAAACTCCAAGACCAGACTGCAAAGAGAAACTGCAGAGATGCAATTCATTTGCAAATTTGACACAATCAATCTGGGATTGAACAAAGATTTTGAATGGCTTGCTAATTACAAAAACAGCTTCTCCTCTCTCCGAGTTCACATCTCCAATTCAGCTGCTAGAGGAATACCTCACCCTCCCTGATTTGAGATAACAAGCTGGTTCAGCCTGATTGGACTAGCCTTGTTATCTCCTACCTGGTTCTTTCCTACTTATCTATACCTGCCCCTGGACACTTCCACTGCTTGCATCCGACGAAGTGGGTATTAGCCCACGAAAGCTTATGCTTCAATACTTCAGTTAGTCTTTAAGGTGCCACAGGACTCTTTGTTACCTCAACTAAATCATGCCAGACAGGGCTTTGTCAAGCCTGACCTTAAAAACCTCTAAGAAGGAGATTCCACCACCTCCCTAGGTAACCCATTCCAGTGCTTCACCACCCTCCTAGTGAAAAAGTTTTTCCTAATATCCAACCTAATCCTCCCCCACTGCAACTTGAGACCATTACTCCTTGTTCTGTCATCTATCACTGAGAACAGTCTTGATCCCCTCCCCCAGCATTTAGCCCTCTCTTAAAATCTCCTTTTTTAATACCTACCTGTGACCTTTCGTCACCTGCCACCATTGAAGCTAGTTTAATGCCCTCCTCACTAGATTGGTGAGTCGATGTAAAAAGATGCTGTTCCCCTCCTTCTTGAGGTCGACCCTGTCTTTCCCCAGAGTACCTGCATGTGAGGATAACCCTTTCATTGTGGCCATTATGGGATCCATTTTTGGCTGTTCACCTTTGGCAGAGTTCTGAGCAATTCATCCATGTAGTAGAGCCAGCGCAGAGTAAAGAGGATGGTAGTGCTTTGGGTGCTGTTTAGACTGCATATGAGGGACATCAAAGGTTTTTCAGTGAGAGTTGCATTTTAACTGCGTTAGCTCCCAACTCCATCAGGTGAGCCCTGTGGGCTAGGATTGATTGATGCATTGCTATTCCCGCCACCTCACAGTTACCTATCTATAATAAGGGATGGCTATCAGAGGCACCTGAAGATAACCTATAACAGCAGCAGACACACTGGTGATAGCCACACATCCAGGCTCCCAAGTAAAATAAACCTGAGAACTCAGAAGCTAAATCCTCTCCAGCTGGACAGGAGACAAAAGAATTCATGCTGGATAATGTATTCACAGGCTGTCTTTCGCCACTTGGCTTTCAGCCTGTGGACCAATAATAGGTGCCATCTCCGAAGCAAATGCAACATATGCTTCCACCGGTAGCTCTCATTGATGGTGCGATTGGCTTCTTGGCCAACTGGACTGGACTCTGGTTGCAACGTGTCCCAGGGCAAGCTCAGCTGTTTACACTTTGATTCTAAGCCCAGTAAAATCCAGGCAAAAGATTTGCTCTAGGGATTGCCACGTGGTCAAGGCTGCTCTGGGACCAGCAATCAGTGCCAAATTCAGATTTGTTTTAAAACAGAGTCAAAGCCTCTTACTGGATAAGGCTAAATGACGGATGCAAACGAGCATGGAGACGGGTGTAGTTTCTGCAAGAGTGATTAGGTCATATCTGTAGCCAAAGGATAGTCTGGTGGATAAAACATAGGTCCTGGTACCTGAGGATCTGGGCTTTGTGACCTGCAGTGAGTCCTTCATCGTCTTGATCTGTATAAGGGGGATAATATGTATCTACCTCACAGGGCAATTCATTAGCATTTTACTGTGCTTTGAAGTCCTCTATTAGAAGGAGGCTATGCAAGCTTGAGGTGTAATACTTACAGCCTAAGTCAACATGTGGCCCAATATGCTGTTGTTATAGGTTATCTTCAGGTGCCTCTGATAGCCATAAGTCCAGGGCTGAAATTCTCATCTCACTTCCAGTCAGGTAAAAGGGCCAGAGCAGAGTAAAGGGGCCCCAAAAAGCTCCATTTCTGGCAGGAAAAGCATCCCCTGGTCCTGGCACTGCAGAAAAAAGTCATGAGGCTATTCTCTAAGAACATGCTATGGGGCATGGCTGGGGGTGGTGCCAGTGGACAGAAGGTGCAAGGTCATCGCATGCAGCGTTGCAAAGGTCCTGGGCAGTGCCACACCCGACAGGGCAAACTAGGGAAACTGCCATCACTTCAACTTCGCAGCTATGTTGGTCCCAGTATATCAGAGAGATGGGGTGGGTGAGGGCCTGTCTTCTAGGGGTGAGAAATCAGCTTTCTCTTAGGGAAGAAAGGTGCTCAGAGGGTCACAGCTAAATACAAGGTGGAACAGATTGTTCAGCATAAATCGCTAACACAAACTCCAAAGAACCATTCAAGATGAAGTGGCCAGTTAACATCTCTGCAGTCATAGGACAAAAATGGAGGGTTAGTGGGTAACAGATTGTTGCAATAAACCATAAATCCAGTGTCATTATTAAGACCTGGATTTTTAGTATCTAGAAAAGTCATGAATTTAAGCCTCCAGGTTCATCTTTTGAAGATGTCCATTGAGGATGAAGACGGAGAGGTCAGAAATCGAGCGATTGCTGTTTGAAGAGGGTTCACCCCGAGGCGATGGGTGGTTTTGGCTTTTCTCATTATCCTATGTGAGTTCATTCAAGCGTGTATTGATTGTCTGATTTCACCCATATAGGTGCTATTGGAGCATTTTGTGCATCGGGTGAAGTACACCAGGTGGGGTAGGACCCATGGATCATGAAAGGTGGGGAGGGGTCCTGATTCTGGCATGATGTTAAAACATGGGCACTTGGACACCATTATCATTATTGCTATTTGTATTCCCTAGAGGCACCAGCTAAGGTCACGGTTCCATTGTGCTAGGCACTGCACAAACTAATAAGAGACCCTCCCGGCCTCAAGGAACTCACGGTCTACATGGGAAAGACAGCCAAAGGGTTGGAGAGACAGAGTATTCATTATCCCTGTCTTACACATGGGGAAGTGAGACTGTTACGGGGCACAGACTCGCAACAGCGGCGCCTCCTGCTGGTTGGTTTGGGAATTAGCTCTTTCAGCGGTGCGCCTTCGCTTGTGGTGTCTCACCTACCATTACTCTCGCGGTCTCCACCCTGCACATAATTGGACCCATGTCACTCCCAGACCACGGCATCCGCTTCTGGACACTGCCCTCCGGGTGTGCCCACTCCGCTGACTCTCCCCCACTTCCAGGGGATGGGCAGCTTTTGGTTCTATCACTTGCCTCAGTGGCTCACGGCAGGCCTCAGTCTACCCCCTTCCTCCAAGGGCAAACTGGAGTCTGGCTTAGCCACTCTCATCACTGGCAAGTGTGGGAGGCCAGGCCCGCCTGCTACTCAAGGCCCCGACCCAGGGAACTTCTAGCCACAGTCACTAACTGCCCTCCTCTGACTCCCTTTACTGCCTGCTTCCCTGGGCCACTTCCCCATCACCCCAGCACCTTCTCTGCCCCTTTGTGTCAGGGCCCCTGTCTGGCAGTCATCAGCCCAGAGCTCTCCCAGCCTCTGCTGGCCTTGCCTTGGGTGCTTTGCTACGAGCCTGTTCTTCACCCTTTGACCTCCAGGGACAGATTCTGCTCCTCTCTGCCCTGCAACCTTCTTATAGGGCCCAGCGGGGCCCTAACTGGCTGCCTTCAAGCCTCCACTTGATTAGCTTGCAAGAAGCCCTTCCAAGATTGGCTGGGGCTCTTCGCAGTCTCTTTGTCTTGCTCTAATCCTTTCCACGCCAGAGTGGGGCAGCTGCTCCACTACAGAGACCTAGAGACTAAGCAGCTTGCCCAAGGCCACACACAGAGTCTGTGGCGGAGCTGAGACTAGAATCCATAGATCCTAACGAGCGCTACCTTCCTTGGCCAGATTTCCTTGTCTTCCGAGCAAGTGAAGCAGCGTAAACACTGCGCATGCGAACAACAACACAAATAACCTAGGTTCACTAGCATTGTATTAATTGCCTCGTTCATCTTAATTTATGAACTCGGATGCATGAGAACTCTCCAGCCAAAGGGCATCACCCTGGCAGTGAGGCACTTGAATGGCTTTTTTGTGTGTGTGCCTAGGTTCGTGTTTTATTACAGTTGGCAGAAAAGTGCCTCCTGGTTGTATTCAGCCGATCCTGCTGCGCTTTACTGAGCTGCAAACGTTGCTGGGTTGTTGTTTTTTTTGGTAACCTAGTTTCCACTCTGAAATGACAGAGCTTGTTCCTCCAGGGATGAGGAGAGCGATGGCCTGGTGAGCTTGGCTCATTCTGTTCTGCACACTCACCTCCCCACGCGGTTGCCGTTTGCCCAGGTCATCCCAGGTGCAGGTGGAAGGGATGCAAAGGAGGCTGCATTAGGTATTTGCTGCACCTCCCTGTTCTCTTGCTGCTCCTGTGGTGTACTCCGCTTTGTTGAGACAGTTAATCTCTCAGCTGGTCTCTACCAGCTCTACACTCCTGGCCCTGAGCCTTTCTTTTTCCCTAAAGCAACTCGTCATTGCCCTGCTGTGACCCTCCTGACCCCATCTGTCCAGTGACCTGACTTGCATGCTCAGCAGCAGCCTGGATTAGTGGTCTGTAAATACAAGCATCTTGGTGCCCATGTGTTGACCTATGACTCGGTGCCTCTTCCCAGCAGGCTTGGTGGGTTTGTCTAGCTGCCTGGAGTGATGGGATGCAACGTTGAGGTGAGGTATGGGGTATTGTTGCACTCCGTGCTGCTTAGTTTAGGGCTGATCTTTCCTGGAGTTCAGAGCCAGGAGTTTGGTCCGGCTCATTACAGGAATAAAAGACCAGCTATGAAAGTCTGGACCTGGATACAGAACCACAGCTCATGGATCTCCCAGTCCAGGTTCAATCACCAGGGAGATGGTCCTGGCCTGCTGTCTCCCTTGGCCACAGCCTCCCACAGGTGCAGCCTGGCCACCTCCTTCCCTCTCCAGGGGGCATTGATCTGTCTGGCAGGGGACCAGGGAGCTGCTCCTACACCAGTGTCTTCCCCTTCCCCAGCATTTTCCACACTCTTTTTGCTTTGTATACTCTTGTGCATCGGCCATTCTCCCGTGTCTCTCACTTCACCCACTTGTGCATCATGGCTTCCACCCTCCTCCTCCTCCCTCCCTTCCCCCCACGGGCAGCATTTCCCCATCCTTGTTTCTGTCGCCTTTTCAATTCCCACCAGCACCGCCTGCTCCTCTTCCCCCTCCATCCCAATCTCTTCCCTCCTCCCACCCTCACAGATCCTGATCCCACATCCACACCTGACTCTGCCTCACCTCTGGCAACGTTTACCTCAGTCCTGGCCCTCCCTCCATCCTTCTCGCTGTCCCACTCATATCTATTCACAATCCTGCTGTAAACATCGTTAGCCTACCCCAGTGCTCCCAAAATGGTTTGTCACCCCCCCTCTTACCCGTAGTGTAATCTGTTCGTGCCCCCAGGAGGAGAGGCTGGAGCCGGGAGCAGGGCTTGGGCCGAAAGCCAGGAGTAGGAGCCGCAACAGGGAGCGGAGCTGGAGCCTGGAGCTGGGCCACAGTTGGGGGCAGGACTGGGCCATCATCAGGGGCCGAAGCTGGGGCCGGAGTCGGAAAGGAGCTGGGGGCAGAGAGGGGCTGGGTGGCACTCCCTCCCCATCCCCTGGGGGCTGGCTCAGGCCCCACTGCACCCTCCTGAATGTTCCTCTGCACCCCACGGTTTGGAGACCACTGTCCTACCTGTTGCTTTGACCACGTCACATCCTCTTTTTACATCCCTCCACTGCCTCCCTCCCTCTGTCTCTGTCGCATCAAACATAAGTTGCTTGTCTTCACTTTCCAGGCATTTCATGGCCTATAAACACCCACACACCTATCACCTTCCATTCCCTATCAAGATGCTGACTCTCGCCTCCAATCTGCCCCCGATGCCAGCCTCCATCACCCGTTTTCAAACAAGCCCCTTGGTGGTTTCTCCCATGTTGTCCTTCCCAATAAACAACCACAAAGCTGCCTCATTGTTCTCCTTCACAACCCTCCTCAAAACCACGATGGCTACCAAACACTCTACGACAGTTAGACTGCTGGGAGGCCAAGACCACTGCTGTTACACCAACCGATATTGTCTCGGTGTTTCCTTCTGCTTCCCCTTTGGTCTGTCTGTATCCCTCTGTTGTCTCGTGTTTTATACGTAGGGGCAGGGACTCTCTGTTTGATCTGTGTCTGTACAGCACCTAACACAATGAGGTCTTGGTCCAGGGCTGCTGGGTACTGGGGGTCGGCAACCTTTCAGAAGTGGTGTGCTGAGTCTTCATTTATTCACTCTCATTTAAGATTTCTCGTGCCAGAAATACATTGGATCATTTTTAGGTCTCTTTCTGTAAGTCTTTAATATAGAACTAAACAATCGTTGTAGGTAAAATAAATAAGGTTTTTAAAATGTTTAAGAAGCTTCATTTAAAATTCAGTTAAAATGCAGAGCCCCCCGGACCGATGGCCAGGACCAGGGCAGTGCGAGTGCCACTGAGAATAAGCTCGCGTGCCACCTTTGGCACCCGTGCCATTGGTTGCCTACCCCTGCACTAGAGTAACACAAAAAGTAAATAATAATAATAACAACAATGTACTGTCCAATATAATCCTGAAAAGTCCAGCTGAGATGTTACCATTTACTGTGATCATGACAGAGCCGCGAAAGTGGGGACGGGGGTCCTCAAGCTAAGCCAAGATCACCCAGGATCTTCCAGGGGAGCCTGTCATTTCCAGCCAAACCTTTGCAGAGTCTTCTTGAGGCCAGACCTGGTTCGGGTGCCAGTATTCTCCCCTTGGGAGTGAAAAAGAGAGACAGCCACTATTTTAAAATCAAGCAAATAAACGATGTTTCCCAGCTCCCTGAGCCTCACGACAGCTGGCTGAATAGGGCTGGAAAAGGATCTGAACTAAAGCCCTGACTATAAACAGCCTCTGAGCTGAGGTCCTGAATTCAGGCCTGAGCTTTCCAGCCAGCTGCTGTCTCCACCACAGGCCAGACCAAACCTTCCCCCTTATCTGCCCGCCCCGCGGTGTTCTACTTTTGGAGCAGAGGAAAAGCTTGCTGCTCTGCTCCAGGTTTAATCTCCTTTGAGGGCAGCAGCGCCAAAGGAAGCATCATCTATTTCACCGCAGCAATCGGAGCTGAAGAACGATTCCAATGAATGACACAGAATCAGAGCGTCTGGGTTACAGTCTTTGATAAGCCTGGAAATTAGCCTTCAAAGCTTTAATAAATGTGCTTTTCCAATAAAAAAAACAAGAACATCAAACCTTTGCCCCCAGTGAGTATTGTTGTTCAATTGCAGTCAGTATGCCCGGTACAGTAATATTAACATAAGAACTTAGGAATGGTCATACTGGTTGAGACCAATGGTCCATCTAGCCCAGCATCTTGCCTTCCAACACTGGCCATTGTCAAGTGCTTCAGAAGGAATAAACAGAACAGGTAATCATCAAGTGATCCATCCCCAGTCGCCCATTCCCATCCTGGCTAGTAGCTACTGACGGTCCTTCATGAACTTATCTCGTTCTTTTTAGTTCTGGCCTTCACACCATCCTCTGGCAAAGAGTTCCACAGGTTGCCTGTATGAAGAAATATTTCCTTTTGTTTGTTTCAATGGTTTCTCCTAGAAAATTACCAAGCTAAGTCACACTCTTAAAGGAAAATATATGTATATATTCGTGACTTACAAGTGAAGACCCTTCTAACTGACCCAGAGGCCCAAAAACGGGAGTAGGACTGGGAGGAAGCAGATCATTCTAGTTAGAGCTGGATAGGACACGGTTTTCTCATCCCAGGAAACTTGGTGAGATTTCAGAAATGTTCCCATGCCGCATTGGGATGGAACTGAAATTTTTTGATGGTTTTTGTGAAAAAGAAGAGCGCCGCCACCCCAAACTAGTCAAGAGCCAGCTGCATAGGGCCCTCACCTCATCTTCTGCTCTGCCTGATTGAGACCACAGCCCTGAATCTGAGACTATGTTTATGCTTAAACTGCCACAGAGGCAAAATTGCAGCTACACCACTCTAGCGGACACTCACCACAGTGATGGGAGGGGGGTTTCCCCTGGCTGTTGTTAATCCCCCTCCCCGAGAGGCAGTTGTGATGTTGCACTCCATATGTTTAGAAGTGTGGATATGATATAACTGGAATATGCTTTATGCAAAAGGTCTCTTGTAAGGTATCGCTAGTAAGCTTATGATCTGCTGAGTGTGTTCATCCTATTTGTATGAATGTATCATTCTTGTATCTAAAGCTAGAAATAGGAAGTATTACTCTGAAGTCCTGTTGTAATTATGCAAAGTGTGGGCTATGTGGCAGGGTGCTGGCCAGGGATGACTGAGCCAGCCCTGCTGCCCCTTTAAGAGAGCAAAAGCCTCTTCTAGCGGCTTCCCTAAGCTAGGGAAGCTGATTATCTAGCAGAGTGCAGGCCTTGGCTAATTAGGGCCCAAATGGGTTACACCTGGTAGCCTCCCCAGGGGATATAAAAGCCTGGCAGGGAGGAAGCCCAGTGTGGTGGTGGAGGAGGAGAGAGAAAAGGAGAGAGAGAGAGAGAGAGAGAGAGAGAGAGAGAGAGAGAGAGAGAGAGAGAGAGAGAGAGAGAGAGAAAAGCAGGATAGGGAGGAGTATTCAGACTCTGGATCCCTGTGAGCCAGGAAGAAGGGAGTTGTCTTCCTGAGCTATGGCCTGTCTCCCTGAGCTGCAAAGTACTGAGCTCAACGACTGTTAGAGCTGTACATAGAAGGGGGTGGGGGTTTGCACTGTGTGAATAAAGAGCACTGGTGAGTCACAAAAGAGTCTCCTGCCTGTGTTTGAAGTGGGGTGACAAGCGGATCTCTTAATGGTGGTTTAGAATCTTGATCGCTCCCATTGACTGTAGATGGCTCTGTTTACCTGCAAGTCTCCACTGCATAGGTGCGGGCCAGTCCTGGAGGAATGAGGGAGGAGTCACAGGACATGTGATCATGTCTCTTGAACTGGTATCCATCTTTAACCCGGTGCTTTTTTCATTTAGGAGGAGGGGTGGGAGCCCAGAGAGACAGAAAGGATTCCCGCCTTGTGCCAAAGCTATAGAAGGGGGTGGAACAGAACAAAGGGGTCCCGGTCATGTGGAATCCCCTGCTTTTCACCTAAGATGCCTGCTGAAAGTAACAAGGATTGTACCGGGGAAAGGATTGGGCCCAGACTAGGAAGGAGTCTAGTCTGGGAAAGAAGCTTATTGGGACATCTCTGAGGGTGAGATTTACCTGTGCTGAGTTTCTTAATGTATTAGGCTTAAACTTGCGTGTTTTGTTTTATTTTGCTTGGTAACTTACTTTGTTCTGTCTTAGTACCTGAAACCACTTAAATCCTACTTTTTTATACTTAATAAAATCACATTTTTAATTAATTAATCCAGAGTAAGTGATTAATACCCGGGGGAGCAAAGAGCGGTGGTGCATCTCTCTTTATCAGTGTTATAGAGGGTGAACAATTTACAAGTTTACCTTGTATAAGTTTTATACAGAGTAAAATGGATTTATTTGGGGTTTGGGCCCCTTTGGGAATTGGGTGTCTGGGTGCTGGAGATAGGTGACCTGCTGAGCAGTCTTTGGTTAAATTCTGCAGCTTTGGGGATGTGGTTCAGACCCTGCGTCTGTGTTTGTAGCAGGCTAGCATGTCTGGCTCAACAAGAAAGGTTCCGAAGTCCCAAGCTGGCACGGAAAACAAGCTCAGAGGTAGTCTCAGCACATCAGGTGACAGTCCCAAGGGGGGTCTCTGACCAAACCTGACACAGCAGTAACTAGGTCAATGGAAGAATCCTTCCATTGACCTAGCTGTGTCTACACTGGGCATTAACTCTGTTGCTCAGAGTTGTGGCTTTTTCACACACCTGTGTGCCGGAGCTGGGCAGCCTAACTCTTTTTATAGACCTGGCCTGAGTTGCCCATGTGTGGAGTAAGTTTCCTGACCACTGGACTGTAGCCACAGTTTCCCTGTGGCCCAATGAATATTTAATGTTTTATACAACATCGAACCACTCCAACAGAAGAGACTGAGAGAGACCTACTCCAGCATAACCTGGTGGTTAACGCACTCACCTCACATCTGGGAGACCCAGTTCAAGTCCCTGCTCTGAATCTGGCATTGCAGACACGTGAATCGGAGTCTTCTCCATCTGAGGGGAGTGCCCAGAGGTGGTGGTGGTGTTTGTTTATTCATTCATTGGTTCTCTCTCCCTCTCTCTATCTTCCTCTCCCACCTGAGGAACCTTTCTCCCCAAAGCTTTCATCAAACCTGGTATGAGCTGGGGAAAAAATTCAATTTTAACCAACTGGCATTTTCCAGTGACAAATCATTTAATTGAAAAATTCCCAACCGGCTCTATTTCTAGTCCTTACAACTCTGGCAGTAAAGGAGGTATGTGGAGGATACATGAAAGATTGATTCCCCAGGTCATTGAGCAAAAACCAGCCCCCGCCCTCCTCCCAGAAGATTTGTGATGGCAAATGTCACACTCAATGATTGTAACCTTTGCTAGTCTGTATGGGCCAAACAAAGAGGAACCTGGGTACTTCCATAACTTCTTGGCAGGACTAATGGAAATCAGCAGACCCTTGCAGGGTTCTTCAGCAAAACTCTTGACCCCATATTAGACAAATCTTCTCCATACTGCACAGACGTTCAAGCAACAGGCTAGTAATATTATCACAGCTATTAGATCTGTGCCTGGTAGATATATGGACACTTACACATCTTTGTGCCCGTAAGTACAGGTGTTTTTAACCTCTCTCTACCTATTGGGGGATAAATTACTTTATAATAGCCCATCCTAGCTCAATTTGTCAATGAGGCCGTGGCGGGGATGACCAGGGTATCAGACCATGCGAATGTCAATCTAAAGCTTTTCCTGCTGCAGGCTGAGACATCTAGACACGCACGGAGACTTTGCACCTCCCGGATGTCTCCTTTGTGGCTTTCATCAGTGATGAGCTGGAGATCTTTCACAGCCCCATCCACTACAATGTGATGGGAAGTAGCAAAAGTTTACATCCGTGCAGGATTAGAGTGCCTTCGTCAGCAAAAAAAAAAAGACCCCGTAACAAAACAACAGAAACCTTCGCTGAAAAACTTAAAAATGTAGATCAGGTGTGGAACTATGCCAAAGGAGCCACCCCTGAGAAACAAAAAAGTCCTGGTACAAATGAGATATGAATTAAACAGACTAAGACACAAAAAGCAGAATTTACTATGCTTCACCTTAAGCAAGATTACTAGGAGCCAGGGGAGAGGGAAGGCAAACTCCTAGCATATAAACTGAAACCAAACTACAACAGAGGTATAATACCCTTCGTATGCAATGCCCAAAGAAAGACATACGTGACACAGAAAGACATTAATAACCATTTCTAGTTCTTTTATTCGGAATTATCGAAAGCAGATCCCCCTGCCACTATGGCAGCCTTGAACCAACTCCTGGATGGAGCTTTGTGGCCATGCAGCTCAAAAGCCCAGAAGGAGCTCTACAAGACACTCTGCTCCGCCTCCAGGAAACAGATCCGGCTGTGAAAGAAATGGAACATGGGAAATCCCTGGGCAGCGATGGATTTCCTATGGAGTTTAATAAAACAAGAAAAATCGGATCAAATACTCCACTGATCTGTTTAATGAGGCCCAAAAGAGGGACTCTCTACTTCCACAGTGCAAAAGGCAATTCACCCCGTTAAACCCAACCCCCCGCTAACTGCACAGGTTACAGGCCCATTTCACAGATAAACCGTGAGGTGAAGATTCTGTCCAAAGCCGTTGCTTGTACACTGGCACAAGTTATTGTTCGAATTGTATATGTAGCTCAGATCAGGTGTATTAAATCTAGATATGGGTCAGTATGGCTGCTCCTCCGCCGGCTCCAGACCCCCTAGCCTTTGTGTGTGGTGCCAGAGGTGACTCCTTAGTTTCCCCTCGCCTGGTATGGACAAGTCTGAAGCAGACCTTCTGTGAGCAGCCCCTTCAGAGGGTCCCAATTATTAACAACAAAGATTAACATGATCCTAAGCAAGACCTTGTTCAGGTGCCTCCCTGGAAATCCACTGGCAGGGTCAGCCCAACTAACCTCTTAGTCCTTTAATCACTGGCACTGCAGACCAAGCCGTTCATCTGGAGCCAAGGATTCTAGGCTGCACCTGCTCCCTTCCCTTGGAGAGCAACCTTCAGTTGTCTCTTCAGGATACTCCTGTTCCTTTCACCTGTGGGACAGAGTCAGTCTCTGTCCCTTCCTTCCTTCCTTCCTTCCTTCCTTCCTTCCTTCCTTCCTTCCTTCCTTCCTTCCTTCCTTCCTTCCTTCCTTCCTTCCAGTTCCTTCCCCTGGGCTACTCCTGCTGCCTCCCTGGGAACACTCTCCCTTCAGGGTTACCATTTCCCCTGAAAGCCCTTTCTCATCAGAGGCACATCTTTCCTGAGAATACTTCCCCCGACTGAGCTCAGGCCCCTTTGTTACAGGGGGCAGTGTTCTTCTACTTATTGGCCATTGAACAGCTGTCTCGGGCAACCAATTACTCGCAGGTGGATCTTCAGAGGACTGTCATGGGCAGACGAGGCCCTGACTCCCCTTAGAGGGCCAGTTGCCCCATAACAACCTCAGGTAATTCACTGATAAAACTGCAATATCACAGTACTCAGAGGAACCTTTGGTAGCAGTATAGCTTAATGCTGAAAAAGCCTTCGACAGGGTTGGTTGGGATGATCTCTTTGGGGTCCTCAAGAGAACGGGATTCGGTGATCACTTTAATCAGCTGGATTCAACTGCTCTGAAGAATCATAGAATCATAGGACTGGAAGGGACCTCGAGAGGTCATCTAGTCCAGTCCCCGGCACTCATGGCAGCACTAAGTCTGATCTAGATCATTCCTAACAGGTGTTTGTCTAACATGCTCTTTAAAAAATCTCCAATGACAGAGATTCCACAACCTCCCTAGGCAATTTATTCCAGTGCTTAACCACCCCGACAGTTAGGAAGTTTTTCCTAATGTCCAACCTAAACCATCCTTGCTGCAATTTAAGCCCATTGCTTCTTGTCCTGTCCTCAGAGATTAAGAAGAACAATTCTTCTCCCTCCTCCTTGTAACAACCTTTTATGTTCTTGAAAACTAGTATAATGTCCCCTTTCAGGCTTCTCTTTTCCAGATTAAAACCCAATTTTTTCAGTGTCCCCACATAGGTCATGTTTTCTAGACCTTTAATCACTTTTATTGCTCTTCTCTGGAATTTCCCCAATTCGTCCACATCTTTTCTGAACTGTGACACCCAGAACTGGACACAATACTCCAGTTGAGGCCTCATCAGCACGGAGTAAAGTAGAAGAATGATTTCTCATGTCTTGTTTACAACACTCCTGCTAATACATCTCAGAGTGATGTCCAGAATGGTAAGCTAACTCCTCCTCTCATCGTATCACCAGTAACTATGTTTCAGATCCTGTCTCATTACAGAGAGGCCATGTGCCAGGGTTGGCCACGCTCTCCACTGCTCTTCAACATATTGCGAGAACTGTTGTATGTGCAGTCTGGGGCTCAGCTGATAGAACAGCTACTCAGAATGATCCTATGGAACAAACAATGATATTGCATGCGAATGGTGTGCTGGTTCTACCCTCTAACCCACAAAGGCCGATACACAAATTGTTAGAACTCCCCAGCAGTTTCAGTCACTCAGCCTGCTAGAAGATTAATCAGAACAAGTCAGAGGCATTAGGACTAATGAAATAAGCACACTAGACCTAGCCTATTTGGCCAGGGGAGACTGAGTCAACCTCTCTGCCCGAAAGCTCTTTCCGGGACAGGAAAGAGACCCACCGGCAAGGCAGTGTGAGGGAAGCCCAGTGTGATAGGGCCCAGTTCTTCTGCTCTCCAAGCCTGTGTGTTAACTACACGATCATCCTCCCCCTCCCTACAAATGAAGCGGAGCTGACAAAGCAATGCAAGGGGAAGAGTGTCATATGGCCTCCTATCCTGCTCTCCGTTAGGCCTGCATGCCCTCAGGGGTTTCAGTGTGGATGCACCAAGGAGCAGAGCTGAGTCCAGGCACAGTGATTACCCGTCAGCAGGCGGGTTTGTTTTCTCGCACTGAACCGTTGATAGGAGTCAACTCTTGAGCTTATGAGCTGGTGCACTCGAGCTGAAAACGTGATGACAAATGAAATATTGCTTTTCTACGTGCCTGCCCTCTGTCAATGGCACGTCCACCCGGCAGCATGGTGCTCAGCCATCCCGGCACTGGGCTGTCCCATCCCAGCAATCACAGCTGCCTCCTCTGCTTCCCTTAGGACTCAGGAGGCTGATTCGTTCTGCACTGTGCAAGCAAACAGGCAACATGCATCAAAAAGAGCTCAGTTCGCAACAGAGGCGCTCCCGGGCGGAGGGGTGGCGGGAGGGAGTTAGAGAGCTGCCTGGAGGCTTGCCATGAGTCAGGCGTCTGCAAACCAAAGCTAGCTTCGCAAATACAAACCAGCCCCGGCCTCTGCCATCAGCGCTTCAGCCAGGCAGTCAGAGATCATAGCAGCAGCAGTCACAGTGGTATGACTGCAATTTATAACACCGGTGTATTGACATGATAATGGGAAATACTGCATCAGTAGAACTCTCCCATCCATCACCGATCAGCACCACCGCCTGCTTGCTCAGGAACCAGGCTTGGGGAGGAAAGGGAGTCCACCGGTGACAGCTTGAAATGTTCTCCTGGCTCAGCGGAGAAAAAGCTGCTAACTCAGGACTGAAGAGGGCCTAATTTCAGATTTACAGAGAGCAGGACTATGTACAAGTGGAGAGGGCATTAGGATTATTTTGCTTGCAAAGTAAGAACTAGAGTCTGAATCCACACCCCTTACTCACAAGAGCAGGCCTTAGCCGTACAAATAGACATCTCAGGGTGAACGAGACTACTGACATGAATAAGGGCCATAGGACTGAGCCCTGACAGAAGACTTGACTGCAGGGCTTTAGTTTATGAAGAGAGTAAAGAGTGAAAACATGGCACCACAGGATGAAATTTAGAACAAATCAAAGGAAATACCAGCTCAGAACACAACCCAATCAAATGCAGTATCCTTCCTCCAGCTGGAGCAGTTTCTGATAGTTCAGCAAAAGATTAAAAGAACAACAACCAACCAACTCCATTTTGCATCCCCCCTAAGTGTGCAATGCTGGGCATAAGTGGAAAATTCCTTCCTGACCCCTGCAATTGGTGGATGCCCTGAAGCATGAGTGCTTATTACCCTACTCTTATCATGAATTAACTACAAGTGTTTTTCATGGTCATTGAGTTCCCCTTACTGTGGTATTTGATAAAATTATCTAGACCCTTTTAAAACACATCTATGGCTATTAACTCAATGACCAATGCACCATACACTCTCTGCCCATTGAATTCACTTAAAGGAGGTTGGTGAGTTAAATACTGTAGGCATAATATAGACCTGATCCGCACAGGTGCAGTACCCCAAAGTTTGGCCCAGTATCTGAATTTAAAAGAGGTTGGATAGCTTTATAACCAGTAGTTGGCTATACATGCTAAGATAAAGACAACCAAATCTTCATGTTTCTGGATGTAAAGGAGTCAAGAAGAAATGTCCTGCCCTCTCCCACACATACCATTGCACACTTGCCCTGAGCACTATGGGTAAACTGGCTTTTCCCTCAAGCATTAGATACAATTCTGCCCTCACCAGTGTGCCAAATCAGAAACATTTTAACTCCCGTGTTCCCTCAATGTTCGGCACCAGGCACTTTTCAGTCCGCAGACTGACAAACCAGTATTGCATGTCAGAGTGCTGGGTTTGGAGGTTAAATCCCCAAACTCCTGATATCCGAGCTGCTTGCCCGTGAAGCTGCACCACGGGGCATTTGGAAGGCCAGTGGCTGGACTTGGCATTACTGCCTGAGAGCTGGCTTTGCAAATAAAAGAATTGCAAGGGAGGCCACTGAGTAACCGCTGGAACCAGGGAGCTACTTGAGCTTCACCAGTGCCAAAGAGGCACAGGCGTGTTCTTGTCTGCTCTGCAGCATGTAAATATTGACCAGCTAGGACGCAACAGCTACTACGAATTCGGGCTTGTCTTCATAACTGCACTACATCGGCACAGCTGCATCAATGCAGCTGTGCTGATGTAGCACGTCTGATGAAGACATGCTATGCTACGGGGACAGGAGAGCGCTCTCCTGTCAATGTAATTAGTCCACCTCAACGAGCGGCAGAAGGTGTGTAGCCACTGCTTTAAGTGGATGTAACTTACATCGCTCAGGGGTGTGGTTTTTCACATCCCTGCGGGGCATAAGTTACATTCACTTAAGCTGTAGTGTAGCCCTATGATACATGACGTGGCCAATCAGAATGCCTTGGTGAAAGCAGGAAGAGACTCAGAAGCTCAGGTCTCCTAAGCCTTGAACAAAAGGGGAGGCTGTGTGAGCTTCTTAGCAGGAAAGGGCCTATGACACACAGCTGGCCAGTTCTGAGTTCATCCAGCAGAGAGCAGTGGTGCAAAGAAGCGCTACCCATTGTATTATGATAGTCTGGTTTAAAAAGTACCGTTGTCATTGAAACAAGCAACATGAGAGACTGGGCAGAGAAGACGCATGTGAACTCATTCCTGGGAAAGATGTATTTTAGTACCGTTAGCTCCATGGATTAAGTAGCACCTTCTGTATAAAACTGATCCTCTTGACAAAACACCCTCAACCTAAGAAACCTTGAAAACTGCCATTCGCAAAAGTGAAAAGAAAGACTGTAGCCCAATAAGAAAAACATGGCTGCTGAATTTTTACCTCTTTTTAATGTGAGAATCCCAACTAAACAAAGCACCAACTCGATTAGTCCTTATTATTATTATTTGTATTACCGCAGCATGTGGAAGCCACAGTCAGATACCATCATCCTATTTTACCAGGCACTGTGCACACAGAAAACAAAAAGATGGTCTTGTCCCCAGTGTAGCGTACGCACCTATGGAAGTGGGATCCCTTTATGGGCCGTGCGTAGCGAGGAGCAGATGCTTTTGGCTCTGAAGGTGAAGTGCTTTGAATCCCTGCCCGCCTGAGCAGGGTTGGTTATATTTGCACTTTGCCTGTAAGGTCTTTGGAGCAGGAGCCATTGTTCTTAGTTTTGCCATGGGCAGTTAACCTAAAATAGGATCAATATTAAAAATGAAGCTTTCCGTGCCACAGGAAGGATGGAGAGAAGAGACATTTCAAAATGATCATTATCACAAGAGGATTCCCCATGGCAACTCAGCTCTGAGAAGGTTGAACTCAGACCAGAGATTTGGGCTTTCTTAGCTCCGTCTGTGTTTATTCCCTGCTAAATACAACCCCCTCCCCCTCAAGTTATCATCTAAACGCTCTGGCTTAACATTCCCTATTTCAACGGCCGCTGCCATGGCTTAAGTGACACATGTACAAATGTTGACTCTTAGCCCTGAGATGTGGCTGATTCCAGACTCAGCCAAGACCACTATCATTTCAGTGCATCATATAATTCAATTTCCTGGAAAGTGCTGCTGTCATGTTAGATAATGCAGTGCTGGCGCTTGGCAGATGCTTCTGAGAGACCACGGTGACCGAGCTCTGCCTTGCTGCGACCAGGAAAAGTGGCGTGTTGGGTGTCATAGGGGAGATATATCTTAGTTCCTCTAAACCAGGAGGGCTAAGGAGGGTGGAGTATTCCCGCTTTATGGGCTCGTTTTTCCTAACCATGTAAATTTAGTTCCAAAGTTCTCTCTCCATAGACCAGCCCCGACAGCTTCCCTACATCATACCCCTGATATGGAGGAAACACCTCTTGGTGGCTAATGCAGTCCTTGGTTTTTCTGCTAAGGACGTCAATGAGAGGGACAATTAGGGCTTGTCTACGCTACCGCGTGGGGTTGATCTAAGTTAGGCAACTTCAGCTACGTGAATAATGTAGCTGAAGTCAACATACTTAGAACTGCTCACTGCGGCGTCTTCGCTGTGGTACGTCAACAGCTGATGCTCTCCCATCCACTTCGCTTGCGCTCCTCGTTCTGGTGGAGTACCTGAGTTGACAGCAGAGCGCTCAGCAGTCGATTCATCGCGTCTAGACTAGACACGATCAATTGACCCCCCCACTGGATCTATCACTGCCTGTGCCAATCTGGCGGATAGTGTAGACAAGTCCTTAGTGCCAGTTGACAGAGACCATTGCGCACTAGGAACAAGAGTAACACTGATATATTTCATTTCAGCCATAGTATGGGCACCAGACGATGCTGTGTGGTCAGAACTAACCTGGGTAGAATTGAACCTCTGACTGAAAGGTGTAAAGTTGCCCTGAGCCATCACACTTTGGTTGCATGCATGCATGCGAGTGTGTGCGCGCACACACGCACACATGGTTCAGAATGGCTATGTGCTTCCTTGCTACTCAGCCTCAGGAAGGACATGCAGTATTGTACATGCACCTCTTCACCTCCATTGAAGGGAGGCAGGGAAAACTTACCAGGGGGTGGAGGAGCCCGGCTGGTTGAGTTCGGGAAGACAGTCAGGAAAACAGTTCATTGACTGTGTGGAGGGAACGCGAGGAAGTTGATTTGATGCTGTGTTGTCAACTCCACTGCCTGCCCCTGCATCTGCTTTAAAACTGGCTCTCCATCTTGGTATCCTGATAGGAGTCGAAGAAGCAGGGGCATCAATAAACTGCCATGGGGACTTGCCATGACTTCTGCTTCGCTGCACCTGCAGCTGGCGTGTCTGCCTGTGTTACTGGTATGGCAGCCAGTAGTATCTGGCATGGTCTATGGACACATGTATCTGAGGGAGACCCTGAAGACTCAAGCAATGAATCCTGTTTGATATGCCACAGAGCAGGGGTGGGCAAACTACGGCCCGCAGGCCACATGTGGCCCGTCAGACATTTCATCCGGCCCAAGGACTGGACCGGCGGGCAAGGTGCAGCACGGGGAGCCGCGGGGCCCTGAGCTCCCTGACCGGGGACCGGGTCAAGGAGTGCCCAGATGAGTAAGGCAAGCAAAGAGGGTGGCAGTTAGAGTGGGGGGATATCAGGGGACAGTCAGGGAACAAAGCAAGGGGGCATAGATGGGGATTGGGGCGCCAGGGGGTTGTGATTTGGGTGGGGAGATCTCAGGAGGGGGCAGTCAGGAAACAAAGAACAGGAGGGCTTAGATGGGGGGGTGCAGTTCTGGGGCAGCAGTTAGAGTGGGGGGGTCTCCAGAGGCGGCGATCAGGGGAGAAGGAGCGGGGGGGGGGGGGTTGGATGGGTCGGTAGTTCTGAGGGGGGCAGTCAGGGGGCGGGAAGTGCGTGGGGGTTGGATAAGGGGCGGGGTCAGGCTGTTTGGGGAGGCACAGCCTTCCCTACCTGGCCCTCCGCATCATTTTTTTAACCCCAATGTGGCCCTCGGGCCAAAATGTTTGCCCACCCCTGCCACAGAGGCACCCTGTCACTTCTCGGCTGAGCTCTCTGCCTTGGAACATCCTGGACCTGCACTGGCTAAGCTGTTTGTATCTGTGATGTTAAAGCAGGGCCATGGCGATCATTGTTGCTACCACTGTGATATACTTGCAACAAATCTTGTACAAAATGTGTCAAGTAAGCTGTCTATGGAAAGGTTCTGATTTGCTGAATGTGATTATGCTATTTGTAGGCATGTATCATTTTTGTATTTGAACGTATGAGTATTGGCTCTATACCCGGCCGGGTCTAGTGTCCCTCCCGCAAGGCTGCGGGAGGGGTTTTAGTAGTGGGCGGGGCTTACGCCTGCCCACTTCCTGGGAACCCAATTAGGCTCTATACCTGGAATTCAAATGTTTGCTCCTGGGGTAATGCCCACAAGGTATTTAGCCTGCATATGTTGAAGGGACTATTCAAATTAGGTGTCTCATCAAGGAACACTTAACTCACAATGGATGGCTATCACCACTTAATGGACTTTCCCCGCTATGACTAAGTGAAGTCATGCATGGACATCTGACTTGCCCATGTGACTCCAAACTCCATCTTTTACCTGTAATTTTCCACTAGCTGTGCTGAGGGCTTTGTTTGGAATAATGGATTTCCCTCCACATGACAGAAGCTATAAAAGGTGCTGGAAACACCTCCATTTCCCCTCTTTTCTGCTCAAACCTCTGGACTATGGACTTATACTAATGGGAGCATTCTAACCAAAGGACTGAAGACTTTCCAATAATTTGGGAGCAACCAGAGACTTGACTTAAGAGAGAAGTTTATTCCATTATTGCTACAAGCCTGAACCAAGCTTTCTTTCTTTCTTTCTTTCTTTCTTTCTTTCTTTCTTTCTTTCTTTCTTTCTTTCTTTCTTTCTTTCTTTCTTTCTTTCTTTCTTTCTTTCTTTCATAAACCTTTAGACTTTAGATACTAAAGGATTGGCAACAGTGTGATTATTGAGCAAGATCTGGGTTGTATATTGAGCTGGGTGTGGGGCTGGTCCTTTGGGATGAGAAGAACCTTTATCTGATTAAATTGGTTTGAAAGAACCACTCATCTTTAAGTCTAGTGGTTTTGGTGGTGAAATAAGGACTAGAATACCTTAGGAAACTGCTTTTCAGGCTTCTTGTTAGCCAGGGTGGTGAAAGAGAAGTTTATTTTTGTTGCTGGTTTGATATATCTCATGGGAGAATAACCACCAGTTTTGGGGTTGTCTGCCCTGTTTTTTGGCGATTTGTCCCGAATGTGGTGTTCACAGTTGTAACCCCCTGAGGCATAGTTACAATCTCAGTGGACTGGTTCAGACTTGCAAATAGCGCAGGGGGACTAGGTGTCTCTAAAGATTAGTAATGGAAACCCAGCCATTTCTAGACACATTGGTAGTGGCCAAGGACTCAAAATGTAACAGCAAAAAAGTTTTTAAGTACATCAGAAGCAGGAAGCCTGCCAAAGAATCAATGGGGCTATTGGGCAATTAAGGTGCTAAAAGAGCACTCAAGGAAGATAAGGCCATCGGGGAGAAGCTAAATGAATTCTGTGAATTTGTCGTCACTGCTGGAGGATGTGGGGGAGATTTTTATACCTGAGCCATTCTTTTTAGGGGACAAATCTGAGGAACTGTCCCAAATTGAGGTGTCAGTAAAGAAGATTTTGGAAGAAATTGATAAATTGAATAGTAATAAGTCACCAGGACCAGGCGGTATTCACCCAAGAGTTCTGAAAGAACTCAAATGTGAAAGTGCAGAACTACTAAGTGTAGGATGTAACCTATCATTTCAATCAGTCTGTGTTCCAGATGACTGGAGGATAGCTAAGGTGATGCCAATTTTAAAAAAGGCTCCAGAGGTGACCTTGGCAATGACAGGCTGATAAGCCTGACTTCAGTACCAGGCAAATCGGTTGAGACTGTAGCAAGGAACAGAATGATCAGACACATAGAGGAACACAAGTTGCTGGAGAAGAGTCACCGTGGCTTTTGTACAGGAAAATCGTGCCTCACCAATCTATAAGAATTTTTTGAGAGGGTCAACAAGCATGTGGATAAGAGTGATCCAGTGGATATAGTGTACTTGGACTCTCATAAAGCCCTGGATAAGGCCCCTCACCAAAAGCTCTTAAGCAAAGTAATTCACTAAAAGACAGGAAACAAAGAGTGGGAATAATTGGTCAGTTTTCAGAATGGAAAGAGGTAAATAGTGGTGTCCCCCAGAGATCTATACTGAGACGAATGCTGTTGAACATATTCATGAATGATCTGGGGAAAGGGGTAAATAATAAGGTGGCAAAATTTGCAGATGATACAAAATTACTCCAGACAGTTAACTCCAAAGCTGATTGTAAAGAGCTACGAAGGGATCTCACTAAACTGGGTGACTCGGCAACAGGAAATGCAGATGAAAGTTAATGTTGATAAATGCAAAGTGTTGCACATTGGAAAACATAATCCCACTATACATACAAAATGATGGGATTTGTTACCATTCAGGAAAGAGATCTTGGATTCCTTGTGGATAGGGTCTCTGAAAACATCAGCTCAATATGCAGCAGCAGTCAAAAAAGATCTGTTATGTTAAGAAGCATTATTAGGAAAGGGACAGAATAAGACAGAGCCATCAAGAAAGGGCTAGATAATAAGACAGAAAATATCATAATGCCACAGTATAAATCCATGATATGCCCACACCTTGAATACTGCATACAGTTTTGTTCACCCCCACCTCAAAAAAAGATATATAAGAATTGGAAAAGGTACAGAGAAGAGCAACAAAAATGATTAGGGGTATGGAACAGCTTCCATATGAGGAGAGATTTAAAAAGAGACAACTAAGAGAGGATATGATAGAGGTCTATAAAATCGTCACTGGTGTGGAGAAAGTGATTAGGGAAGTGTTATTTAGTTCTTCACATAACACATGAACTCGGGGTCACCCAATGAAATTAATAGGCAGCAGGTTTAAAACAAACAAAAGTTCTTCTTCACACCACACACAGTCAACCTATGGAACTCATTGCCGGGGATGGTATAAAGGACAAAATTATAACGGAGATCAAAACAAGAATTAGGTAAGTGCATGGAGGAGCAGTCTATCAATGACTATTAGCCAAGATTGTGAGGGATACAACCCCGGGCTCTGCATGTCCCTAGTCTGTTTGCCAGAAGCTGGGAATTGGCAACAGGGGATGGATCACTTGGTGATTCCCTGTTCTGTTCGTTCCCTCCGGGGCACCTGGCACTGGTCACTGTCAGAAGACAGGATACTGGACTAGATGGACCTTTAGTCTGACCCAGTCTGGCCGTTCTTATGTTCTAACATCACAACTGCACTAGCCTCTCATAGTCTATTTTTCTAATGGACGAGTGTCTGCCTCCCAGAAAAGCACTACCCGAGTCGGCAAAGTCTGGCCTCCAATCTCAACAGGGAACCCAAGAAATCAGTGGGCTTGTTGGCTCCACTAAGGGATCCTTCCAGCCCGGAGAGCAGAGGGACACGTTGGGCAGGGCAATTAGGGAAGCTTCCTCTGCTCGGCCTGCGTCCATTTTGGAGAGGAGGGTGTGAAGAGGGACCCGGGGGGTGTGGTGCCCAGCAACACTAACATGGCAAATATAACTGTGGTGAGATGGATCTCTCTCTGCACCTGCGCAGTGAAGAACACACATACAGCAGGTAAATTTCCCCAAGGCAGGGAGTTAAGTGGGAGGCACAGATGGGTGGACCAGGGTTGAATTTTACCCATCTTACCTGGTGCGTGAGGTTGTTTCAATGGCACGTGTCATCCAGTCAGCAGGACTTTCTGTCCCCGTTCTTGAAGCATTTCCGATAACTGCTTTGGACCCACCGCGGCTTGGCAGGATCCCTGCCATGAGGCTGAAAAGCAGCGGCCACATCAAAATGAAGACAAAGCACCTGGAGCCGTTGATGGACGACCAGCAGAGTCGCCGTCAGATGGGCCTCTCATACAATACACAAATAGAGACACAAATCAATGCAAAATGGTTAAACCCCAAGAAAAAAAAATCAACACATCTATCACACTTAGACATAGGCCCCTTTTAGGCCAGACACACGCAGCAATTTGATATCAGGTGCAGAGCTGGATTAACCCTATCCAAAGCTTGGGACAACAATGTCATGAGGCCCCACCCCCCGACTTGAAGTGGCAGGGTGTTTGCACTGTCCTTCCAGAGAGGCAGTAGCATCTATTTCATGTACTCACCTGGCCCCCATTTCCTTAGTATCAGAGTGTGACATAAAGCCCAGCTGGCAAAGAGTTAATTGAGCTTTACAGGCAACTCCTGTCTGAGACCTGACAAACTCGCTACGGCTAATACCCCACTTTCATAGTACTGAGCCGTAAACGATAGCACGTGAGGTCTCTACTGAAAGCTGGGGACTTACTGATACGGCTAATCACTGCAAGCCGTGCGCACGGGTGATATTTAAGAAATACTGTAACTATACTGAAAATTATGCCCTTGTGGGTCTTAGAGTGAAATTCAGTCACCAGGGACTCATGTGTCTCAGTGGTGGCCCATTCAAGCAGGCAGGACTTGTTCAGCCCTCTCTTTCTAGCAGATGATGTATGTATGGCTCAACTTTCTACTGTTGCAACATCCCAGAGAAACCAATGGAAAATCACCAGTTACACTATAAACATCAAACCCACTTGGAAGTGCAGAGGAACAATATGACAGTAAAGGCATCACCCCAGCTGTGAATCAAAACAAAACACTGATTCAGTGTAACTCCGGGTGGAGGAAGTTACTCTGCATCCATTCACTGAGGTGGGACCTTGATAGCAGCAGGGGCGCCATTAAAAGTCCAGGTGGCGCAGGGCTGGCAGGCGCCGTACTCAGCTCCGCGCTGCTCCCGGGAAGTGACAACATGTCCCTCCAGCTCCTAGGCATAGGGGTGGCCACAGGGGCTCATGTGATGCCCCTGCCCCAACTGCCAGCTCCGCAGAGCCAATTGGCCGGGAACTGCAGCCAATGGGAGCTGCGGGGGCGGTGCCTGTGGACAGGACAGCACGCAGAGCCACCTGGCCATGCCTACACCTAAGAGCCAGAAGGGCATGTCACTGTTTCCCAGGAGCTACCTGAGGTAAGCACCACCCGGAAGCTGCACCCCTCCAGCGCCACAAGTCCCTGTCCCAGCCCTGAGCCCCCTCCCATACCCAAACTTCCTCCCGGAGTCCGCAACCCATACCACAATCCCCTGTCCCAGCCCTGAGCCCCCTCCTGGAGTCTGCAACCCACACCCCACTCCCTGTCCTAGCCTTGAGCCCCCTCCTGCACCCAAACTCCCTCCTGGAGCCTGCAACCCACACCCTCTCCCAGCCCGGAGCCCCCTCTTTCACACAAACTCCCTCCCAGAGCCCACAACCCATAGGGTGAAGGTGAGGGAGAGGGAGCAGGGATGGAGTGAGCAGGGGCAGGGTCTCGAAGAAGGGGCAGGACAGGGGCGGGGCCTTGGGAAAGGAGTGGGGGGCAAAGACATTGGGGTATTCTGCGATTAGAAAGTTGGCAATCCTAGCCTGTCTTGCCAGTTGTAACCCACACACCTCCCGGGTGTGGTGTTCTGGCCCATCTAGTGGAACCTGCGGGGGTGGGAGAAAGAAAGAAAGAAAGAAAGAAAGAAAGAAAGAAGTATAAATGAGTCTGCTCTGCAGCCTTAGCTAATAGGCAGTCACCTTTCAGCTCATGTGGTAGAGGCTAGAGGTCCCCGGTTCGATCCTGCCCGCCGACGCCTGGGGTCTGTCGGTGTTACACAAGCACATAGGAAGAGCCAGCCCGTGCTTTTACAATCTAAACCACCAAGCTGGACAAGCGGTGAGAGAAAGGAGGTGCAGAGGGGGAGCTGATGCACCCAGCTACTAAGTGACTTGCCCAAGGTCACACAGTGCGTGTAGGACAACGTGGGCATTGAACTCACCTGTCTCATCCCAGCACCTTAACCACCAGCCCACCCTTCCTCTCAACCGCGATGAAACTCCTGTGGCTCACTCAAGCCCTGTGCTCACTAGCCCCAGGGTGGGAGCCCCCCCCCCATATGAACAGGCACCAGCTGCAAGAGGCAACGAGGGGAGAATATAGGAGCCTCTCCCATTCAAACCAGTGTATGTTCCACTCATGCACAAAGGAGACGCAAGAATGCTGCAAAAGCCACTGGCTGCCTGTTGCCTGAGGTTTGCTGCTTATTCTGTTCAAGGGGATTCGGAGACGTAAATCAGTCTGTTGCTGTGGCAGCTGACAAGTGTGTGTCTCAGCCGGGAAAGGGTTGTTTTCCCCTCCCCCTCAGTCTCTCCTCTGTTACACGGTGAAGAACACATCATCGATTCACCTTCAGCTGGAAACGAGGGAAAGGTCCTGCACCCGTACCAATCAACCGATATCAAAGGCAGCCGCATCCCCTTCCTTCTACCATGTGTCAGAGAGAGTGGCGGAGGATAGAAATGGGTGGATGGGCGGCCTCTCACTCATCTATCCAGGGCATTTGGAGACCCATCGATTAATCCACAGTACTTATACGACACTTTGCAGCTTCAAAGCACTGTGCAGTAACCAATTAACCTTCCCCATACTCTGAGAGGTATGGAGAAATGAGGCATAGCGAGGCTAAGGGACTTGCCCATGGGCAGAGAAGGAGGTGGCATGGAAGGAGGGTTTTGTGCTCCAAGCACCAGACTGCGCAGGCAGGAGTTGTGTGGTCTATTCCTGACAGTGCTACCTACTTAGGCCCGAGCTATACCGGAAACGTAGACTGAGCCAACTACATCACTCAGGGTGATGTGAAAAATTCATCCCCCAAGAGGTGTGATTAAGTCGACCTAATCCGTGCTGTAGACACCAGATGGACAGATTCTTCCGTTAACCTAGCTACTGCCTCTTAAGGAGGTGGATTTACTACGGTGATGGAAAAATCCCTTCTGTTGCTGTAGCTAGTGTCCGCACTGCAACGGCATAGCTGCTGTAGCACTTGTAGTGTAGACACACACTTGCTGTGTGAGCATAGGCACGTCGCTCCAGTTCTCCCCCTCCCAACTGCAGAGGGGGGTAATAATTCTGTCCTAGGGATGCTTATAAAGATCATTGGGAGTCTCAGAGCCTGGATTAGAACTCAACAGCTCCTGCTCTATGCTTATTTCTCAAGACCACGCTGCCCCTCGGCGTTGACTTGTCAGTTCTTTGCTGCTGACGTGGCTGAAGGGAAACTGACTCACTCAGGGCAAAGGTGGGATTGGAACAGGCCACAGAGATAACCTGGACCTGCCAATAGTGGAGGGGCAGAGGACAGCAGCTTCAGCAGACGCTACTGAGCATGCTCAGTCTGTGTGAGCATGCTCAGTACAAGCCACGCAGCCTGTGATAGGCCATCTTTGTATTGTCTTTATACATCACCTAGCACAGTTGGATCCTGGCCCATAACCAGAGCGCTTAGGTGCTACCGCAATACAAATAACTAATACTACTGCTACGAACAGGATGACAAGAGACCCAACCCAGTGGCTCAGATGAGATCCATTTCTAGCTGAGCTCAATGGACTTGTTCCATTAGGCCCTAAACATTTATTATTTCCATTTTCTCCCACTGCAGCAAAAATCTCTTCAAACATATGCAGATTTACTATTCTACATGAAGAAGAGAGAGACATTTTCAGCCTATTGAACAAATAAAAACACACCATGAACACAGTAAGGGTGAAGTAGCTAGATAAAATACTTTCTATAGCTATACTCTGAGATTTGAAGGAGGCTTTTTATAGATATAAATAAAAATATATACAGTCCACACATATACACACTATAACTATTATATTATATGATTATATTAAGATGTTCAGGCCATGTTTTCCATATTATAAAGCTGTATTTTTATCTGAGCTTCTAGTGATGAAGGCAAACCAATCAGCTTTTCATGTTGGCATCAGTTTAAAATATGGCCTTAAATCAGACACTTAATAATGAAGGAGCAGTATTTTTACACAGCATCTTCATCCAAAAAGAATCCCAGAGTGCTTTTATTAACTGACCAATAAAGCTATGGGCCAAGTCTCACTTGCCTTAGCCCCGTCTAGCTAAGTGGACTGCTTATTTTACATAAGTAAACTGGATTTGTCTGAAACCACTTCAGAAAAAAAATCAGCCACCTCTGGGGTGGAACTCAGCAGCTTTTAACAGTGCACAGTAGTTTTAGGAGTAAAGTGAAAGAACACTTTATCCAGCTCAATTTTCAGGGGGAATTTAAGTATGCAGAATGTTACTTAAATTCTACATCATTTAGATGTAAACACACACACACACAGTCGCACAGCAATCTATTTGAGCTCATCTGGTAAAACCCCAGGTCTGTTTTACATAGAAATGTTTGGGTCTGATGAGGAAAGAAATGAAATGTGCAGCCCAGCTCCCCTGAAGTTTATACATGCAAATCTCGCTTTGATTAACAGATGTGGTACCTAAATAGGCCTAGAGATGTTTAGCTTCTGCCTTTGACAGTTTGGTGACAAAAACCGTTGCTGTATCAACAGAATTCTGCCTGGAATAAACATGAGGGTAAATGACAGGTAATCTAGGATGGAGCGCGAGGAGGCTGGGTGGGGAGCGTAGTGTGTACACCTTGGTCAGGGGGAGCATAGACCTTGGGATTTATATGTACATACCTTATATCTTGATGGGGTGTAGTATATATCTTGAGGGAGGGTGTATGTGTAGCATACACCTGGCTGGGGGTGGGAGGAGGAGGAGGGGGAGGGAGGCAACAGTGTACCATGGGGTGTGCATGTGAGGAGGGAGCACATGTGTACCAGGACGCATGTGCTTGTGATAGGGTGACCAGACAGCAAGTGTGAAAAAAAGAGTCCCAACATTCTGTAAATTTTAGAATGCTGCTGCCCATTGAGTGGATGTTTTCAGAGAGCTACACACAATGACGCCAAGATCTTTTTCTTGAATGGTAACAGCTAATTTATAGACCCCATCATTTTATATGTATAGTTGGGATTACGTTTTCCAATGTGAATTACTTTGCATGTATCAACACTGAATTTCATCGGCCGTTTCATCTTCGCAGTCTGCCTGGGAATTAACTAGCTTGAGTAGTTTTGTATCATCTGCATATTTTGCTACCTCCCTGTTTACCCCTTTTCCCAGATCATTTATGAATATGTTGTACAATACTGGTCCCAATACAGACCCCTGGGGGACACAGCTATTTACCTCGCTCCATTCTGAAAACTGACCATTTATTCCTTCCCTTTGTTTCTTATCTTTTAACTGGTTACTAGTCCATGAGAGGACCGTCCCTCTTATCCCATGACATCTTACTTTGCTTAAAAGCCGTTGGTGAGGAATCTTGTCAAAGGCTTTCTGAAAATCGAAGTACACTATATCCACTGGCTCACCCTGGTCCACATACTTGTTGACCCCCTCAAAGAATTATTATTGATTGGTGAGGCACGATTTCCCTTTCAAAAACCATGTTGACTCTTCCCCAACAATTTATGTTCCTCTATGTATCTGACAATTCTGTTCTTCATGATAGTTTTCAACTCCTTTGCCTGGTGCTGAAGTCAGGCTTCCTGGCCTGTAATTGCCGGGGTCACCCCCGGAGGCCTTTTTAAAAATTGGCGTCACATTAGCTATTCTCCAGTCATCTGGTACAGCGGCTGATTGAAATGATAGGTTACAAGCAACAGCTAGTAGTTCTGCAATTTCACATTTGAGTTCCTTCAGAACTCTTGGGTGACTCGCATCTGGGTCATGGTGACTTATTACTGTTTAGTAGTTTATCAATTCGTTCCAAAACCTCCTCTAATGACTCTAGACCCAGAGCGGGGGATGTGACTGGGTGAGAGGGCATTAAACACCAGACCGAGGAGGAGGGAGAGGGCGTTATGCACCAGCCCCAGAGTGGGAACATGGCCGGGCGAGAGGGTGTTACGCACCAGCCCCAGAGTGGGGACGTGGCCGGGCGAGAGGGCGTTACGCACTAGACCCAGCGAGGGGGGACGTGGCCGGGCGAGAGGGCGTTACGCACCAGCCCCAGAGTGGGGACGTGGCCGGGCGAGAGGGCGTTACGCACCAGCCCCAGAGTGGGGACGTGGCCGGGCGAGAGGGCGTTACGCACTAGACCCAGCGAGGGGGGACGTGGCCGGGCGAGAGGGCGTTACGCACCAGCCCCAGAGTGGGGACGTGGCCGGGTGAGAGGGCGTTACGCACCAGCCCCAGAGTGGGGACGTGGCCGGGCAAGAGGGTGTTACGCACCAGACCCAGCGAGGGGGGACGTGGCCGGGCGAGAGGGTGTTACACACCAGCCCCAGAGTGGGGACGTGGCTGGGCGAGAGGGCGTTACGCACCAGCCCCAGAGTGGGGACGTGGCCGGGCGAGAGGACGTTATGCACCAGACCCAGCGAGGGGGGGACATGGCCGGGCGAGAGGGCGTTATGCACCAGACCCAGCGAGGGGGGACGTGGCCGGGCGAGAGGGCGTTACGCACCAGCCCCAGAGTAGGGACGTGGCTGGGCGAGAGGGCGTTCCGCACCAGCCCCAGAGTGGGGACGTGGCTGGGCGAGAGGGCGTTACGCACCAGACCCAGCGAGGGGGGATGTGGCTGGGTGAGAGGGCGTTACGCACCAGCCCCAGAGTGGGGACGTGGCCGGGCGAGAGGGCGTTACGCACCAGCCCCAGCGAGGGGGGACGTGGCTGGGCGAGAGGGCGTTACGCACCAGCCCCAGCGAGGGGGGACGTGGCTGGGCGAGAGGGCGTTACGCACCAGACCCAGAGTGGGGACAGGCCGGGCGAGAGGGCGTTACGCACCAGACCCAGCGAGGGGGGACGTGGCCGGGCGAGAGGGTGTTATGCACCAGACCCAGCGAGGGGGGACGTGGCTGGGCGAGAGGGTGTTACACACCAGCCCCAGAGTGGGGACGTGGCTGGGCGAGAGGGTGTTACGCACCAGACCCAGAGTGGGGATGTGGCTGGGCGAGAGGGTGTTACGCACCAGACCCAGCGAGGGGGGACATGGCTGGGCGACAGGATGTTACGCACCAGACCCAGCGAGGGGGGAACGTGGCCGGGCGAGAGGGCGTTACGCACCAGACCCAGAGTGGGGACGTGGCTGGCCGAGAGGGCGTTACGCACCAGACCCAGCGAGGGGGGACGTGGCCGGGCGAGAGGGTGTTATGCACCAGACCGGGGGGGGGGGAGGGGCGACATTGCTGGGCGAGAGGCTAAGTGCCAGACCCAGAGGGGAACATGGCCTGAGAGGAGGCCAGAACCGAAGGTGGAGAACAGGTTCCATCACAGCGTCCAAACCCATCCATGGGAAGTGCCCCCTCCCGCCAGCAGTGTCAGCACAGCACCTCCAGGTCCAAGAAGACGACACTGGGCTCATAAATTGGTTGTAATTGTAAGGTTACAACTTCGGAGACTGCTGCCCTGAACCTTACCTGAGCCATGTCCTCACGGGGCTCACACTGTGAAGGGTTCTTTAATCCCCACAGAAAGGGCTTTGGTGGAAATAACTTGTACGTGTGTTTGAGTGAAGCGCAGCGATCGCTGGTTACTAAGGTAACAACTGAGTTAGGAGGATCTTGGCACGGGGCACCCTCATCCCTGCCCAAAGTTGCCCTCGAAGAGTCTGAGGTAAACACCCAGGAACCCCTGGGCTCAGTCCTCCCTCTCCTGCGAGTCCTATTCCCATGGGGCCAGGAGGGAAAGTCAAGGTGGGCAGACGTCTGGGTGAAGTGAATCGCCATGGGGACTTTGATTCTCTCTTCACGCCATTCAGCCAGGGTACTGTGCACCTAAAGAACCTCCCCTACTACGATGGGACAAATGCCCAGTTTCTACATGGTTTGTGCATACCATGGGAGTGAGCACGTACCAGGTGTCTGTGCATGACGGGGAGGCAAGTGTCTACTGGGGGAAAGGGGGAGTGCTAGGGGGAGCCAAGTGTCTAACCGGGGTGTTTGCTAGTGCTGAGGGGCCAAGCATGTATCTTGCACACTGGGGGCGGGGAGGAAGAGCATAGGGTGGAAGGGTGTGTGCACAGGCCAAGGGGGCTGAATGTGTACTGGAGGCAGGCACTTGCTGGGCCAGGGTGGGGAGGGGTGGGCTGGGGGGGGGGCGATGGCGAATGTGTACCAGGGTGTGCACTGCGGGAAGGAGCTGAGCAGGTACCAAGGTGTGTGCATTGGGGGAAGGGGGGGGCGAACACATACTGGGGGTGTGCACGTGTGAGGAGACACAAGCATGTACGAGGGTTTGTGTGCCCATGGGGGGGGCAAGCATGCACAAGGGAGTGGGTGTGCGTGAAAAGGGGCAAACAAGTATGGGAGGGTGCACACATGTGAGGTGGCCAAGATCTGCTGGGGTAGGGGATGTGATAGCTGGAGCCAATCATGTATCATGGTATGCACTAGTGCTAAGTGAGGTCAAGTTCATACTGGGGGGGGGGGTGCATTGGGGAGACCAAGTGCATACCGGGACGTGCATACACGAGGGGACACACGTGCATTCTGGGCTGTGCGTTCACGAGGGGGAATGAGCATGTACCGGGATATGTGCTCACAAGGGGGGATGAGCATGCACCGAGCTGTGTGCACACGAGGGGGCGTGAGCACATCCTGGGCTGTGCGCCCACGGGGAGAATGAGCGTGTACTGAGATGTGTGCACGTGAGGGGGAGAGAGAGCCCGTCCCGGGATGGGTGCGCACAAGGGAGAGTGAATGTGCACACACAAGGGGGAATACGCGTGTACCGGGATGTGTGCTCATGAGGGGGCGCGAGCGTGTACTGAGATGTGTGCACGTGAGGGGGGAGAGAGAGCCCGTCCCGGGATGGGCGCGCACAAGGGGGAGTGACTGTGCACACACGAGGGGGAATGAGCGTGTACCGGGATGTGTGCACATGAGGGGGGGAGAGAGAGCCCGTCCCGGGATGGGCGCGCACAAGGGGGAGTGACTGTGCACAGACAAGGGGGAATGAGCGTGTACCGGGATGTGTGCACATGAGGGGGGGAGAGAGAGCCCGTCCCGGGATGGGCGCGCACAAGGGGGAGTGACTGTGCACACACGAGGGGGAATGAGCGTGTACCGGGATGTGTGCACATGAGGGGGGGAGAGAGAGCCCGTCCCGGGATGGGCGCGCACAAGGGGGAGTGACTGTGCACACACGAGGGGGAATGAGCGTGTACCAGGATGTGTGCACATGAGGGGGGGAGAGAGAGCCCGTCCCGGGATGGGCGCGCACAAGGGGGAGTGACTGTGCACAGACAAGGGGGAATGAGCGTGTACCGGGATGTGTGCACATGAGGGGGGGAAAAGAGAGAGCCCGTCCCGGGATGGGCGCGCACAAGGGGGAGTGACTGTGCACACACGGGGGGAATGAGCGTGTACTGAGATGTGTGCACATGAGGGGGAGAGAGAGCCCGTCCCGGGATGGGCGCGCACAAGGGAGAGTGAATGTGCACACACAAGGGGGAATGAGCGTGTACCGGGATGGGTGCTCATGAGGGGGCGCGAGCATGTACCGAGATGTGTGCACGTGAGGGGGGAGAGAGAGCCCGTCCCGGGATGGGTGCGCACAAGGGAGAGTGAATGTGCACACACAAGGGGGAATACGCGTGTACCGGGATGTGTGCTCATGAGGGGGCGCGAGCGTGTACTGAGATGTGTGCACGTGAGGGGGAGAGAGAGCCCGTCCCGGGATGGGCGCGCACAAGGGGGAGTGACTGTGCACACACGAGGGGGGGAATGAGCGTGTACCGGGATGGGTACTCATGAGGGGGCGCGAGCGTGTACCGAGATGATGTGGGAAACGGTCTGGCTCTCCTACCCCCTCTCACCAGTCAAGCTGGCCAGTCACCAGTGGAGGAGAGGAAGCTCGGAGAGCTTTCAGATGTGCTGCTTGTTACCATGGAAACACCTGCCTCAGTAGCCAGGCTGGCCGGGTGTCTGTCTGTCTAGCTCTGTCAGGCTGGCTGCATGGGGCACTGGGAGGGGAAAGGGAGGTGGGGCCGGGAAGGAGGGGGGTGGTGATGTGCCGAATGGCTCCCAGCCCCACAGTTGAGAGACTCCTCAGGCAGGCCAGGGCTCTGGAGTGCTCCAGAGTAGGCAGTGAGCCGCTCTCTGCCCACCCCAGTGGCCCCCGGCTCAGCTTCCTCCCGGGGCAGCCAGGGCTGCTGCCGAATGCACTGGAGACGCTAACCCAGGAGCCGAGTGCGTGCCATGGCCAATGCCGACGTGTCTGATAAGGGAGGAGCCAGTTTACGAGGCCCTCAGGCTTCAGGGCATCAGCCAGCCACCCACTCGGGGAGGGGGGTGAGGAAGGACCCTCAGCTCCGGTCAGGTCATTCCACAGGTGTCTGCTCTGTGGCTGGAGACAAGAGTCTGTCTGGTAAGTCCCAGGGCTTAGCTCAGCCCAGCCAGAGAATGTGGGCTAAGGCAGAGCTCCGTGGGAGCAACATTTAATATGGAGGCTGGGCCAAGGAGCGAGTGCCGATCTGGATCCCATTAGGAGCCAGCTCCAGTTTTGATGCCCCTTTCCCCCTTCCTGCCTGGGGCCCCCAGAGCGGCAGCCACCTCATGAGAGCCGCCATCCTGTCCTGACTCCCACCTCTCCCAGCCGCAGCTGAACCAGACCCTTTCCAAGCTGGGCTCGCACCCTAAACAAAAGGGCCGGGTTCAGACCTGGGGCTTCCAATCCAACCTTCCCCCCACATGCAAAGGTGGGGAGGGAGCCCCCCACGTGGGGCTGCAGTTCAGACCCACCCTGTGTTATTACGATATCGCCCCTGTCACGATCCACGCGCCGCAATAAGGCCCGAGGGCTGGTCCCATTAACGGCAAGGGGGGCTTCACCACCACCTCCCCTGGGACAAGGATTCAGACCTAAGGCCTTCAAGGGCAAAGAGGACAATGAACGGTGCCCGGGCCTGCAACGTACTGGTCACCATCTGTCAAGCACTGCCACAGCTCCCACAGCAGGAACCGGTCAGCCTCGGGGCGGGGCGGCCTCTCAATGAGCTCACACCTCGAGTAGGGTGACCAGCAAGAGGGAACAATCCGGACGGGGATGGGCGCCTATATACGACAAAGCCCCGACTTTCAGGGCCGTCCCTATAAAAGCAGGACACCCAGTCACCCTATTCCTGAGTGAGATCGTTCTCCCTTGGAAGCACTTGCCAAAATGCCTGCAACTGACTAATGAAATACACGCGGCCGTTCTCGGCCTAGGTGGAGGCCAAAAGTCTTGTTGCTGAAGGACTGACCTTTCCCGCCCCAAAATACTGCTGCACCATAGTGCCAGTGCAGGGGGTCATGCATCTGACTCAGCCTCTTAATGAACAACATACTCCAGTAGGGTGACCAGATATCCTGACTTTATAGGGAGAGTCCCGATTTTTTGGGTCTTATATAGGATCCTATTGCTCCCCCACCCGTCTTGATTTTTCACACTTGCTGTCTGGTCACCCTATACTCCAGTAAAGCCCCTCAGTGCTAGATAAATGGCATATATTTGCCTATAGGGAGAAAATCACCCACAGGCAGCAAATACCTTTAGTCTCACCTACTAGGGTTATGGTTGATGCATAGGCTTTGTGCTGGCTCTCTGCACACAGGGTGAATTTCACCCGTTGTGATCACATTCACTACTGCTCTTTTCCATGCATTTTATTTATTTATTTTGCGGCGTATTTATTTGTTGTGGATGGCTTCTGTATTTTACTAAACTGCAAGAAAATATGTAAACAGCAACTGATCAAAACAATCTCTCCCTGTATCTAACTGCATGCCAGCCAGATGGAGATAATTAATGAAGATGCTTAGCAGGAGTAGCCATTATTTAGCTTTCCTGGATGCAGGTGGTTTCCAGACATCAGTAACGAATCCAACGAACAATTCCTGGAGGTGTAAGAAGTTCTAGTGCTCACTCCCAGCCCCTTACAAAGAACGGAATGAAACTTTTTTCTAATGTGTTGTTCATGTTTGCTACTGGACTCACAGAACTGGAAATGGAAGTCCTCCGCTAATCACACTGGCTTATTCACCAACGTGCCTGAAGCCTGACCTGAAAGAAATTGCTTCCTGAAATCAGAGCATACTTCGCTCAGTATTCAGAGTTAATTAAGTGTTTGGCCTCTTAAGGTTGCCAGCAAGAAAGCTATTTGGGACCAATTGCGTTGGTACAGATACCAGATCAGAGTATAAACCAGGACAGCAGATCAGACTATATCCAGACTATGCTCCCGTTCTATATCAGGCTCCATTCCTAATCTATATGGGACTATAATTCGAGATACTATCATCATCATAATTCTTAGCTGAGTTGTTCTCTCACCTGCATTGGCTGGAAAGGGTCAAAAGTAAGGCTGTCGTTTAATTGCAGTTAACTCACACGACTAACTAAAGAAAAAATCGCAATTAAAAATTGTATTGTGGTTAATTGCAGTTTTAATCACACTGTTAAACAATAGAATACCAATTGAAATTTATTAAATATTTTTGGATGTTCTTCTATATTTTCAAATATATTTATTTCAATTACAACACAGAATACAAAGTGTACAGTGCTTTAAGCTATTTTTATTACAAATATTTGCACTGTAAAAATGATAAAAGAAATAGTATTTTTCAGTTCACCTCATACGAGTACTGTAGTGCAAGCTCTTTGTCATGAAAGTGCAACTTACAAATGTCGACTTTTTTATTACATAACTGCACTCAAAAATAAAACAATTTACAACTTTAGAGCCTACAAGTCCACTCAGTCCTACTTCTTATTCAACCAATCGCTAAGAGAAATAAGTTTGTTTATATTTATGGGAGATAATGCTGCATACTTCTTGATTATGTCACCTGAAAATGAGAACAGATGTTTGCATGATACTGTTGTAGCCAGTATAGCAAGATATTTACAAACGCTAAAGTATAGCAAGATATTTAGATGTGCTAAAGATTCATACGTCCCTTCATGCTTTGGCCACCATTCCAGAGGATATGATTCAATGCTGATGATGCGTTTTTAAAAATAATGTGTTCATTAAATTAGTGACCGAACTCTTTGGGGGAGAATTGTATGTCTCCTATTCTGTTTTACCCGATTTCTGCCATAGGTTATAGCAGTCTCGGATGATGACTCAATACATGTTCATTTTAAGAAAAGTTTCCCTGCAAATTTGACAAAATGCAAAGAAGGTAGTTACATTACTCGACCCAAGGTTTAAGAATCTGAAGTGCTTTCCAAAATCTTAGAGGGATAAGGTGTAGATCATGCTTTCAGAAGTCTTAAAAGAACAACACTCTAATGTGGAAACTACAGAACCTGACCATCTTCTGCTGGTAGTATCTGACTCAGATGATGAAAATGAGCATGCGTTGGTCCGCACTGCTTTGGATCATTATCGAGCAGAACCCGTCATCAGCATGGACACGTCCTCTGGAATGGTGGTTGAAGCATGAAGGGACATATGAATCTTTAGCACATCTGGTATGTAAATATCTTGTGACGCCAGCTATAACAGTGCCATGCAAACGCCTGTTCTCACTTTCAGATGACGTTGTAAACAAGAAGCGGGCAGCATTATCTTCTACAAATGCAAACAAAGTTGTTTGTCTAGCTGAACAAGAAATAGGACTGAGTGGACTTGTAGGCTCTAAAGTTTTACATTATTTTATTTTTGAATACAGGGGGATTTTTTTGGGTACATAATTTGACATTTGTAAGGTCAACTTTCATGATAGAGAGATTGCACTACAGTACTTGTATGAGGTGAACTAAAAATGACAATTTATTTTATTTTACAGTGAAAATATTTGTAATCAAAATGAAATATAAAGTATAAAATATAAAATGAGCACTGCACAATTGCAATTGAAATCAATATAATTGAAAATGTAGAAAACATCCAAAAATATTTAAATAAATGGTATTCTATTATTAACAGTGCAATTAATTGCGATTATTTTTTTAATCGCTCGATGGCCTCAATCAAAATGACTTTGGAAGAGACCAGCATTCTGCATATACCAGTCAGGTATTTCCCCAGTCTCCATCAGCTGCAACAAGCTTTCAAACCAAACAGACCAATAGGAGATTTTTAAAATGATCATTCTAGACCCAAAGGCTTGGCATTCGGCATCCACTTCCACAGCTGCAATGACAGCACGTTCACATGTGACTTAGTCTGCCTATTGGGTAATCCTGCCCTGGGTGGGGGGAGCAAAGGGTGCATGGAGGTGATGCATTCGCTCCTATTTTCCAGATTTAGGACTCGAAACCCGACTCATTTTTCTGCTTGCAAATGAGGCGCCCGCACATCACGTCCCCATCGGGCCCTGGCCAGTCCTGCTTTGATTTCAGACGGCAGCAGGAAGTCATTAACATTATTAATACAGCTGGCCCCAGCTATGTATCCAAGCAAGACTAATTACTATTTACCCAGTTGCTCCTCTCGTCTCTCTGCCATTGGCCAGGTCCTTCTTCCCCTCAGCTCTCGGTTGCCACCTTGCACAAATGTTTCCACCTCAGAGCAAGGCAGACAAAACAACAGCAGAATCCCCCACCCCACCCCGTGACCCACTTAACGTGACTCACCCAGGTTATTAGCAAAGGCCAAATACCCCAGACTCCTCCTCGAATGATCAAGAAAACATTTAACAGGATAAGTGCCACTGTCCCATTAAAAACTAACTGTACAGCTGAGTAATAAGGTTCATGTTCATCTTGTAAAACTGGGATGAAGCTTTCATTTAACAACTAAGCACTATCAGTGTGGTCAAGGCACAGGGCTGGAAACCAGGACTCCTACGCTCTCCTCTCCCTGACTCACTGTGGGACCTCGAGCAACTCACACAGGGCCCGGTCCTGCTGCCACCGAAGTACATCGCCCAATGCCCACCATCTGCAGCGGGAGCAGATCCGTGCCTCGGTTTCCCCACTCTGTGATATGGGGATGACAGTACTGACCCGCAGCAGACAGGGCTTGTGAGGCTCCCTGCACTGCCGTGTCAAGTGTTTGAGAACCGGGGAGGGCAGGTGCTTTAGATGCGTTAAGGATGACTGTGGCCTAGGGCAGGGTGAGCCAAAGGACAAGTGAATAGTCACAGAGGCTTTGAGGTCACGTCCTAAAGCTGCCACCTTCCCGTTCATGTCTGAGATGGCCCCGTACTCCACTCGTTCTGTGGCTGAGCTGGGACTTTAATCTGTAGTAAACTTGGCTCGTTCCACCTGCCGGATCCTCACCTCTATTTGAAGCAGGATGGAACCAAATGGAAACGGCATCTCTGACATCTCTGCAGTCCCCTTCTGCTCCCATCAGAGCGAATGGCCAAACCTGCACCGACCTCACTGGCTGCTGGCGTGGGTCCCCTAGACACGCACAGGAGAGGGGCGGGGTAGCAGTGCCATCCACCATCAGCAAATGGTCCATCAGCTGATGGCAGTGCACTCGCTCCTGCTCCTCTTGCCCGTGCCTGTTAATCAGGGGCTTTGTGCACCTGGTTATCCATGGCAACAGTTCGGGGCACTGCACTGCATACACACATGTACAACCGCCGCATCCCATCCACTGAGCCATGGGAGTGAGGGACCTAAATGGTCCAGCAAGTGGCGGTTGTGGTGGGTGGGTGTGTTTCTGTGTGTGTGTGTGCATCTGTCTTGTCTCTGTGTGTGTGTGTGTGTCTGTCTGTCTGTGTGTATTTGTGTCTGCCCTTACACAAAACCAGGGAACTCCAACCCAAAAGACATTTTACATCCCAGCGCCTGATGCAGATCACTAATGGCCTCCCATTCTGCCTACAGGGCAGAATCCCGCTCTCAGGAAAGGCTGTTCTGGGGCTCAGCCTGGGAAAGCCAGGAGCATGTTGCCGTTGCATTCCAGGGTGTGTATGTCTCTTTGGCTAGGTCTACACTACCTGCTGGATTGGTGGGTAGTGATCGATCTATCAGGGATCGATTTATCCCGTCTAGTGTAGACGTGATAAATCGATCCCTGAGCGCACTCCCTGTTGACTCGAGAATTCCACCGCTGTGAGAGGCGCAAGCGGAGTCGACAGGGGAGTGGCAGCAGTCAACTCACTGCCAGGAGGATGCCGAGGTAAGTCAATCTGAGTACATCGATTTCAGCTACGCTATTCGGGAAGCTGAAGTTATGTATCTTAGGTTGACCCTCTCCCTCCCACACTGTAGACCTGGCCTTTAGGTATATCTACTGTGAAAAAAACACCTGGGGCAGCCAGTCTCAGTCATCGGACTCAAGCTCATGCTATGGGGATAAAAATAGCAGCATTGAAGTTCCCGCTCGGGCTGGAGTCGGTTGGCTCTCAGATCCCAAGCTCCCGCTCCACTGGGAACGTCAACACTTCTATTTTCAGCCCTTAGCACGAGCCTCCTGAGCCTCTGAGATTCGCTGCTGCAGGGTGGTTTTGTTTCCGCGGTGCAGAGGCACCATCTCTTACCCCTGGAAGGGAAGGATCGCCTCCCTTTACGACAATACACCTCTCTCATCCCTTACTCTATCCCCCATACACCGCCGCCCAAAACATGGCTAGCAAAGAGAGTGTGCAGGTAAAAGGCTGATATTAACACAAAACACCTGAGACACACATGCTGCCTTGACCGAGGGCCACTTGCAAGGCAAACACCTTCATGCAACAGAGAACAACTCAAGGAACACAATTTACCAGCACTGTCGGCTCTCACTGGAAAATTTGTTGGTACCATCTTCCTAGCACCAGAGACCAAGAGTTGAATGGGCCATGGAGAGTAGATCCCACCCCCCACCCCCCAACCTAAAGGTGGGTCTCTCCTGGTCAGAGCTGGGGAACTTGCACTGCTATTGCTCAGGTTCTACAAATAAACCAACCATTTGAATCTTCAGACCTGCCCATTTAAGTACCTTTAACCATCACTAAATTAATTTCATACTAATGATGGGAAAGCAGCATCGTTTGGTTATTTTACACGTTCTCACAATATGTAATTACTTGTGGAACTCATTGCCACTGGATGGCATTAGCAAGACTGACGGATGGATTGGATATTCACCTGGATTGCTATTGTAACTTTGGCTATTCTTGTTAATATTTAAAAAAAAAAAGAAAAAAAAAGGCTGAAAGTGTGTAAACCCTCCTTATACTTGAAGGCTTAAATCTGTCTCTGAGGATTAAGGGATAAGAGGCGACTTCCCTGAGGGGAAATTATCCCCCATTTGCCTGCTGCAGGGGTTCTTGCATTTTCCTCCGAAGCAACTGGCATTGCCCACTGTCAGAGACAGGCTACTGGATCAGATGGACCTTGGTCTGAGCTGCTCTGGCAAGTCTTATGGAAGCTGTAGTTTCAAGTGACCTGTGTGAATGGTACTGTACGTTCCAACTGTTAATTCTAAATCTGCTAACTCACATGTGCAGGGGTCACACACTGGGGAAAACAATCTGGAGTGAACCTCTTCATAGTCCAGGGCAGGGCTTTTTTCATAACCAAAGAGATCTGCATTCTCCAAGCCACTTCTCTTAGGCAGTTGAGGGTCATGTACTAAACTCTAGGGTCCCAGGTTTGAGCCCACCCACTGATGACTAGGGTCTGTCAGCATAACATATGCACCAAATTCATTAAGAGTATCAGGAGAGCGGGTAGCAATGTGTATAGACAATGTCTGTAGATCTACACTTTCCCTTATAAAATTTTGACTTATTTGGGGTTGGTCCTGCTTTGAGCAGGGGGTTGGACAAGATGATCTCCTGAGGTCCCTTCCGACCCTGAGATTCTATGATTCTATTACACTGTCTCCCTACCAAGCATGCTGGGGAGTCTCCGGAGCAGCACAGTCATGATCAGTGAAATTCATGATTTCGTCTCCCACTGCTGAGTCTCAGTCTTTTGAATGCTGTGAGAGGAGCTCTTGTGGTAATAGGCCCAAAGAGAACAGCACATAATAGTGTTATTTCTCCAAGAGGCTGGTACTGGAGTCCTTTTTCCCCACCCACTAGCTCCTCTACCATCCATAACATCATGGTCATTACAGTTTTAGCTATAGAAACACAAGTCTCTCTTACATGCCCACTGAGATCAGACAGGTTACAATGGTGGCAGAACCGTACACACCCATCTCTTTATCCTGCCATTGAAATGAGAGCCTTCGAGTCTCAGTGACCACAGAGAGCATCTCTTAGTATCTGTCCACACATTTGGAATGTGCCCCTCACTGTGGCGTCAGGCGCGTCCACCAAGACCTGGGTGACGTGGGGTTATCGCAGCAGAACTGAAGGATCTCAGATGCTCCCAGAGAGATTGTGCTGTGTCTTCCAAACACAAAGAGCAAGGCATGCACGGTACAGACAAGGTGGCCTATTTCAAACTGAAACAGGAAGGAAAGAAAGAACAAATGTAAAGGCTCCACAAGAGAGAAAGCAGAGCGTTTATGTCTTACTCTATAAAATCCTCCCTCTAGAATCCCGTTCCCTCTGCAAAATATCCATTCCCCAGCCTACTAGGCAAAGTACTGTGCATACTAGGCACATCCACTGGTGTGTTATAGAGATGCCATCATCACAGTGACTTGTATTCTAGCTCCATGATCCCTGGAAGTACCAACTCAGGTGAGCAAAGATTCTAGGAACAGACCACGGGAGATGGTGGGAGCATGAATTCCAACAGCCCCACCCCATTCCCAGTGCTTTTCAAAGAGCTAGAAGGAATATAAAGAGACGCCTGATTTCCTTCCCTTTCCCGTCTGGCGGCAAAGCAACGGGCATGAAATGAAAGCAGTTTAGGGAGAATTTTGCTGGTGATATTTCATGCTGCCCCAAGTCTATTCTTTCCTATGGAGTGTTCCCAGCTTGAATATTGAGCAAACCCTGCTTCAAACCACACATGGAGGTGATGAATTGCTGCTGAATGCAAGCTGAAGTTTTAAGCCAACAATTATTTTCCTCTCAAGACTTTTGTCTCCCCAGGATCTTGGGAACAAAATACATTAGAATTGTTCCTCTGCACAGCAAGTGGAATCTTTAAAGGAACCGGGGCTCTGGGTATCTCATTACGGGGGGGCGAAATGTCTGGTGATGTGTTGGGTTTTGTGCGAGCGTGCTATGGGCAGGGAAATAATGTCACTGCTCCGAAACTATTGACGTCTTGAGCAAAATCCCAGCGCTGGCTTCTCATTACAGCCCCTGCTTGGAAAATGAGGAAACAGAGAAGGTCCCCGCTGGGGGGAATCCACCTCCTGTGGGAATCTCGGGATGGAAAATAAATGATTCCCTTCAGGGACAGTGGGTTTGATCCCACCCATGAAAAGGAAAAAGTGTCTCTAGCCACTTAAATCCCCTTGTCAGCAGCTTCTGTTCAGGGGTGGAGATGCCTTAAGGACTAGGGCCAAAGGTGATGGGAGATTTTGGGGGCTGAACTCCACGCACTTTAAAGAGACCTGAATTTTATAGGGTCAGTCCTCAGCACTTTTTTTAAGGTGTTAAGTTGGGCACCCAAAAATGGAGCCTCCCCCAGCCTTTTGGAAAAGCTTGGCCTGGGACTGACTGACACATTAATATCCCATAAAGATTGACTTGGTCTTTCTGTCTCTCCCCCATACGTTAGTGGCTCCCATTCCGTAGTATCTGAGCATCTCACCACCTTTCATGCATCACAACAATTTTTTATTTTATTTTATTTTTTTTTAACACCCTGGAAGGCAGGGAAGTGCGCTCGTCCCTATTTGACAGACTAAAGCATATGGAAGCTAAGTGACTTGCCCAAGGCCACACAGGAAGTCAGTGGTACAGATAGGAATTGAATCCTAGGCTGGCACCCTAATTTCTGAGCCATCCTTCCTCCTTTTGAGGTAGATACATTTAATTCCATGCAGTTTTCAACGTGGGTAGGTTGTTATGGGTCTTGCAGATGAGACCCTGAAACCAGGGACTGCCCCGCCTGGAGATTAAAGACTCCCTTGCACTTCCTGCAAGAGGAAGAGTTTGTTCTGAGGCGCTTGGCCAGAATTACCCCTTCCTTGTGTTCCAGTGACTGCTGTTTTCCAGCCCAGAAGCAATGCAATTTCTCCAGGAGGGAAGCGTTTCCTGTATGCACGGAGTTTGCAGAATGGCACAGAGCCCCCAGCCAGATCTTGCTATTAAGGGAAAAGTTATGAAGGGTGTCAGGGTTCCCTCCTCACCCTGAACTCTGGTGTACAGATGTGGGGACCCGCATGAAAGACCCCCTAAGATTATTTTCCACCATCTTAATTTAAAAACTTTCCCAAGGCACAAATTCCACCCTTGTCCTTGGACAGTATTGCTGCCACCACCCAGTGATTTAGACAAAGATTCAGGGAGGGGCCACTTGGAGCCCCCTCAAAATATCCCCCTCAAAATATCCCCCCAAGTCCCTTCACCCCTGGGGAGGCTTGAGAATAATATACCAACTAATTGCCTTTAAAAAAAATTACAGACCCTTTATGTTTAGGACACTAAAATCAATCAGGTTCTTAAAAGAAGAACTTTATTATAAAGCAAAAAGTAAAAGAAGAACCTCTGTAAAATCAGGATTGATGGTAATTTTACAGGGTAATAAGATTCAAAACACAGAGGATTCCCCTCTAGGCTCAACTTCAAAGTTACAAAACCAGAAATAAGCCTCCCCCTTAGCTTAGGGAAAATTCACAAGCTAAAACAAAAGATCATCTAACACATTTCCTCGCTTGTCCTTGCATTTTCTGTAATTTTAGATGTATCATCTCAGCAAGAGCTGGGTTACCTGCTTGGTCTCTCGCCTTGTCCCGAGAGGGACACACACACAAAGAGCACAAACAAAACCTTCGCCCCCCCCCCCCCCAGATTTGACAGTATCTTCTTTCCCCATTGGTCCTTCTGGTCAGGTGCCAACTAGGTTAATTGAACTGATTAACCCTTACAGGTAAGTGATTCTGTACCTCTGGGCAGGAGGGGTTTTATAGTATTGCATACCTAGAGGTTGTTACCCTTCCCTTTATATTTATGACACAGGGTATAAATCAGAGCTCAGAGCTCCTCCCATCTGCTGCTGTAACGCTGCTAAACCCTGCAGGAGGGGAGCTGGAGAGACGCTGAACTCCACCCACAGTTTGGATAACGCTGGATGTTAAGCCCAGAGAAGTCAATGGAAAGACTATGGATCTCCCGTCTCGAGGACGTGAGAATGACCAGACCTCACGAGGCCTCCAGAACAAAATACAAGACTCCCTTGTTCAACCTCGCCTGCCCGCAGTGACAACCCAGGGGAAGCCAGGAGTGGGTGTCCCCATCCGCGCCCACCCAGCCGGCAGAGAACAGTGTCCAGCAAACACGTGGGAAGGAGGGAGACATCTAGCCCACTTGTTGGGCTTTTTGCAGAGGTGTACTCCCCCTTTAAGGGTAGAGTGGAGAGCCTGGGGTGTAATCAAGGAGGCCCAGCCCCCACCCTAGTGCTGGGCTGTTTAAACGGGAACAGGAAGCTAAGGGGAGAGGGGAGTGGAAACCCAATGGGCTGCAGTGGGCGCTGCCTTCCCAACTGGGAGAACATATTTAGTCACCGATGCCTTGGACCTCACTCCCTCTTAAAGGGGCCAGTCACGGTGCGACAGACACTGAGTCACGTGAGCTCTACTCTAGGGAGGTGTTCAGGTACTACAGTGATCCTGGGTGGATGGATTAGATCGACAGGGAAGAGAGTTAACACCAGCCCCACTCGCGCCCCCTAGCAATGATGCCACTCTTCACACCTCTAGCACCCGTCATGCCGGGATCGCCAAGCACTTCACAACATAACGCGTCCTGCAACACCCCAATTATCCTTGACGTATGGCAGGGAAACTGAGGCACAGAGCAGTTAAGTGATTTACCCCCAGCTCACCCAGTAAATCAGGGTCAGCACAGGAAATAGAACCCGTCGGCCCCAGTTCTTAGTCTGCTCCTCCGACCATTAGACCACGCTCCCTTCCAAAGCCCACCGCCCGCAATCTGACATGTTAGCGACAGCGAAGGGGGCCTGAGCAGCAGGAAATGACTCTTCCAGGCCTGGTCCCTGGCTCGCACTGTAACAGAAATGAGATGCCTCAGAGAGATGTGGAACGGGGAGGATATCATTGCTCTTGCTCAGAGAACCTCACCCTCCTTGGTTAACCACGGCTCGGCGCAACAGATTTATTGCTGTCTCGGGTTTCCTGGCAGCGTTGTTCTAAAACCGAGCAATATTACAGGGACGTGAGATGAGAGCTTCCCTTTCAGAAAACCAGAGGAGACTCAACAGCGACTGGTCACGACGCAGCCCCTCGCCGTATCACAGGCTCCCGGATGGACGCGCTGCCCATTCACGGCAAACACGCTGCGCAGTTCGTGAATGAGGTCGCTAGACTCAGTGCCCTAAACCCAGGTTGATCTGCAGATCCCAGCGCCCGCCCGAGCTTACAGCAACAGTAACAGCAGCCCTCCCTCCCCCCCAGCGTGCAGCCCAAAAGCTCAACGTGGATTCACAACTGTCTGCTGTGTTGCTGGAGGCCTCTCAACATGCTGGCGTCATCCTGGCTCTTTCTCCCCTCCCCTCTTTTGCAGCTTTCCTCCCAGGCTGTAAAAACAACCCCCCCACAGGCCTGTTTGCTGCAGTGTTTCCTAGAGCTGCTTCCCTCTCCTTCCTATGAGGCCGCAAACCGTGACAGGAGAACGGGAGGTGTGCAGAGACCAGGAGCTTCCTACCCACCCCATGTGCAGCAGTGATTGCCAGCTAAACCAACGAACGTGCCACTCGCTGCGCCAGCCTCGGGGCATGAGCTCCGGGCCTGCGGTGGCCAATCCCTGACATTCCAGACCTCTCGCAGCGGCTTCAAAATCGGAGATTGCAAAGAAACGGGGGGTTCGTCTTCTTCTTTGCCTCCTGGGCTCGGAGCGTTCCGATTGAAACTCAGGTCACACTGCCACGTTTTGTCGCTGCAATCGCGCGGGGCTAGAAATGTGCCGGTTTCTCGGTAATGAAAACCGAGCGACCCCTGCAATCATTTGACACTGAGAGCCAGGGCTTGAAGGGAAACAACAAATATAATGAGACCGCACAATAGAAGAGCGAGCGTTGGGACCGCTGCAATTGTTATCTCCCCCCCCCTAACTTCCTGGCCAGTTGCAAGCCATATGATTTAAAGGGGGCCGCGGCAGAATAGAGTTTTTAAAAGGAATCACTTTAGAAGAAATTCAAGCAGACTGTGGCCCCTTTAAAAATATAAGCAAAGAAACCCACTTGAAACGAGGAATAGGGAAGAGAAGAGGTGATGTAGGATTGGCAGCCTGGCTATGAAGGAGGTAGGGCCGTGAGGACCCATCATGCATCTGGTCTCCTCAGTTCCCATCCTGAAATACACCTCCAAGCAGCCCCTCAACAGAGCTGTCTGTCTCCCCTTCATCCAGGCCCCTGGCCATGCCTTTCTTATGGGCCAGCAGGCTGGGACACCCAGGTGAACCTTATTGGTCAGCGGGAGGTTGGTAGGTGGGAAGCCGGGGACTGTGAAAATACCACCTACCTCTAACATAGCACTTTTACCTCAGTAGATCTCAAAGGGCTCTGCATTAGCTGCATTTTACACCCAGGGAAACTGAGGCAGAGAGTGGGGGGACGTGCCATGCCCAAGGTCACCCAGACCAGTGGGAAAACAGGGAACTGAAGTGGTCTTTATTCACTGGGGTGGGGTTGGGCTGGCTGAGAGCTCTGGGAAAGACAGGACTGGGGAGATCAGCTCTACAGCACAGACCCCGGCGGGAGAGGAGCGGGGCTGGGCAGCGTGGTTCTCACGCTGTTTTTCAACACAACACGGCTTTCAACAGGGAGCAATTCCCATCTCCTGGGTGATCAGCGAACAACTGTGGCTTTGCACTGGAGCTGGGTAGAAAACGGACGGCAGGAAGATTGCCAGCCCCAAGAGCTCAACAATCATGAGTCAGGCTCACCAAAAATCATGAGATGGGCTTCAAAATCATGAGATCACGTAAACATCATAGATATGGGGGGTCTTTATATTTTGAGCCATTAGGGTGCCCCGGAATCCCATTTTGAAGCTTTCTCCACAGCTACAAGCGTAGAAACTGATTTTTTTTCTTTAAGTGTGAAGGCGGAAATCAGCAGAGATCCACATGACTCCAAGAGCTGGGGCTTTAAGGAAATTAGTAATTACCAAGTGTCTCATGACAAAACCGTGGAAGCTGGCAATGCTGCATCTGTGCTGCTGTCTTAGGCCCCAATCCCCCCAAACTGCATGAATCTGAGTAGCTCCCCTGAAGACAATGGGATTACTCACATGTGTAAAGCCCAGCATGTGCATAAGGAGTGACAGGATCCAGCCATGAATGCTGGCCATTTAGCGCCAATCCTTACCCAGCGCCGTGTGAATTAAAGGATTTCCTCTCTGCTCAGATTAAATCTCAGCGCTGCCCTACAGTACTCAAATAAGGGAAGTAATCAACCCCAAACCTTGGACCTCCCTGAACCCCAGTATTGGGGCTGAATTCCCAACCATTCCTGATCAACCACCCCACTGGGACTGAATTCTCAAACCAGCCCCCCGGGCAATCTGCAAAGATTCAGGATCAAGCCAGCCCAGGCACCGCGTGCTGCCCTAGAGCCCATCCCAGTGGTTAGGATCAGGGTGGTATCTATGGCGGTGGGGTTAGGAGGCAAGGCTGTGGGACTCAGGCTCTAGTATTGGCTTTACTGTTAGGTGCCCAGGGGTCTCTGGGGATGAGGCTCCCCGGAGCAGCAATGTTTCAGTAAGGATCATTTCTCCTATGAACTCTGCCTTCCTTGGGAATCTTGCCTGCCACAGCCACGAGTGGAAGGGAAAGGGTTAAACCCGCTGGAGGCGGCTTTGCAGCGCCCCATGCTCCCTCCAGCCCAATGACTGAGTGTTCTTGCGTTCCCCAACAGTCCCTGGCCTGAGAGACAGAAACCAGCTAATTACCCACTAATTACCAAACAGTTCCGGGCCAGGGTTCTATGCTCACTGGGGCGCTGCCTGGCTGGGGGATGGGATAACCCTGCTTGACGGTGACCATGATCCCTGGCTGTCCATGCTTCCCAAGCCGGTCTCCTCCCTCTCCAAGGGGCTCCGAACACACCCATGCGTCTCGCCGGAAGCACCTGATCTGGCTCTTCGCCTCCTACGGCTTCACTGTGATGCACGCAGGCCGGGTGCCAGGAAAGCCCTTTCGCTGTATGCACTGTTCAGGTCAGGAATCTCCATCCCCGACGATGGCCCAGAGCTACATCCCCCCCGAGACCAGGTTCACTCCCGGCTCCCTTCCATGGGGCCATTTGCAGAGAAACTGCCGGCTGACGATGGCTGGAGAGGACACGTCCAGGTAGAATAAAGAAACTGGCCGCTCTGTGCACCCGCACACGTCTCTCGCGGTCACCCGCCCTCCCGCCGTGTTTGCAGTACCCAACGCTCGCCCCTTGTCTGAACTCAGACTGTCCGTTCTTCCAGGCAAGGATGGGGGTTTCTTACTATGTATGCATACAGCACCTTGCACAGGGGGGCCCAGTCACAGCCCTGATCCAGCCCCCCCCTGCTGGACGCTCCCCAGCTTGTGGTGTCTGGGTCCCAAGTCTGAGCAGACGGCCGGCTCTGCCTTTGGCTTGAGGTGCACTCTGAGGATCAGATTTCTAGCACCCCCATTCTGAACGTTTCGACCTGGCAGTCCAGCTGCCTATGCCCCGAGCCTAGTGCTGGCTGCCCCAGAATCCCCCGTTGTTAAGTCTGCCGGTCCCCAGGGCTTCATCCTTGTGGGCACTCTGGATTACAGTTCACCTCTTCAGGGACACGGGCTAGTTGAAGCAAACAGAGGCAGGCTTCCCACTTACTCTTTACCTTAGGTAATACAATAGATGTACAGATCTAGGCAAAACACAAAACACCCACACACCAGTCCCTGCCTCAGTTTCCCCTCACCCTAGTGGCTCTTTGGGATTTGGGTTAGTATCTTTGGGTTTGTATCTTTTCAGTGTTCAAGCTGCCCCTTGATGGGCCGCACTTTTCCAGTTTCTGGCTTCTCCTCTGACACACAGTGTCTCTCCGTGACCTCTGTGGTCAGTTCCCTCCAGGCTTGGCTGGCCTTGCAGCCAAGAAGGACCTCTCTGCAACGAAAGCATTCCCATTCGTCCTTCTCTCCTGCCCCAAGCTGCCTTTGTTGGCTGACTGACCCAGTCTCTGTGTTTTTAAAGGGCTGTGCCAATATTCATCTCTTTATTACTATTATTTGTTATTGATTTGTACTGCCCTATTCCTAATAGTCTCATTCATGGACCAGGAGCTTTGTGCTGGGCACTGTACAAACACAGAACATAGTCAGTCCCTGCCCCCAGAAAGCTTAGGGCTTGTCTACACTACCCACCGGATCGGCGGGCCACGATCAGTCCAGCAGGGGTCCATTTACCGGGTCTAATATAGGTGTGATAAATCGACCGCCGAGCGCTCTCCTGTCGACTCCGGTACTCCACCAGAAGGAGCGCAAGCGGCGTTGAGGGGAGAGAATCAGTTGTTGATTTACTGCAGTGAAGACACCGCGGTAAGTGGAGCTAAGTACATCGACTTCAGCTACGCTACTCACGTATTGCGCATCTTAGATCGACCCCATGCGGTAGTGTGGACAAGCCCTTAGACAACAGGCAACCACCTCTGGTGGTCCTGAAATCCTTGTTAAGAATGGCCATGCTGGGTCAGACCAAAGGTCCACCTAGTCCAGTATCCTGTCTTCTGACAGTGGCCAATGCCTGGTGCCCCAGAGGGAATGAGCAAAGCAGGGAATCATCAAGTGATCCATCCCGTCGCCCATTCCCAGCTTCTGGCAAACAGACACAAGGGACACCCCAATGGTACAAGTAGAATTCATTTCTTAGCAGTATGCTGCGCTTATGTAGGGTGACCAGATGTCTGATTTATGGGGACAGTCTCGATTTTTGGGTCTTTTTCTTATACCATCACCTATTACCGCCCACCCCCGACACGATTTTTCACGCTTGCTGTCTGGTCACCCTACACTCATGGGAGGGACACAAAGGAGGGGGCACCAGCAAAAGGGGGGCACGTGACCTCCCATGACTCCTCCCTGCCCTGCCCGGGGCCCCTGTGCTCTCCCCATCCCTTCCCCATGATCCATCCCACGTTACCTGGGGCGGGGATAAGGAGGCTTTGTATTCCTGCTACACTGGACACTTCTGAACTGCAGGGCTCTCTGAAACCGCAGCGGCCAAAGGAGCAAAACATGGTTAACACCCAGTCCGGTGGGGCTGCTGTACAGATCCCCAACAGGAGATGCAGCTGCGTGGAAGGGCTGGGGGTGGGACTGAGGGAAGGACAGCTTGTTCTTCTCCTCCTGTGTCTTTCCAGTATGGAGTATCCGCTATAAACATCTTACCGGTATAGCATACCAGTCTGTACTGCTGTACTTGCACCCTGGGACACCCTCCCTGCCCATCCTGGCTAATAGCCATTGATGGACCTATCCTCCATGAACCTACCTAGTTCTTCTTTGTACCCTGTTATAGTCAAAGTAGACTGCTTGTGAGTCACCTATAGGGGAATGGAAGTATGCATCGCAGTAGTTCTTCAAGATGTGTTGCACATGTCCATTCCACAACCCACTCCCCTTCCCCTCTCTATCAGACTCCTATCCAGTAAGAAAGAACTAATGGGGGCTGGCTCCACCCTTAAGACCATTTTTCAGCAGCGCAAAGTAGCAAGAGCTTGTATCAACCCAACGGGTTCTGCTGAGGGAAAATATCTCCAACAACACTGCACTGGGCGCAGATACACCTACAGGGGAATGGCCATGTGCAATCACTCAAAGAATAAGTACAACTTTTGTCTAGAAAGTGTCAATCTAATCTAAAGAGACATGGAAAGGGGACTTCCAAAATCCGCCTGAGTAATGGCAGATGATCTACTAGCCTCCTGAGAAAATTTAGAAGGAAGGGATAGCACTGTCTGCCTCCTTGGCAGAATAACTCAAGGGGAGTTATGGCTACAGTACCCTCCGGATTGGCAGGTAGCGCTTGATGTATCGGGGATCATGCAATAAATCAATCCCTGTTGACTCCGGAACTCCATCTCGCCAAGAGGAACAAGTGATTGGGGGGGAGGGGAGGGGGAGGGGAAAGAGGAGCGGCCACGGTTGACTCGCTGGCAAACTCTGGCCCCGACTGGCCCAACCACCCTTTAAAAGTTCAAGTCATGTTCTATACAATCAGTTGCTGCTGATGCTATAGAAGATGTTTCAAAGAGAAGAACACCTCAAACCCCTGAACGCTGCTGGAAAAAGCAAGCAAGTTCGGTTGCCATTGGTCATGGCTGTCAAAATGGGAAATGAACAGCTGGCAGTAACAGAGATCTTTTACCCCGACATCTCTTTTTCTCTGATTGTACAGAATCATTTGGCCTCAAAAATGAGTCTTTCCTCAGTGTCGCATTTTGCTGCCAATGCAAAGACTGGCAAGGAAAGATCTGCCAACGTCTTGGCTCTCTGTTATAACTGAGAACATTATACAGGAGAATTTGAGAGTCAGTTGATTTGTAAACACTACAGCAAGTCACTGTGTAAACACGTCTCTTGTGTTCCTATTATTTCTCTCAAGCAGTTTACCTGGCATCCCACATTGCATGGCAGGATTTTCCTCTCCTGAAGTTACCGCAGTTCCTTCACACTTAAAAGAGCCCAGCTTCTTTTTATACTATTTAACACAACCACCATCACCACCCAACCCTTTAATTAATCTAATCACAAAGCATCTTGATAATTAGGGTAGGAGACTCACGGAAAACACTGTGAATACAAATCAGATCTGCAGGTGCACTTGCAATTGTATGGCAGGATACAGTTCTATTGCAGCCAATTAGGGCATGAGAACAAGTAAATAAATAACAAAGGCTTCCAGATATGTTGCTCATTTGAAACTTTTATCATCATTCAAATAAATAAATAAAGATCGCTCTGCAGGCTGTAGTAGCCATTCAGATAAAAATACAAATTGAAATCAATGGAAGTACTACTAGACTAAGGACAATAGGGTATGACCCTGTTAGTGTTACTCAGATAGCAGGAATTAGTTTGATAGAGGGTCTTTCATGTTCAAGATAATCTCCACCTATTTTTCAAAATAAGGAGTTAGACACAGGTGGTGCAGGGACAAATCAATCAGCAGGGTGTTGTCAAATGGATCGGTCATGTGCACGGCATTGGCTGGGACACTAAGGTAATCCCCTATTCTTCAAAAATGAGCAAGGAATCTTCTACCTGCCTCCAAGGCTGGTTTCAAGTTTTGTCTGGAGGAGGGTGTCTCTAGCAGGGCAGCATCTTTCTAGCCCACAGCTACAGCATTAGCAGCAGAAGACACTATAGTCTGGTATTTGAAGAAACCTAATCCTGATATTGGCTTGCTGGGTTACAAGACAAATCAATGTGCCATAGTATTCTTACCTGTAAAATGGGGATATCTACCACCTGTGCAAAGTGCTCTGTAATCCCTGGGTGAAAGTTACTACCTATGGGTATCCTTATTGACCCCCAGCTCTGGTGTGGGCATGTAATGCGTGAGCAAGACCAGCTCCAACTGACACAAATCACAGTGTTAGCTGACTATGAACAGTGGAAAGAAGCAGACCAGATTGAAACATCAATTCTGTTCATAAAATATATTTATTGTTGATACAGAGTGAGACATAATTTTCAATTCGTGGTAGCACAACATGATCATAGGTTGCTGACAGAATGTAAGTCAAGGCCATTTAACACATTGCACTCCTTAGTATTGGAGCGTTAACATTATTCCAGCAGAGGGCATGGCGAGGGAAAGAGGGGGATTTTTGGTTACATAATCTTAGTAATAAGTTAAGCAAACATTCCTTCAATTGCATATAAAAAGGAAAAGTTCTTAACAACCAGCATTCAACACAGGCCCTATAGTGTGGAGTAACACTTGTCCCTATAGTGTAGAGTAGCATTTGGCCAGTTCACATAGTATCGCCCTACCCTGGGACACTAAGCATTACGTGCCCCTGGATTTGACTGCATGGAGTTACTGAGCAGATTCTACAATGAAATAGCAGCGTTTGGAGACATTTTCCCCTCCTCTCAGGTCAATGGAAGATATCTTTTCTTTACCTTTTTTCCAATCACCAATAAGTGAGTTTTACTACCACTGAACAGCACCCTCGGATGGATCATTTTGGATGTAATAAGATACGGGTCTTTGCTTTTCAAACGCCCAGGCTGATTGAACTGTGATGGCTGCTGCTCTTCAAACGGCTCTTGCTGTTCTTCTCTTTATTGGTCTGCTCTGTAAATGGGCTGTCATCTTCTGGGAAAAATGCTCTGCTGCTGGAATTAGAGTTGATGGCTCTGTGCTTGATTTGGATGTCGCTTTACCCTCCTCTACCAAGCATGCTCTGCTAAGAAAAGGGGAGGGAAAAGCACAGATTTCAACATTTAAAGCTACACTGGAGGCTCTCAAATATCAGCAACAACTATACACTGCTTGCAGGTTACCTGTATTCAAGGGAAGATGTTGTAAAGCAAACATACATGCAACCACATTACAAAGGTAGGGGACCAGGAGACAGACTGAATCAGTGCGGTAGACTCATTGAGCAGGACACCAAAAGCACGCCGAAAAGCTGGAGGAAAAATTCCTTTTATCCTTCCTAACAGTAGTGCCTATGGCTGCTAGCCATTTTAGGCCAATTTAAAAAAAGTGTGCCCTTATAACAAGGAAACCCCCATCCCCAACATCAGTAGGTTCAGTCCATTCCTAGGATCTTTAAGAAACCACCTTCCATCACATTTTAAAAACACAGCTTAAACCAATCCCTGCCCCTCATTTCCTAGGGTCTGCGAGCCAGGATCAAACTAGCCTGGCGAGCTTTGAACATGTCACACTGACCAAGTGCTCCACTGATCATTTTCCAGGCACCATCAGGCCACGCACAGGTAACAGCATTGAAGTTTTGTACTGTGTGGCTACCGCAAGTACTCCATTATCAAAAGTTCACAAGCTGCCCTGATGTTCCTTCTAGCCCCACATCAGAGACCTGTCATGCTCCACCAGCATATCCTGCATCTGGAAGGGAGAGTACAGGAACTCCTCCCTTAAAGTCATCCCCGTTGACGTTGTTAGGTTGCTGATCAATTAGGGAACATGCTTGTTTAAAGTGTGCAATGCTCTCTTCTAACGTTGTTTGGCAGCTGCCTGCTGTGTCCACTGCTTGCAGGAAGAGGAGCCGTTTGAGCTAACAGGTGGGGGTTTGGAACCAGTGTGGATCGGCAGCCCCCTTATGAGCTCCCCTAAGTACCCTGTGCGGCAGCCGCCCAGCAGGCTATCACTTGCCGGACAGTTCAGGCGTCCCTCCCCCCACTGCCCTGTGCTGCTCCTGCCCTCTGCCTTGGAGCTGCTCCCAGGAACCTCCTGCTTGCTGTGGGGGTGGGGGATAAGAACATAAGAACATAAGAACAGCCATACTGGGTCAGACCAAAGGTCCATCTAGCCCAGCATCCTGTCTACCGACAGTGGCCAATGCCAGGTGCCCCAGAGTGAGTGAACCTAACAGGTATGATCGAGCGATCTCTCTCCTGCCATCCATCACCCCCCTCTGACAGACAGAGGCTAGGGACACCATTCATTACCCATCCCGGCTAATAGCCATTTATGGACTTAGCCTCCATGAATTTATCCAGCTCTCTTTTAAACCCTGTTATAGTCCTAGCCTTCACAGCCTCCTCAGGTAAGGAGTTCCACAGGTTGACTGTGCGCTGTGTGAAGAAGAACTTCCTTTTATTTGTTTTAAACCTGCTGCACGCCAATTTCATTGAGTGGCCCCTAGTTCTTCTATTTTGGGAACAAGTAAATAACTTTTCCTTATTTACTTCCTCCACACCACTCATAATTTTATATACCTCTATCATATCCCCCCTTAGTCTCCTCTTTTCCAAGCTAAAAAGTCCTAGCCTCTTTAATCTCTCTTCATATGGGACCCGTTCCAAACCCCTAATCATTTTAGTTGCCCTTCTCTGAACCTTTTCTAGTGCTAGTATATCCTTTTTGAGATGAGGGGACCACATTTGTACGCAGTATTCAAGATGTGGGCGCACCATGGATTTGTATAAGGGCAATAAGATATTCTCCGACTTATTCTCTATCCCTTTTTTTAATGATTCCTAACATCCTGTTTGCTTTTTTGACTGCCGCTGCACACTGCGTGGATGCCTTCAGAGAACTATCCACAATGACTCCCAGGTCTTTTTCCTGATTGGTTGTAGCTAAATTAGCCCCCATCATATTGTATGTATAGTTGGGGTTATTTTTTCCAATGTGCATGACTTTACATTTATCCACATTAAATTTCATTTGCCATTTTGTTGCCCAATCACTTAGTTTAGTGAGATCTTTTTGAAGTTCTTCACAGTCTGCTTTGGTCCTTACTACTTTGAGCAGTTTAGTATCATCTGCAAACTTTGCCACATCACTGTTTACCCCTTCCTCCAAATCATTTATAAATAAGTTGAATAGGATCGGTCCCAGGACTGACCCTTGGGGAACACCACTAGTTACCCTTCTCCATTCTGAAAAAGTTCCATTTATTCCTACCCTTTGTTCCCTGTCTTTTAACCAGTTTTCAATCCATGAGAAGATCTTCCCTCTTATCCCATGGCAGCTTAATTTACGTAAGAGCCTTTGGTGAGGGACCTTGTCAAAGGCTTTCTGGAAATCTAAGTACACTATGTCCACCGGATCCCCCTTGTCCACATGTTTGCTGACCCCTTCAAAGAACTCTAATAGATTAGTAAGACACGATTTCCCTTTGCAGAAACCATGTTGACTTTTGCCCAACAATTTATGCTCTTCTATGTGTCTGACAATTTTATTCTTTACTATTGTTTCAACTAATTTTCCCGGTACGGACGTTAGACTGACTGGTCTGTAATTGCCAGGATCACCTCTAGAGCCCTTTTTAAATATTGGCGTTACATTAGCTATCTTCCAGTCACTGGGCACAGTAGCCGATTTAAAGGATAGGTTACAAACCCTCGTTAATAGTGCCGCAATTTCACATTTGAGTTCTTTCAGAACTCTTGGGTGAATGCCATCTGGTCCCGGTGACTTGTTACAGTTAAGTTTATCAATGAGTTCCAGAACCTCCTCTACTGATACTTCAATTTGTGACAATACCTCAGATTTGTCACCTACAAAAGACAGCTCAGGTTTAGGAATCTCCCTAACGTCCTCAGCCGTGAAGACTGAAGCAAAGAATTCATTTAGTTTCTCTGCAATGACTCTGTCATCTTTAAGTGCTCCTTTTGTATCTCTGTCATCCAGGGGCCCCACTGGCCGTTTAGCAGGCTTCCTGCTTCTGACATATTTAAAAAACATTTTGTTATTACCTTTTGAGATTTTGGCTAGCTGTTCTTCAAACTCCATTTTAGCTTTTCTTATTACATTCTTACACTTTATTTGGCAGTGCTTATGCTCCTTTCTATTTACTTCACTAGGATTAGACTTCCACTTTTTAAAAGATGCCTTTTTCTCTCTCACTGCTTCTTTTGGGATGGGAAGAGGGATGCTAATGCCAGGGTGTCCCCCTCCTCCCGCTCTTGCACCCCATCTCCACAGAGCGGGGGAGAGGGCTCAAGACAGAGGGAGCTTGCTGGCAGCTGTCTCAACTTGCTGATCTACTTAAAAAGGCACATAAGGTGTACTTAGAGTGGGTCAGTGTACTTAAAGGGGCAATGCGCGTGTCTCTCACACACAGGGTGAATGTCTCGGTCTCCCACGCTGTTTCCCTTCCTTCCATTCGTGCTGCCTTGTAGAGTGTGAGGCTGCATTAACAACGTGTTAACCCTTGAAGGCTCAGCCGAGTGCTTGTTCACCATTTAGCAGGAAAGCATTCCCTGGGAAATATCCCACCCTGTTCTACCCTCTAACTTCACCACCTCAATCAAGCTTCACAATCATCACTGCTGTGAACAGTATTCAATTATTTGTTTATAACTTGTATTTTGTATTATATATATATATATTCTTTTGTCCAGTGAAAAAAATTTCCCTGGAACCTAACTCCCCCTATTTACATTAATTCTTATAGGGAAATTGGATTCACTTAACATCACTTCACTTCAAATAGCAGGAATAACACTACAGCGTTAAGTGAGGAGTTACTATACTGTACCAGGCAGTGGGATCCACCATGGATAGAGAGACCGGATGGATATGTTACTGGGCTCGCCGAGGTTTTCCTATTGCTATGGTCTGTGAGAGAAGGTTGGTGGAAACAAAAATATGTACAGATTCCAAGAGATAAGGGATGATACTGGCTCAGTAAAGAGCATACGCAATGGGAGTTTGTACTAGATTTGCCAGCGGCATGGTAAAAGCTCTATTTGCTGCAGGGCTGGGAGGTTAACCAGAAGGAATCTGTTGCTCTTAGTCCTTGGTGTCCCAAAAAGGTAGCAGTGGTAGGTTCAGGACTGTGAATCTTTTCTTGGAATTGACGGGCTGAATTGAGGCCTGAGCCCCAAATGCAGCCCTTGAAAAGTTACATGGTCTTGTATGACAGGAGAAAGGCCAGGCTACCGTCAGTTGACAATTACGTGAGTAGTTTATGGTGGGACAAGGCAAAGTTTCCAGCTCACCAGTGGTGATTTGGGAGTCCAGAGTCCAGGAATTTGGAGATCAGGAGAGAGGAGTTTAACTGTTCTCAAAATGTTCACGTGTGGAGCAACATCAGGGAGAAAGCTGTAGGTTGTCATTTGTAACTTTAACCACACTTACACGATACATTTATTAAAGCTCAGAAGATAACCTGCAAAGAGCAGTTTGGGTATAAGGAAAACACTGCACCGAGCAGCAGTTCCTGGGCAGATCATTGCAACGCAAGTGTACGTGCGAAACAACGAGAACTGCCCCAGTATCACAAATATTGATCAAAACCCAGATTAAATAAATGAGGACAAAGACAGGTCAGTTTTACATTCCTTCGCTGCTATTAGAAACCAAGCAAAGTAAAATTTGTTTTAGTTAACAAAATATATAATCTAAATCTTTACAGCATCCCTTAAGAGATTCCCGCAGAACTGACAAAGGCTATTTTAGCTAGAAGGTTCCACTGCAGTGGTTGTATGAAAACTTGCATGTAACTGCTGTTAGTCTGAATATTAACACCGCATACATTTAACACTGCATAAATTAACATAGGAAAATCACAAAGGGTCTGGGGAAAAGCTCTGCAATTAAAAATTTGTTTCTTTTGCTCAGGTTCCTGCTAACACTGAAATCTTGAAGGTGAGGAACGAAATGGCAGGTATTGGCCCATCCACAATTTTTGTCCGCAGTATTTCCTCTCCACGGGGAAGGATGTGTTCTGTGGCACTGAGAAGGTGGGATTGGTTGGGTAGGGGCACTTTCTATTGCTCAGCAATAAACCTGTGTAAACTAGGAACAAAACCTCAGAGGCTGAAAACTGGGCAGTCTCCCTTTGTTAAAATGATCTTAATGGATTGTGCAAATACAGTAGCTCTGTTATCTTCATGAAAGAGGTTTCAGCCTGATTTCTGAATTACAGCTCAGTCATTGTCATTTATGCTGCCCAGTTTTCTCTTTTGGCTGGTTGCACATGGCAGCACTGGGCTTTGCCAAGTCTTTAAAGTATCAACTTAAATTCTGTAACTAGTATCACTGCCGTCAGAGAATGAGAGATTTGTTAGATCCTTTCGTCCATCTCCCAGCCAGTGCGGGGCCATTCCCATTTATTTTATATGTGGCCAATCTTGTTCCAAATATTACAAAGCAATGGGGCTTCCACTATTTCCAATTGGCATTCACACCTAGCACAGCTAAAATTGTACACTTATACTCAGAAACTGTGCTGTATAGACTGTGTCAAGGTGTAGTATGGATGAGGCTAAAGCATGAAAATTAGGACCGACTGGTCAAAATGATGGAGTCGGTAGCGTAGGCAGGGTTCAGGGGTTTTTACCAATGTCTCATCTATATCTGCTCTACATAGACTATAACAGGGTGATAAAAATGCTGGTTGACAGTCTAGATTAGTTCTCCCATTGTTACTATCACTGGCAGTACTGCAACAATAAAAGAAGTTTTTAAAAAACGCCGATGAGGACTCGGCCATAGTGTCTACCATTAATGATGGTAATAAGTATCTTTTTCTCCCCCTATAACAATAGTATGAAAAATATCAATAATACACTTCTATTTATAAGACCAGCTTCCTATGACTTCACGTAAAGATTTACGGATTTAAAGTCAAGATGTCAAATTCCTTAGTATTAGCAGCTCTCCGGGCTTTTCTAAGAGGAGGAGAAAAGATGAGATTGAGACATAAGATTACAGACAGGGAGAGAAATAAAGAGCATATTGAAGAGAGGGTGAAGTGATTATAAGCATGATAGGCAAGAAGAGGAGTCAATAAATTCAATTTATGAAAAGCACAGAGAATCCTCTGCCTGAGCATAAATGCCCAGCTTCCCCACCTGGAAATCGGATTAGTTAATTTATTTGGTTTTTAATATCTTGGTCTATTCCCACTAGCAATTTTTCCTCCCTTTGTTTTGCTTGTGGTAGCCAATACCAGTTAACTTTTTCATTCCTGAATCTTCTCTCTTTTTATTCCCCTTAGCGCACATTTTCATTTGTTAAATTTTGCTGTATATTGCAATAGTTAACAATGATTTCATAGTAACTGTACAATTTCGGTAATAAGCAGGTAAAAATAATTACATTTACAGCTACAACATGTGAATGATGAGAACCAATGATCATTATGACAATGCAATTATTGTTTCTGGCTGCAAATATTTCCATCGTAGAACGCTTCCCTGAGTCAGATATATTAAGGTAGTAACTTGTATGAATCACCATTCTTGGAGCATGTATGACTGAGAATGAGAAAAGGGCTTTAAAAAAAACCCAAGTTCTTGTGCAGGAAACATTTACACCCACTCAAGAGGTTTGGGAAAAAATGGACACTTATTTCCCCCCCATCCTCTTCTCTGCACCCGGCATCACTAGAGGATATGAGCATCTCCCAAACATGAATGAATTCATCTCTGTGAACAGCCCTGTGAGAAAGGGACGCGTTGTTCACTGTTTACATTAGTTTACAAAGGGTTTATACATAATTTAGAGATGTTAAAAACATGAAGAGTAGGTATTACAGATGATTATAAGCACATCAGTAGAAGGTATTATATATGGTTATAAGCAATCTATGGTTATTGATTAACCATTCACTAAAAGAACCATTAACACCCATATCTATAAACATCCACAACAACATGCTGGAGACCAATATGCTTAGTTCAGATTTCAAAGCAGAAAGGCATTGCATGCTAGTAAGTGAAAATGTGGAAAAATTAAATCTACACAGATTAGCAGGGTTTTGCTGATATGCATCCTAAAGAGTAAAGGGAAATTAGCTAAAGCATTTACTGAGCTATAGGCAGTTATCTTTGAAGAGAAACACAGAACTAAGGAGGTTCCAGAAGGCTGGAGAAAAAGCAAACCCTTTTGGGCAGATGAGTGCCCCAATGGAAAAATGCAGTCTCACTTTTTGTGCTCAAGGGAGTGCAAGGAATGTAGCTTGTGGTTAATGCCTGCATGATGGTCCAAAGCTCCTTGCATTTCCTGACACCTTATGTGCCTGAGCAGGGCTCAATCATAATCTGCCCAAAAATAATAAATAAAATGGCATTAGGTTTGGTAAAGGAAAATATAGGCTGGATATCATGACAAATTTCATTAGCAGTGAGATCTGTGGACTGTGGGATATCAAGGGATGTGTGGGAGCACAATTGCTTAGTGCATTTATAACTGGATAGGAGGAAACTCAACAGAACATATTGGAGGGAACAGCCTTGCATTCCTAAAGGAAATAGAAAAGGTGACCTAATTGGTCCTTTCCATTTCAGATCTCTATACTAATTGCATACTACAGTGAATCCTGTTTGGTTGGGACTACCCATTCACAATAAGAAATCAACCACCAAGTGAATTGGGGAGCTTCGCTGAAAACATAAAAACTTCCATAGCGTGGATCCTCAACCAACCCCTTCCCCCCCCCCCCCCCCAAGCAAACATACTGCAGCTGTTTAGGTGGAGGCCTTTCTTCCAGCATTGCTAATCCACCAGGGATTCCTATTTCAAAAGGAATCACTAGCTACATGGACAAAGGATTATAAGGATAGAAAGCGAGAAGTTTATTAAATGTTGCCAAGCTTAGATGGTATGGGCTGCTTTAGCACCGCAACACAACGGTGACTGGCTGGATTGTGATCTCCACAGCAGCAGTCCATTAGGAGTATTAATACCAATAAAGACAGCCGCAGTACAAATAAAGCTGCACGGACCCAGAGTTACTGCCAAAAGGTCGAAGTGAATGGATTTGGTGAACCTCATGCTAGTATTCACTACAGGTGTAATTAACGACAATACAGGAAACAAGGCTGGCTACATTATCAGTATCAGAAGAGTTTGCTGAAGTGTGTGCTAACACACCGGAGCTGGAGCTCTGATGATTTCATTTCAAGTAGTGAAGTTCACCAACATTAAAAATTGAGATCAATGGTCTTATTTAAGCACATGCTTTATACACACAAAGCTGTGGGGTGTGAGCATTGCTCCCACTGATTTCTTCAAAGACAGAAATTCACAGATTCTAAGGCCAAAAGGGACCACTGTGAACATTCAGTCTGACCTTCTGTATAACACAGGCCAAAGATAACGCCTGCTTGAACTACACATATAGCTTTTAGAAAAATACCCACCTGGCTTTAAAAATTGCCACTGATGGAAAATCCCCCACAACCGTTGGTAAATTCCTCTAAATGTTAATTACCCTCAGTTAACAATGTACTAGTCTGAATTTTTGAGCTTCAACTTTTAGCCACTGCCTTTCATTATACCTTTTGTTTGCTCAACTGAAGAACCCATCATCAAATATTTGTTCCCAGAATAGGTATGTACAGACTGCAATCAAGTCACCCCTTAACTTTCTCTGTTAAAATAACTAGATTGAGCTCCTGGGGTCTATCACTACAAGGCCTGTTTTCTAATCCTGTAATCATTGCTGTGGCTCTTCTTTTAACCCACCCAAATCAACATTAATCTTCAATTGTGGATACCAGAACTGGACTGTTCTCCAACAGTTGTCACACAAAGGCCAAATATAGAGGTAATATAATCTTCTGATTCCTAGTCAATATTCTCATTCATGCATCCAAGGATTGCATTAGCTCTTTGGCCAGAGTGTTGCACTGAGAGACCAAGTGCAGGTGATTACCCACCACTACCCCCTGGTCTTTTCCAGTCATGCTTCCCAGGATACAGCCCCTGTAAGTCCTAAATTCTTTGTTCCTAAATGTATAACTTTACATTGACCGTATGTAAAATGCATCTTGTTTGCTTATTCCCACCTTACCAAGAGATCTTCATCATTCTGTATCAGTGACCTGTTCTCTGAGGATGGAATACGTCTCTTGGTACTTAAGTTGGAGAAGGCCCCAAACCAAGACTCCATATCTGAACCATCATGAAATATTGTTATGGTTGGAGACCTGAACCCAAATTTTGTTACTGAAATGGGTGCAATTTTATGACAAAAAGACCACTCAGATGAATCCGTTTATGTTGCAGCTAACATTGCACATGCCGATACAAGGAAACATTTGCTAACTGTAATATCTAGAATCAGAGAGGTAGCCGTGTTAGTCTGGAATAGCAGAAGTGACAAAGAGTCCTGTGGCACCTTAAAGACTAAGCGTAATATCTATTACACTGTGGAACAGTCTCCTAAGGGAAGGTATGGAAACACTTTTGCTTGAGTAATTTAAAATTGGACTCTACAAAGCACATGAAAACACACTGTTAGGAACAATTCTGCATTGGCAGGTGAGAATGATTAATCAGATGATCCAACAATATTTTCCATCTTATTTCCATAGGCCATTCATTCAGTAGCAGCATTCTTCTACCCACCTGTTTGGCATGATTGACACAATGAAGGTATTGGCTGGCCAGTGCAGAGCAGCTGAGGGTCTCATGGGAGTTTTGCTGATAACATTGGAGAATCTTAGTCTGCAGATCAGCACAGATTGGATGAGACTCGTATCGCCTGGGGAAAGAAACACAGAACAACACTTTACGGTTTCTGTCTGAGAAAAATGTCATGAGGGCTTTATCCAGTTGTTTTGTTAAAAGTAAACCAAATAGTAAAAGTGAAGGAAAGTTTTGTAGAGTTAGGAAGGAAAGCTGCTTCCAGCCTACACTCTGCTGCTACTTGAACAACATAAAATACAAGCGCAAAAAGGAAATACAAGTTGGCCTATTAGGAGCAGACCAGCTTCATCTTCTAGAGCCAGCATTCAGTTCTAGTTTCTAGAGACACTAACACCCAATTTACTTCACCTGAGCATAGGTCTCTAATTAAAAGGCCCCAAAGCTACTAAACAGGCCTGATTTCACTTCATAAAGAAAAAGTTACAGGAAGAACCACAAGATAAGTCAAGCCTCACCAATGCACATATCTCTGACATCTTAGTACTCCTGCTGATCCTGTACTGGCTGTGTACGTAGGACAGGCAGGGAATGTTATCTCCTTGTAACTGCCCACAGAGAACATAAAGGATCCACTATTGCCACCAGAGGAGGGAGATGACCTTTTGCTCAACTGATATCCTGCTATTTTTAGAGCTAAAGGCTCCAAGTTCTAGCTCAATTCCCAGGCACGTATGTAATTTAAATAAGAATTCTGTCCGTTTTCTTCACTGTATGGGATTCATGACACTTGCATCAATCTCTCTTACTAACCTAATGTAGTCATTGTTTTCAATGGGAGCTGTGGGAATGGAACACATCTCAGGACCAGTCTTTTAAAATATAATCTCTTTTGGGCCAGTATCTTGTCATCTTGCATTTATCCATGAAGTGCTATCCATGCCTATGGCACTGCAGAATTAATAAATAATTCCTGAGCTCTAAGCTTGTCTCAGACATACACCCACTGTCATTATTTTCCCATCTGTAAAATGGGGGTAAAATGCATGTCTATCTCAAAGCTAAGAATATTTGCAAGGTGCTTTCAAGATGGAAAGTGCTAAGTATTATTAGACTGACTGGCTACCTCTGTGTGTTAATTGTAAAAAAGAGCACTTCTATGTCATTCATCACTATAGCATGAGGGCCAAATTATGTTTTTTTAAACCCAGTGGTAAAGTGCTTTTTAAAATCAACTATAAATAAACACAGCTTTAACTCATCTTCCAGTTAGTCCTTACAGGAACCTGAAACTGGCTGCTCAAATATACATTCCACAATACATTATTTTCAGCTCAATAAGGTAAAAAAGACTCATCAAGCCAGAGTATCCTCAGATGAATATTTTGCTCCTTATTTGCTGATTGGCCTAGGCAGCTCTATATTGTAGTAGAGTATGAAAGTAAACTGCAATGCACAATACTGTTCCTCAGGGATATTTGCTTCTTGGCAGCCTCTCAAGATATAGTACCAAAAAAAAAAACAACCCCGCAATGTTGAATCTCCTTGATTTTACAGTATATGTCCATATAAAGCATCTCTTTCTTACTCTCTTCATTCAGTCCCTTACATCTCCATGAAACACCTAAAACAGAATTTAAACCCAGTCCCATGTGCTTACATTCTTTATGATCTGAAAATTCAGACTTCTGTGGATTCTTATGGATGAGGATTTTCCCTTAATCTCCTCTCTGCTGATACTAGCAAGCATTTTAGAGGCTGTTGTACATCAAAATGTATGACCATAGAATGTTTTACACTGACTGATTACAGTGAGGTCTTTGCCTGTATCAATATCAAATAAAATGTGAGGGAAAGGTCGTCATACGCTCTTTGCAGACTTATGACTCACCGCTCTGATGATTCTGTTTCTAACAAGATTCATAGATTCCAAGGCCAAAACGAATGCTCATTTTACCTGACTGAAAGCCTGCTCTCGACTGATAATCCAATACCACAGAATCAGTTAACAGAATATAAAGACATGCATACACACTTGACCTAACCCTGCCTTAAGTCACAAGTGACTTTAAAAGTCTGCCATGTACTGTGTCCCATAGAAATTGGGAGGCTGGGGGAAGGAAGGAAATGGTTCTTTATCTTTTTGTTATGTAAATTTGTTTAAATGCTATTTCAACGCTTTTAGGCCAGAGAAGTTTTTTTTTTTTTTTTTTTTTTAAGTCATGCTATTAGCAACACAATTCAAAGCCCATTAATTATTTTATATTTGAAATTGTCAAGGTGTACTTTTATGCTGCTGTCAGTACTACAGGGCCTTTGATTTTCTGTCTGTTAATCACTTGTTTTCAGAACGTTTTTAAAATAGCACCTGCATCCACTGCCAAGCTCCTCAGGCATTCGAACCTGGTTTTTATGGGAGTTCAATGCGAACAGGTGTATTATGTATTTCAAGGTTGTGTGTTTTTTAATAACAATGCTCATCACCATTGTGGCTTAACAGACCCCCACATAATATCCACCCTAATCTATTGTTGATAAATCTGTCCTGCCTCTGTTAGATCAACTGGTTCAGAAACAGAGTTTTATAATTCTTAGCCATTCATGATTTACTGTACCAATAGGGTGTGAAAACACTTAGGAAGGATAGGAAGTGTTTAAGGTAGTCCAAGGAGATATAATGAGAAACAAAGGTGTTAAAATTAAGTAAATGTAAAACACATCCTGACAATGAGATCTATTATACTCTAGAACAATTATCCATAGAAAGTGCTGGAATCTTCATCACTTGGGACCATCACAATGAGACCAGACAAAACAACATAAAAAATATAATGTCAAGAACAGTCTCTTGTAAGGGGATGACCAGGATAGTTTGATAAGTTTTTCCCCACCTCTAATAGACGTGATTCTATGATCACTTTAAGAAAATAACACATTCAAGAGATTTAAAATAGAAAGTTGCTGGTTTTCGTGACAAAAATCAGAATGAGAAACAGTCTGATCTAAGCAGTACATTATATGGAACAACTGCAACGACTTGCTTTTGAGCTTATGACTGTATTACTTCTTGATCTGCTTTTGCTTTCCTGGCTGCCCCTCAAGCACTTCACATACTAAGAGAATGCTTCTGTGTATGAGTGTAAACCTTAAAGGACACCATTCACCCACCTTTTCAATTAAGCTGATGTAATGGAAGCTGGCAAAGATAATAAAATGAAAACACAAAAGAGAATAAGAGGTGTTTTTTTTAAAGTCCACATTCTATGCTATGGGATGAAGAACATATTTAATGAAAGTGACTTTTCTATCCATCTATCTAGTCATTCTCAAAGAATTTAGCTCATTATAGTCCCAGTGGCTCCAAGGCAGGAACCCAGAACATTCAAACAAAATGTCAACCAAAGAGGAAATCTGAAGCCAGCATGGTAAGCTATACAGTTTTGTAATAAAATAGGCATCCTGAACAGAAGAATTCGAATTGCTGATGAGTTTCCAACTGTGCAGGTAACTCGTATAATCCTATAGGATGAGAAATCAGACAATTGTCAGAAGAATGTAAGAACGCACATATAAAAGCACTAACACACTTTGAAACGTACAGGAGACACAGATTTCTCAGGTCATGGAGTTACTCTTTGGCTAAGGCACATATTTATCTGTGTGTATATATACAGACACCCACCCACACTTATTAGGAAGCAAAACGTAGCTTGAAACTGCAGGGAGTTTAGAGGTGCATGAATCCCATCAACAAAACTGGATTTTTGCCCAGAAGACTTGATTTATCACCATCTCTTATAAAAAAAAAAAGTGCCATTGGATCTTGATGGGCAGTGGGCGGGTCAGTGCCTCAGTTTTATTCCTCATTCAAACGCTGGCATCTTCCAACATCACCTATTTTCATTACTATTTCCATCACTCTAGTGCCTAGGAGTCCTTGTCAAGAACCAGGACCCAGTTGTGCTAGCTTCAAACAGAACAAAAAGCCGCTCCCTGCCCCAAAGAGTTTATAATCGAAGCATAAGGTAAGAGACAAGGGATGGATACTGATGGATCTGGGGATACGAAGAAACAATGGGACAATATTGGTCAGCATGACAGTGAGTGGGAGTGGTCTCCACACACCAACAGTTTAACTGTTATCAAGTTTTTCTGCAGATGTTGACAGAAAGCATGAGGGGAAACAGAGGAAAGCACAATGGTGCCTGCTGAAAAATTTAAGACAACGGGAGTGGAACTGATGGAGGCTGCCATCATGGGCCAAAAGAAGGCAGGAGATGACATCTCGACAGTAAACGAGAGACGACAGAGATAGGATGGGGATAGGCCATGAAGGGCCCTGAAAGCAAAGACCAGGAGAAGGGATTCTATATTATACCTAAGGCCCTGTGTAAATTATATTTTTAATAATTATTATTATAATGCATTTAAAATTCACAGCAGCCTCACAGGTGTTTGAATTTAATGAGATACGCATGGTGCTGAATCCTCCCCCGAACTGCTGTGATTTTTCCAATATCAGAGAGGCGAGCAGGCATCCTAGCTTTTACCTGAGTGCTGAGGCACAATGGCTGCTTGTGGGGAGTTAGCGGGCCGGTCCCACCTCAGTGGGGATGTGGAGGGCTGCAGGCTGGGGGAGGACTCACTATATGGCACCACCCATCTTCCCCACCTTAGCTAAGGACAGGGACTGGAGCTTGGTTTACTTTGCATTCAGCTTCAGCCAAGGTCTCTACTGCTTCTGCTTCCTGGCCAGCGGAGTGGGGCCCCCTCATGCTCCAAGTGATTGATACTGGTTTCGGTACCTCACCACCTAGCACTGGGGTTCCAGATCACCGTGGGCCAGGCTGGGGTTCCAGATCACCGTGCAATGTTAGCCCTACCTCCACCTCCCCTCTAGTAGGACAGGAAGCTAGCTCCACCATGAACAGCTGAAGTAGCCCAATAACATAATTTTTCCAACAGCAAGGAGGTAGAAGCAGCTCTCTCTGCTTTTGCCTTCTCACTGTTGGAAAAATAACAGTATTGGGCTTAATTTCATAATTTCTGTGCAATCCTTGAAATCGTGATTTTCATAGGGCCTTAGTTATCTTATCTTAGTTATCTTACCTTAGCTTGACAGATAAAGAAGGACTGATCACAGAACAAAAAATTAGTGGTGATACTAGGTACTTGATCACATTTGTGATGTGCAAGCATAATGAAGCCCAGACTAGTAATGTAGACACATTGTGATTTAAAAGGCCAGTTTCACAAAGCTGACAACAATTATAAGCCAAACCAGTTGACAGAGAATTTCAACAGAATCATCTGAACGATAGTTGGGAACTATTTAAGCAAATTTTACTAGATGCCCAAAAAGCCACAAATGAAGAAGGCCACAATGATTAAAAACTGTCTCAGAGGGGAAATGAAGGAAGTTATAAAAATAAAAACAATATATAACAAATGGAAGAACGGGAAAGTTGATAGTAATGAATATAAGCCAGAAGCTAGGAATTTGTAGAAAATTGATAAAGGAAGTAAAAGGACACAAGGTGAAATCTACTGAGAGTTCTTCTTATCCTTAACTATATTAGTGGCAAGAATGGCATTGATCCAATACTAGTTGGAAATGGTAGAACTATCCATAATAATGCAGAAAAGGCAGAAGTGTTCAATAACATTTCTCTTCTGTATTTGGGGAAAAAAAACATTTAGTCAGATTGTATGATGATCATGCCAACAGTAACTCAGAATTAAGTTAAACATCAGATATTGTAGACATTTTAAAATCAGGAGATCCAGATGACTTGCAGCCAACAGTTTTAAAAGAGTTGGACGAGGACAATTAATGTTCATTTTTCAATAATTCTTAGAACACTGGGGAAATTCCAAAAGTCTGGAAGAAAACTAATGTGCCAATATTTAAAATGGATTAACAAGATGACTTGGGTAATTATAGATCTATCAGCCTGACACTGGGCAAAATAACGGCTAAGGGACTCAGTTAAAGAATTAGAAGAGGTTCATATAATTAATTCCAACATCTTAGACATATTATGCAGAAATAATCAGCAAGGTATAGAGAATGTCTGGACGTGAGGCTCTACACAGAGGTGTGAGGTGAAGATGATACTCATGTTATGGGCCTGAGTGACAGACAAAAAGATCACCATGGACAGTACCACAAAATAACAATGTTCACCACTTTAGTAAGGATTTATGTGAAGGGAATGCTTCCTACGAAATCACTTCCTAGAAGCATGTGAGGGTTTCCGTTCAAAGTGGTAAATAATAATCAGAAAACAAAGGGGAGAGTAACAAGAAGACACATGATACTAAAGATACGTTTTGCACAGTTATTTTTAGTTTCAGAATTCATTTTCCCTTATGATAAATTATTCAAGACTACCTTCCCACATTCAACACATCACAAGTCATGAGTGGATTATGAAATATGTAAAACACAAATCAAACAATAATGTTCTTTTCAAATATTTTGGCAGCATTACTATAGTGTAACCAAAATCTATAATGGATATTTCTAAACGATCCACAATCAAACCCCCACCCACCTACAATCCAGCTGATTACAACATGGAAAATACCATCACCTGAAGACTAAGTGCTGTACAGTTTGATTCTTGTTTGATTTACACTTGAGTATATATTGAGGCTTTTTTGGTAGATGAAAATGAAAGCAGAACTGTTCCAGGAAAAAGCTATAATTAAAATGGTGAAAGTAGACAGGATTAATTTCTCTTCCATCGTGATTCAGAATACGGAATAAATGAGGAAATGCTGTACTAATGACTTCTGCACTGTGACCTTGAATACAACTCACTCTGCCCACTGTCAAATGAAGCAACCATTTATATTACTAGCAATCAGTTACTAGTGTTAATTTCTATAAAAGTAAGCCAAAAGAATCTAAAAACAAACACGTATGGTGTATTACAGCAGACTAAGTTCAGCACCGACAAACGGCATAAGAAAACTTCATAAGCATCTCGACTTCTCTCTCCTTCCAAGGGGAAAAAAAAATCTACTTCAAACATTCTGACCTATGAAATTTATAAAAGAGGATAGAGAACATTCAGATGTCTCTTGAAGGCAGTGTTAAATCTTCAACTACTTCCAGTATTTTAATGCAAGCTTTGTACACTACCAAAAAAGTCAGGTTTAACAAACATGCCTGGCAGAAGGTTCTATTGACCATTTTATATTTCTTCTTTGGCCTTTCTCAGCTGGTAAAATACCACTGTCTGGCAGGTTTTTACTTTAATTTTTAGTATTATCTATGAGACGTATATAAATGGAAACCATCCCTAGCAATGCAACAATATATTTACAGTGTAAGGAGATAGCATTAAGATTAATGGAAAGGAATTAAGACCCCAATGCAACAAAGCATGTAAGAATATGCATAACTTTAAACACTAAGTAGTGCCATTAACTTTAATGAGATTACTTATGTTCTTAAAGTTCTAAACATGCTTAAGTAATTTTTGGACTGGGGCTTAAAACTGGTCTTAAGAATCAGGAAATATTTCTTAACAGTAGGACCCTATTAGGTTGAGGAACCATCTCCCAAGGTAAGTAGTAGAAATCTCAATATCTGGAATCAAAGAGGTAGCCGTGTTAGTCTGGAATAGCAGAAGTGGCAAAGATTCCTGTGGCACCTCAAAGGCTAACTAAAGGTTTGAAGCATAAGCTTTCATGGGCTAATACCCACTTCGTTGGATGCGGAAGTGGGTATTAGCCCACGAAAGCTTATGCTTCAATACTTTAGTTAGTCTTTAAGGTGCCACAGGACTCTGTTACTTCTCAATATCTGGGACATTCAAAACAAGCCTGGACAAACCATTAGTAAATGTGCTGCAAGAAATAACCCTGGTCTAGAGCCTTCAAAATGAGAAGTAATGTGGTTTAGAGATGTTAAAAGCACTTGTGCAGCATGTCACTACATGCACAGTACACGACTCCTGTTGACTTTGATAGGCAGATTTAGACCCAGTAAATTTGTTTCAATCTTTGCTGAGTGTCTGTTCTTCCAAAACATTATTCCTTTTAAAAAAACCTTTTAAAATGCAAAGTATACAATTACAATATATTATATAAATGCACAGAGGTCACAGTTAGTCACACAGTTGCTGTGGGAACCATAATTTTGGCATCCTAACTTGCAAGTGTTTACATTTTTAACCACAATGCTACAGGAACAGTTTGCTTTGACTATTAAGATTTTTTTTTACTATATACCGCAGGATAAATAGTGTTTCGATACAACAGTGATGGGCATTTAAGAAATTCTAAAACAGGTAGAAAAATATACTCCCTTAGTGTCAAAAATATAAATCAGTAAACCAGAGTTTATTCAAAGAAACTAGATGGTGTAATAGTGCACGCACCTGCATGCTTGCCTTCTGTACAATTTGTGAATGGTAAACATTTCCTGGTCTTGTGATGGTACGAGTGCTGTGCAAGTCAGGAGAATGGTAATGACAAACAGCAAGATATACATCTGCTGTACCATGGGGCAGAAAAAAAATAGACCAATTCTCTCATGAGGGTGCACCTGGTATACACTCTGGTATACACAGAAACACACGTTTATATCACATATGTGGTTATATAAACACATATATTTCAAATACCGCAGCATGAAATCAAAATGATAAAAATTAAACTATACTTGTGGTGTTAGCTCTTTGCCTAAATCTTTCTAACCAGAGAGAACTGCTGTGGCAGAGATGCTGCCTGGAAACTGGCTTTGATACTTTGCGTGACATTCCTGAAAGAGGGGACTAGCCTGCATGCTGCTTGTGACCACCTCTGTTCCAAGACCAGTACATATAATGTAAAATAAAAAAGTTCCATAAAAATATACCCAGCCACTGCATCATTGATTTCTGCAGAGGAAAGTCAATCTGCAAGGCCCTGAAATCTGCTATGCAATGCTGAACTATCATCCAGTAGTCAAAAGAAGAGAAAGAATAAAGGGAGACTTTAAGGCAAGGACCAAAAACCCCAATGAGTAGCATAACCAAATGTATGATGGGAGTAGGGATGCTGAAAGGTTTTATTGTCCCTCGTTTCAGAAAAGCTGCATGACTCTCTTCTGGTTCTGTAAAATTCACAAGTAACATGGTCATTCCAAACTTATAGCAATAAAAATTTTATAGCAACACACACTAATACAGAAACTTGCTTTCATTTATATATATCAGATACCAATATTTCTTTTTAAGCTTTTTAGATTTTTATCTATTTAATTTTTTACAGTCATGGGTAATTATCGGGGGCAGCCAATTTATTTGATGACCATATATGTTGAAATTCAAACAGTTGAAGCTTTATGAATGCTGTATAATTATTTTCAGCTCCAGCTCCACTAATGCCAGAATTGGCTATTTTAGCGGAACTGTAAATATGTGCTTTATGCAGCATTCATTACCTACAATGCATTTTATTCACATTAAGGTGGGACTGTAATAAATGCTGACATCAACTTTCTTACTTTGCCTATCTATAAATTTTGATTATTATTGATGGAAACATTTTTCATCAGGTTGTGTGTACATAATTTAATCCTTCCAAGCCTAAATATATACAATATTTTCATGTGTAGACACACTCTTCCTGTACATCAAAGGTCAACTACATCATTCAGTATAAAATGCCCTGAAGCATACAGAACTATGTTCTGGCACATTACTCCCCAAATATTATTCTCTTGTGTAATATAAGTTTAACTAATTTTTTCATGGGGAGAGCCAGGAATCAGTAGTCTGAAAGTCTGTTACTGACCACAAAAGAAAGAAGTGCTATGGGCAAGATGTACGGGGAGGAGAAAGCAACAAAAGATTTAACTGCTGCTAAAACTGGTTACAATTATTTAAGGGAACTGAAGTTTTCATTCTTCTTAAAAGATATGACAGTAAGAGTACTGTATATCCAGATGAATGGATTACAGAAAACAGGTCTTGGATTAACAGTGATGAGCTGCATTTATTATATGCACCTTATGAGATCTCTTATTAGGCAGTGTTAACAAGTCATCCTGTTTTTAGGAACTGACCATAGTGTTCAAGTTAACAGCATTGTGTTGGCAAACAAAACAAAAAATTCAAAAGGCATAATCATCCCTACAAGTATTTTTGATAAGGGAATGCTAGATATGGTTGCAGTATGGCTTATCTTTTAACCCTCTCTTACTGTATATTGGAGAAATTTAAAAGAAACTTCCTGGACATCTGTTAGACCCACCTTTCATAGTTATAAGGGGAAATGTGCTTCTCAACACAAATACATTTTGAATTGTATTTAGAGTAAATTAATTATTCAGAGTAATTTAAGATTTCCATGTTAACCTAGTACTTCACTGCCTAGTGGTAGATCCCTTGATGAAACACAGACATGATGTCTGACGCTAATAATATATACAGCAGTGGTTTTTCTTTTCAAACTCAGGATCTACTTGTAAACTTTGATGGGCCATCACAACCCAGTGCAAAAAAATCTGGTTTACTAAATATTTTTACTCATTAAATGTAATATACATATGATCATATTAAGTACTAAATACGCTCATCAGGTATGCCATAGCACCGGCTCCAGAGGATGTTGTGAAGGCCAAGACTATAACAGGGTTCAAAAACGAACTAGATAAATTCATGGAGGATAGGTCCATCAATGGCTATCTACAAAAGTATTTTCAAATTTAATTGCAATTATGACAACCTGTCATAAGGCCTAAACTTATCATAATCTATTAACATAATTTAAATTAAATACAAAATATTATTAAAAAGGACATGTTACTGCTGAAATTTTAAATAAAAGCCAAAGAACTGAACTGGTGCAAGTTACTGGCTAATCAGCTGGAATTAGAGATGTTGAAATGTTAAACCAGCTTTTGACAGCAGTAGCTTCTTCTGTGGATGCAAATAATATTTTCTTCATTTCATGTTATTCAACTACTTCAATTTAATGACTAGTTCATTCAAAGTTAAACTAATTGGGAGTTGATAAAGCAGGAAAGTATCTCTTCCTCTTACAATTTATGGGTAGGTCTTCACTACCAGCCGGATCGGCAGGTAGCGATCATTTTTTTAGGAAATTGATTGCCCGCGGCGCCCCCGTTGACTCCTGTAACTCCAGCTTGACGCAAAGCGCAAGCTGAAGTCGACGGGGGAGCGCACTGCTGACTGCCACCGCCATGAGGACGGCAGGTAAGTCGGCTGAAGATACAACGACTTCAGCTACGTTATCTTCAGTCGATATCCCCCCCCCCAGTGAAGACCAGCCCTCTGACTAAGAATTAGATGTGAGAAGTATTATTAGTTCTAAAATCTTGAAGGACATGGTGACCCGCAACGATCGCTTCAATTTACTAAATACTGATTCTACTTCCTTTGTTTAATAAATCAGTTTGTTTTAAATACAAAACATATTTTGATAAACTTTTTTAATGCATCCAGGGAGGGAGGAAGGAGAGAGAAGCGGAGCTGCGGTGTGCTCATGGGAGGAGGCTGAGCGGAGGTGAGCTGAGGGGTGGGGGACCCAGCAAGTAAGGAGGGGTGCAGAGGAACCGCTTGTGGTAACGCAAAATCGATATAACGAAGTAAAGCAGCCCCGCCCCTGGAGCACTGCTTTACTGCGTTGTAGCCGAATTATATCGGTCCGTGTTCTATCGGGGTAAAGGTGTACCAAATTTAGTGTAAAGGCTATTCGTTGCAAATCAACATGGTTTAATGGTTACCAATTCATGAGAATCCACTTTTCTTTAGGAAAATAACTACAAAGTACCAATACAAAACAAGATTTAAATCAATCTTTTGCAATCTATGATTCATTCTGGAAGCAACTGTTGATCCAAGAGACATATGATTCCTGTGGTCAGCTGCAGATGGAAGTTGGTGCTCTTGGGAGCTGTGGTTACTTAGATGTCTAAGTGAAGCACGGGATCTGAGATGACCCCCCTCCAAAGAAGTGACCAATCTAACAATCTGAGGGTGATTACTTTGATAGTGAGGATTGTAATGGAGGAGGTAAGTTTTCAAAGCACTTTCCCCTTCCTCCAGTGTCATTTCCATTAAGTACCAATAGATAGGCAATTTCTAAACTATTCCTTTTTTGTCTTTTTTTTTTTTTTGATCAAGCCACCAGCAGAAAATCTCTCTCTTTTAAAGGGGTGAAGTAATTGACCTTTTCCACCACTGGTTGTGTAAAGCAGTGGACCACCCAGCAACGCTACAACCTGTTAGCCACTCACATGGTAAGGTAGTTCTATTGCAAACGGCACTCTGCAGTGACTGAAAGTATCCATCAATGATACCGAGAGCTCAAAGAGACAATAATGAACATTACTGAAGTTAGTTATTGTTTGGTCTACTTACAGCCCTATTTTATGATGCTACTGCCAGCCGAGCTTTTTTATGTGATGTCTTTTTCATGCAGCAACTTTTTTATATATCAAAGCAAAAGCCAATACCAGGCAGTTTCTCCAGCAGCCTGTTTGATAATAAAAGTTAACACCGAACCCTGGCTGTTATCAATCTTCATAAATGTGTCCAAGATATGGCAAAAGCCTGTTCCACATTACAATGAGCCTGCCACTAATGCATGCACAGGAATGACCCAATGGCTTAATGAGTCTTCTAAATGGCGTGAAAAAGAGACCAATTTTACTGGGGAGGGAAGTTTCAAATTTGTTTTCCTTTTCCTTAATTATAGATGATAAAAAGACTTCACGTTCCCTTTGGTCTATCCCTGTCTTTCTAATTCTAACAAACATACAATAGAGACCCCCGGGAAACTGCATGTAGTATTCAGGCATTTCTAATAAGAGGAACTTGTTATGAATATTTAATTAGCTCCTTTTTGGTAGATATCTACATGACTGAGGATGTTCTGTATCCAAGTACAAGAAACAAACTTTGACAGAGATGACTAACTCACTTTTGAAAGTGCACACAGCCTTTTAAAATAACTTTTCAATGGCTCTGTGGGGCAAGAGCCTCATTTATATGCAAGTAATATTCGGGAAGTAGCTGGAAACACTAATAGGTCAAGCTGTTACTCAAGGTTATTGAGCAAAAAAAAGTGTGTTTGGGGGAGGCTTGTGTGGTCTTGACAGCTTCTGTATTTTAAACTCCACATAGTCTAAGGATAAGCAATAATATTACTTGCCTAAATACTCTATAACTCCGCCATTGCTTGGTCCCAAGCCCAAGATGTGAAAGGAGGAGGGTTTTGCGTTGGGCTAGCAACCCACCATGTAAAAAACGAATGTTACAGAAACGTCAACCAAATCTTCAGTGAATGGAGAAGAATGGTTGGCGCCTTATGCTCCACAAGGAGCAAAGAGGAGAAGAAGAAATACTCTATGGTTTGTATGGTCCTGGATACATTAAAGTCTGCCTCTCTCCTTCTGCTAGACAGTGGCTGTTGATATCAGCTATGGCAGTCACATTAAAAGCCTAAAAACTGTTCATAGATTCTAAGGCCAGAAGGGGCCAAACTATGATCATCTAGTTTCACCTGCACAACAGGCCACAGGACTTCCCTGAAATAATTCCTGTTTAGAAAGGTGGAGCCTGGTAATGGACCTTTCTGAGTGTGGAATTCACTTCCCCAGACTGTCCATCAGAGCCTTATTTGTGGACCAAACAGGTGGCTACTTGCAAAGACTTTTTACATGGGAGAAAATGTGAGGGGTCAGACATTTTTTTGCTTGAGGAAAGAAGAACTACTGAGCTAGAATCTTATTGGCATTGACTCAATCTGTAAATAATTGTTTATTGTTTTCAAAGTATCTGCTGGTTACTGCATTTATATGAAGAGTAATAAATATACTAAATACATCTATTATACTACATCAGGAACAATCTTATGGGGGGAATGGGAAGGATACATACACTGAAGCAAAGGAAGTACATTTCACTGTTCAGTGTGAGTGCAGAAAGACCCATAGCAAAACTGTGTACACAAGGAGCAATCTACTTCATACAGATGCATCAATGCATTTCAAACCGGACCTGCAACACCTCATAATCCTGGACTTTCTTTCCATAGCGTATGCTACACAATGCAGCACTTTCTGAAGTAGAATGTCCATCTTGATACATCCTTGACAAAACAGTCCATCTCTAACAGGTTAATGTCCAGGGGCACAGCACTCAAGTGGTCTCCTTACAGATGCACACATTAACAAACTCCACTTCAGTTCAACAATTTTCTATGGGTTGTAAGCCTTGGATTAGTATATATTTTGACTCTGTACTGCAGTAAGAGAGATGGGGAGGAAGAGAAGCATGTGAGAGGGATTTCTTTTACATTGAAAGCTTTCTAATTTCAGCTACAGATCCTTCCTGGGGCACACAGCATTTATCCTTACAAATATACTGGGAATTTAACTGCTCCAGAAATAGGCATGGGTCAAATTTCTGTCACAACAATTTTCAGCAATCTTCTTCAGTGCTGGAAGCTGGGGTTCTGTTGTAAATATTTCTGATCAACTATCAATAAATATATTTGAATGGTTACTACTGTTAATGTCAGAATTCAATTCATTACAACTCAAAGATGACTTTCGAGGAAATCTGTGCTGAAAAATTAATGAGATGGTTTTTGTGTCCTCAGAAATTAGGCATGTATTTTAAAAATAGCAAATACTGCGGCTAGATTTAAAAATGGGTTAGGACATTTTATGATCAACAGCAGCATTTATGATTACACATTAAAATAAGAGTTGTCGAAACACACACTTCAGGGCTGCAACAGTAATCACTAGATTAGTAAGAATGGATGTGAACACCAACAGGATCAGAAATAATTCAGTATGGCACATGGAGAAAACTAGAAATAATGGGATAAAATTCAAGGGAAAATACAGACTGAACACCAGGAAAAACTTCCTGACAGCAACATGCATTAAGCTGATAAATAGTCTCCTGAGACAAATGAATAAACCGGAGGAGTTTTATAAAAGAAAGGTTACTTATTGAAAAACTCCATTTACCCAAGAATATGTGTGATTCCTATCTGTATTCTATGTGGGTATGCAAGCACTCCACACACCTGAGACTAGAAGATTCTTGCTCGTAGTGTCCATTGGTCCATGCCTGCAAACTTTTTCTCTTCAAGCGCCAAGCGGCGGGTGTAAGAGGGAGTGTGAACTGACTGCCTCTCCCATTCTTTCTCTGACATGAAACCGAGTGTGATCAGAAGCAGGGGGGCAGGAGGTAGGTAGTGGAATACAGAGAGAGACCCCACATCTCACAGAACTCTATGGAAGGTAGGTAATCTCTCTTTCTTCTTCTTCAAGTGCTGACGTCCATACGTATTTCACTGAAGGTGACTGACAAGCAATTCTCCTGAAGGAGGTGGATACAAGGACCCTTGCGGTATTGAGGATGAAAGGATCGCAGACCCAAGGAATGCATCAGCTGAGAAAGTGTGCACCAGGGCATAGTGTCTTGTGAAGGAATGAATGAAACTCCATCTAGCTGCTTTGCAGATATCCACAAGAGATATTCCCTCAAGCGCAGATACTCAGGCAGCCTTTTCTCTGGTGGAGGGGGCCCTCAGTCTGTGTGGCAAAAGAATGTCAGACAGCTTGCAAAAGAGGAAGATACAAACCGAAATCCAGCTAGAGAGTCAGTGACTAGACTACTTTCTCTCTCACGCATTCTGCAAGGGCAAGTAAGAGTCTGCATGGCTTCCTAAAAGGATTTTGTTCCATGAAGACAGGGTGCCAACATTCAAAGTACATCCAAGGAATGAAGTCTCTGTTCCTCCTGGGTGGTCTGAGGCTTCCAAACCTCCCCCCCCCTTCCAAAAAAAACCCCACCCCCAAACAAAAAAAAACAACAACTAACAACACAGGTACATTTATGGACTGATTTTTATGAAAACTGGAGACTCCTTTGGGGACAATTTTTGGGTGGAATCATAAGGAAACCTTATCATCATAGAATCTATATATATAAAAGTCAAGTGGTGTATGTATGAGTGTATGTATGTACGTATGACAGCGAACTCCTCCCGCACCGTTTGAGCCAGAGACTTGAAATTTGGTACAGTGAGGGGTCTTGGGGTCTAGATCTTGGTAAGGGTCGAAAAATTTTCGGATCTCACCTCTGACGCCCCCCAGGGGTGAAAGTCTTTCAGGGCCAATCACATCAGCTGGGCAGTTAGGTGCTGATGATGTCATAATACCCCGTCCAACAGACACCGCACTCGCTCAGCTCGCCCCTCCCTCCTCCAACGGAACCCCGGAGATCCCTCAGCTCACTGCCCCTCCCCCCTCCCAACGGAACCACGGAGATCCCTCAGCTCACTGCCCCTCCCCCCTCCCAATGGAACCACGGAGATCCCTCAGCTCACTGCCCCTCCCTCCTCCAACGGAACGCCGGAGATCACTCAGCTCACTGCCCCTCCCTCCTCCAACGGAACCCCGGAGATCACTCAGCTCACTGCTCCTCCCCCCTCCCAATGGAACCCCGGAGATCACTCAGCTCACTGCCCCTCCCCCCTCCCAACGGAACCCCGGAGATCACTCAGCTCACTGCCCCTCCCTCCTCCAACGGAACCCCGGAGATCACTCAGCTCACTGCCCCTCCCTCCTCCAACGGAACCCCGGAGATCACTCAGCTCACTGCCCCTCCCTCCTCCAACGGAACCCCGGAGATCACTCAGCTCACTGCCCCTCCCCCCTCCAACGGAACCCCGGAGATCACTCAGCTCACTGCCCCTCCCTCCTCCAACGGAACCCCGGAGATCACTCAGCTCACTGCCCCTCCCTCCTCCAACGGAACCCCGGAGATCACTCAGCTCACTGCCCCTCCCTCCTCCCAACGGAACCCCGGAGATCCCTCAGCTCACTGCCCCTCCCTCCTCCAACGGAACCCCAGAGATCACTCAGCTCACTGCCCCTCCCCCCTCCAACAGAACCCCGGAGATCACTCAGCTCACTGCCCCTCCCTCCTCCAACGGAACCCCGGAGATCCCTCAGTTCTCTGCCCCTCCCCCCTCCCAATGGAACCCCGGAGATCACTCAGCTCACAGCCCCTCCCCCCTCCCAACGGAACCCCGGAGATCACTCAGCTCACTGCCCCTCCCTCCTCCAACGGAACCCCGGAGATCACTCAGCTCACTGCCCCTCCCCCCTCCCAACGGAACCCCGGAGATCACTCAGCTCACTGCCCCTCCCCCCTCCCAACGGAACCCCGGAGATCACTCAGCTCACTGCCCCTCCCCCCTCCCAACGGAACCCCGGAGATCACTCAGCTCACTGCCCCTCCCCCCTCCCAACGGAACCCCGGAGATCACTCAGCTCACTGCCCCTCCCTCCTCCAACGGAACCCTGGAGATCACTCAGCTCACTGCCCCTCCCCCCTCCAAACGGAACCCCGGAGATCACTCAGCTCACTGCCCCTCCCCCCTCCCAACGGAACCCCGGAGATCACTCAGCTCACTGCCCCTCCCCCCTCCCAACGGAACCCCAGAGATCACTCAGCTCACTGCCCCTCCCCCCTCCCAACGGAACCCCGGAGATCACTCAGCTCACTGCCCCTCCCCCCTCCCAACGGAACCCCGGAGATCACTCAGCTCACTGCCCCTCCCCCCTCCCAACGGAACCCCGGAGATCACTCAGCTCACTGCCCCTCCCCCCTCCCAACGGAACCCCGGAGATCACTCAGCTCACTGCCCCTCCCTCCTCCAACGGAACCCTGGAGATCACTCAGCTCACTGCCCCTCCCCCCTCCAAACGGAACCCCGGAGATCACTCAGCTCACTGCCCCTCCCCCCTCCCAACGGAACCCCGGAGATCACTCAGCTCACTGCCCCTCCCCCCTCCCAACGGAACCCCGGAGATCACTCAGCTCACTGCCCCTCCCTCCTCCAACGGAACCCCGGAGATCACTCAGCTCACTGCCCCTCCCCCCTCCCAACGGAACCCCAGAGATCCCTCAGTTCTCTGCCCCTCCCCCCTCCCAACGGAACCCCGGACTACATCAGCTCACTGCCCCCCCCCCCCCACCTGCGAAGGTCCCCGGAATCCCTCGGCTCTGGGCCCCCTCCCCCCCTGCGACGGATCTGAGTTGGGTTTGGTGGGACGGTAAGTGAGGTGGGGGTGTCGGATTCGGTCGGGGGGTGAGGTGGGGGTGTCCGGTTTGCTTGGGGGGGTGGGAAGGTGTTGGGGTGGGTGAGGGGTGAGGGGTGGGTGTTGGGGTTGGTCAGGGGGTGTCAGCTGTCTGCCACCTCCCCACCTCCGACTGACCCGAGCAGCGCCGGGCACTTATGCTAGTACTATATAAAATGGATTGGCCATTAGGACCTCAATTCAATGATGGCTACCAGGAAGGTAACTTTCATAACTAAACGGGGTAACAAGCATTTTGCTAGTGGCTCAAAAGGTGATTTAGTTAGTGTCAAAAGGACCAAGTTAAGGTCCCAAATTGGAGCATCCATTATGGGATGTATGAAGATGAAAACAGTTGTTAATCAGAGAGTGGCAGACGCTGATTGCTGCTACATGACCCCAAAGTGTGCTGGGGAAAGATCAAAGGATTTCAAGGTAAGTAGACGGTCTCAGATGGTACGGACAGTTGAAGAAGAATGGGGAACCAAAATTGTTGTGCCCACCTGGGAGTGATGAGAATGATCACTGCTGTGGTCCTGCTGGATCTTTCGGATAACAAAAGTTAAGAGTAGGATGGGAGAAATGGCGTACATCAGACAAGATTATTGATGCTAGAGTGACCATTCTGAATCTTAACTTCTGCATAAAGATATTTAGGTGGTGGTGGTAGCCTAATATGGGACGCCATCCTCTGTTTTCTTGCGGAAACATTTGGAATGGAATCCTTTCCCCCACTGCTGAGGTGATACATCCTCTATGACCCCTTGTTGAAGTAGTAGTCTTTTGTGAAAGTGGTCCCTGAAAAGGGATGGGGAAGGGCGTTTGTGGAGGGGCAGGGGATAAGAACTCTATGATGAATCCAAAATGAATGACCCCACGGACTCATCAGTTTGTTATAATTGTTTACCATGAAAGGAAAAAGTGGCCAGCCACCAAATCAAAACTTGGAGGAGGGAGACCATGGCCTCACGGTCAGTTCACAGCTCTGGGAGATCCCATCAAAAGTACTTCTTGCCTGGTGGTTGAGGATGGAAAGAGGACTGCTTGTACCTTTGCACTCTGTCTCTTTCTTCTGGTGTTTCATACTCTCTGTGATGGAAGAATGGCTGAGATTGTGGTCTAGGTTCATATGGTTGCTTGCTGTGTTTTCTCCTGGCAGCTGTATGTAAATAGCCAGAGACTGGAGGGTTGCCCATACGTCTTAACAAGTGTAAGGACTTGTTAAGTCTTATTGCTGAATACGTTGTCCCCTTCAAAAGGTAGGACCTCCACAGTTGCCTGTTCTTCTCTGGGGAACCCTGAGGAATGAAACCAGGATTCCCACTGGATTACAATAGCAGCTGTCATTAATGGTGATGCGGAAGGAGGAAGATGATATATCCAACAGAACCGCCAGGACTGCCGGATCCCCTTCTTCTTCTTCTTCCATTAGTTCCAGAAGGAGCTTGAGCTGGTCTCTGGGAGGAGAGGAATAACTCCCTACAGGACCATACTAACTCTGTGTAATGTATATACAGTTTCCCTGGTCCCCAATAGGGCCAATGGGAATGGTCCATCATGGGCTGTGGTGCTCCCCAAAGTACTGATAGTCACAGGGAGGTTATACTACTCTACAGTGTGATGGAGGTATCCAGGGGGTTCTAGATCTTACATCTGTCCTAATTTCCCTGGGTGGTGGCTATGATGGTCTTTCCTTAATGCTCGAAGTTTCTGACAATAACCTAGGATCCAATTCTAACGGTGGTGCCTTTGGCACCATCAATATCTTGCTGGTAGATGATAGTGGCAAAGAGTCTTTCTCTTCATAGTAATCCTCCACCAATGGTATCAAAATCTCTCTGATAAGGAACAGTTCTTAAAGGAAGGGAGAGTATGGATCAGACTGGACCATATCCTCAGTTGCAATATACCTCTTCCCAGGTAGGATGGGTGAAGGCTTTTGTCTCCCCATGCCAACAGAGCTGGTATAGGACATCCATTGGAAGTTTTATCTTCGGAGTGCAAGTGTGAGAGTATCATTGGTGCTCACTTTTTGAGCAATTTCTTTGCTGATTCTGCTGGTAGTGGAAGTCTGGGTTTGCGGTGCTTTTTTTTTTTTTTTACTTGATACTACTGGTGAGGTGATTGCTCCTGGTACTGACACCAATGTGATCTTAGTCTTCCGAATCTGAAAGTCATGCCCTGGGTCTTTGGGTTCAGCATATTATGATTCAGCTGACCTAGAGTTAATCTTTTTAGAAATGGAGTTGGAGGGGGATTTACCTCAAGAATGCAGACAGTGCCTCTCGACTAAAAGTGATGGTACTTGAGGGCAAGTACTTCTCGATACCTCTGCCCCATGTACAGGGGTCAGACTGGGGTCTCATCACTTGCTCCACAAGGTGTTCTCAGAGTCTTAACTCTCATGCCTGATGGATCCAGCATGTGAAGGAGCAGCAAATTGTGGACTTGCCAGAAATGTGGGCCTTTCCCAAGCACATCTGCTGGTTGCTTCTGACTGGGAAGGGTCTTGGACAGAAGACACAGTCCTTGAATCCTGGTATTTTGGGCACAGCTCGATGTCCATGTCAGGAAAAAGGAAGGGGAGGGACACCAAAAGAGGAAAAAATGGATTCTCAGCCCCTAACTAACTATACTAAAAGGACTAAAACAAACTAGTAAGAAATATTTTTTAAACTATTTGCAGTTAAGTCAAAGGAAGAGTTCTGAGGACATTGGAGTGTTGTGTCTCAGACCACGTGGTGGTAAGAAGGAACTGGAGAGGCCGTCAGGCTGCATTGTCCCTTATACACTCTGTTCTGAGCACAAGGAAAGAAAGCATGCAGGTGCGGACCAATGGACACTATTAGCAGGCATCTTCCAGTCCCAGGTACATGGAGAGCATGTGTACTCTCAGTGGAATAGAAACAGAAACCAGCTAGTAAAGAACTAAAATAAAACAGCAGTAACAGTATGATGGGGGAACAAGTCTGCAATGGAAGGGAGATGGGCTAGAGGAGCTAATAGTTCTTTTCCACAACTACTATACTTGCCCCCTTCCTCCAAAATATATGATATGTTGCAGTGAGATTTGTATATTAAGAAGGGCTCATTTCTTTTGAAGCATTAGATATAGATCTTTGCCATAAATAGGATTTTGGACTTGATGGACCTAGACCTAATTTGCAATGGCAAAGCAACTGTAATACTCCATGTGTGTGAATGCATGCCCAAAGGCACGCATGGACAAACTCAGTAGGACTGAGTAGCCAGGGTCCGGCAACCTGGAATGTACTGATCACAGACTGGTCAAACTACATTTAAGAGGATGTTTACAATTGGAACTCACTGTCAAATTCAAGTTGGAAAGAATAAAACAGGTTAAGAATGATAACTCATGGGGAATATTTTTTAAAATGATAACATTCATAACTGGTTACACTGCCTTGGATTATTACATGTTTTTGAGCAAGTTTTCTGGAATAAGGGAATAAATATGGTGTGCCTGACTTTGTTAAAAAAAAAAAAGGTTTAAGTTTACATCAGATTAGCGGTGCTGTCATGCTCCTTCCCTGCTCAAAGCAGCAGGGGAAGCATTGCACACCGGCAATATTCAGTGCCAACAGAGAAGACATAACCAAAGAAGTGATGTGTGGGACAGAGAAACAACACAGTATTGCATGTTCTGGGTCACACGGCATGTTAGGAACATAGGAACTGCCATAGCAGATCAAACTAGTTTAATCTAGTTCAATAGCCACAGCAACCAGTACCAGCTGCTTTGGAGAAAACAACAGGCAGATATGGAGTAATCTGCAATAGGCAGATATGGAGTAATTTTCTCCCCATGTTAGGTCTCATTTTCATCTGTAAGAGTTAGAGATTTCCTTGAGCCTGGAGGCACAAGATTTAATATCCCTTTCAAAATTTTGTAATAATGACAACTCTGGATAGAGAGGGAGAACAGAAGTTTGCTATCTGTTTTCTCTAGAGCATTCATTATTTTATGTACTTTTATCATGTCCCCTCTTATTTGTCTCCTTTCTAAAGTAAACAATCCCAGTTTTCTCACTCTCTCCGGTTGATAAATAGGAAAGGATGAAAGGCAGCAAATGTTAATTGACAGCATTAGTATGCTGTATACTAAGCAGGAACAAAGACAGCTAAAATAACTCACATGAACCGGCGACAAAAAGCAGCAGAACATAAGGTTCAGGGACTATTCTAATAACATACCTTGAAATGGAACACAATCACAACACTAGGTTTACTTTTGAGAGGTGAGCTAGTGATTTGAACTAGAAATGGCACCCACTAACTTCTTAACTCCAGTTGCAAGTCTGACACAGACCCCCCTCTGTGGTCTCAGGCAAGTCACTTAACACCAAGTGCCTCTGTTTTCTTAACCCAATAATGCATTTGTTTTCTTATCTATAAAATAGGGGAGAGTTGCACTTATTTATATCACTATCAATAGTATGGGTACTATTATTTGTATTACAGAAGTGCCCAGAGACCGAAACCAGGATCGGGGTTCCCTTGTGCTGGGTACTGCTTGTTAAGCATCTTTAACATAATGAGTACAATATAAATTCTATGCATTATCATCAGGGCTTCACATATTTCATAGAATCATAGAACCTTAGGGTTAGAAGGCACTGCAATAGTTATTTAGTCTAACCACCTGCCATGATGCAGAATTGGTTGCATCAAAAATAGGGGTGGGCAAACTATGGCCCGTGGGACACATCCTGCCGGGTCCCTGAGCTCCCAGCTGGGGAGGCTTGGCCCTCCCCCATCCCCTGCTGACCCCTCTCCTCCGGAGCCATGCTGCCACCTGGGTAACGCTCTGGGGGGTGGGGTTGCGCACTCCTGCAGGGCAGCGTGTCTGTCTCTGACTGAGCCGCACGGGCTGCCAGACATGCTGCTAAGAGTGGCATAGTAAGGCTGGGGGGGGGGGGGATTGGACAGGAGGCAGAGGGTCCTGGGGGGGCAGTCAGGGACAGGGAACAGGGGGAGTTGGATAAGCATGGGAGTCCCGGGGATGGGCGATGCTGTCAAGAGTGTGGATAAGGGTCGGGGCAGTCAGGGGACAGGGAGCAGAAGGGTTGGATAGGGGGTGGAGTCCTTGGGGGTGATTAGGGTTGGGGGTGGTCTTGGGAGGCAGCGGTCTGGGGGTAAGGAGTTGGAGGGAGTTGGATGGGTTGGGAATTCTGAGGGGGGCAGTCGGGATGGGGGGAAGGGAGGGGGTTGAATATGAGGTGGCATCCCAGAGAGGGGGTTAGGGACAGGGTGTCCTGGGAAGAGGGAGAGTCAGGGGACAAGGAGTAAGGGGGTTGGGGGTTCTGAAGGGGCAGTCATGGGGCGGGAAGTGAGAGGGGGCGGATGGGGGTTGAGGCCAGGCTGTTTAGGGAGGCACAGCCTTCCATACCCAGCGCTCCATACAGTTTTTGAGGACTGCAATCATGTCCCCCACACTTAATTGTCTCATTTTCCAAACTAAACATACCCAGTTCCTTCACCCTTTGTTCACCTGGCTGGCATTCCATCCCTTTAATCATCTTTCTCACTTGCCTCTGGATCCTCTTCAGATTTTCTATATCCTTTCTATACATTGGTGACCAAAACCGGACACAGTACTGCAGTTGGGGCCTAACCATCGCCAAGTACAGCAGTACTATCATCTTCCGTGACTTACATGCCATGCCTTTGTTAATGCAACCTAAAATTGCATTTGCTTTTTTTGCAATAGCAAAGCATTGACAACTGTTGTTAAGCCTGTGATCCACACAACTCCCAGATCCTTCTGAGAAGTGCTGCAAGTCAGTTATCCCCCATTCTGTATTTGTACATTTGGGTTTTCCTCCCTAAGTGTAGCACCTTACATTTGTCTTTGTTGAATTTCATTTTTTAGTCTATAGCCCAGATGATCCCTTTGACTTTTTGCTCTGTTTTTCAAAGCTTTGTGTTATCTCCAAATCTGATCAGTGTGCTCTCTATTCCTACATCCAGGTAATTAATAAAGATGTGAAATATATCACTGAACCCAAAACAGATCCCTGTGGAACTCCACTTTAGACCCCTTCCAATCTGACATCATTCCATGAATAGCTTCTCTTTGTTCGCAGTTGTTTAACCAATTATGTATCCACTTAATGGTAATTCTGCTGAGCATGCATTTTTCCAGATTACTGTGTCAAAAGCCTTGCTAAAGTCCAGGTATAGAATGTACACTGCATTCCCCCTATCCACCAAACTAGCTAACCTGTCAAAGGAGGAAATCAAGCTGTTTTAGCAAGATTTGTTCTTAGTAAAACCATCTGGCTGCTAGTGATCCTCCAGCTATTCGCAAACTAACTTTTTTTATATTTTTCTCCAGTAGCTTCCCTGGGATCAAGGTCAGGCTTACTGGCCTATAATTCCCTAGCCCCTCCTTTCCCCCCTTTTAAAAAATTGGCACTACATTAGCCCTCCTCCAGGCTTCCAGCACCTCTTCTGCCATCCATTGGTTTGTAAACAATATCACCAGTGATTCTATGGCTCCGTTATTCACCTCTTCTCAACTGCTCGTTGAAGAATTTTGTTGCATTTAACCAATGAACAAGTGAACTGAGTGTTCACTGACAATGCTGTCTTCCTGAGTCTGCAGACAGAATGGAATAACAACTCAGATGTGAATTTCCCTGTTCATCGCCAGGGGTTGTTAAAACTGAAACCTAAAGATGACAAGCTCAAGCTACCTCCCCACACCTCCACAAATGCCAAAAGCCTCAACAGTTCTCAAGCCAGTTGCTAATACCGCCAGCTTCACCCCCGATCTCCACCTACAAGGCAATTGTGTTGTCAATACAAACATCTGCAACATTTAAAAATGAAAATGTGGGGTCAACTTGAATTTCATTTTAAAATTAGTAACACCAGGACTATGGTTCTGGTTGTATTATACATTTTCCTAATTAAAAATGTAAATGAAGTTGCCACAGAATATTCAGTCTTCTGCCCGTGAGTGTCACAGAATACAGGGACCTTGCTGAAGAATCTTGGGATAGATTGCCAAAGAGTATACAGAACTTTGATTATTAACTAGGCTCCATCAGTGGGTTCCTATGGCAGGCACTTTGAATCCCAGAGTCCACTGTGTTTCAGTATGGACAAACAGAAAAGTGCACTGCACTTAAAAATGAAACTATGCTCAGAAAATAACTGCTAAAAATGATGCTGTTCCCCTCCCCTTGGGTAACTTCGAATCACAACAGCTTCCTAGAGTGAAAAAACAATTCCTCACTGCAATTAATCTACAGAACTCACACAGTTAAGGGAGATTCTATTTTGAGATTGATGCATGAAGCAAAATAGAATCTATGTAACTACCAGATGCTAAATTCTACCTAGTGAACTTTTATGACTGGTGATGATGGAACAGGCAGAAAGAACACAATTTGATTTGCAGGTCACATGTGGAACTTGTAATGCTGGTTTTAAAAAAAACAAAAACCCCAAAACAAAATTCCCCCTACCAAAACAAGAAAAATTAAACTTTTGACTTATGAACTAGTCCAATCTGAACTAGAAGCCAGTGAGGGAACCTAAATACTGCATGGATCCCCACAACACTATTTTTCACAAAATCAATTTTCTGAATAGAACAGCACTTTGCAATAAAGCCGTGTATTTGATGTTAACAGTTTCCAAACTGTTTAATGCACACTTCTGTTTGACAACAGTGATTGCACCTAGCTGTATTCTATAGAGTGACTGCAGTCTATTTTTTTCACTCATTTTGCAGTTCAAGTATTAAATCAACACTACTGGAAAAAAAGAAAACAACTGGTTAATTACGACTAGCAGTAAATGAGCTATAATGGAGGTGTTATGAATGCAAATCAGTGATGCCTGATGCAGCAACAGCAGCATCTGTGCATGCAGCTTGCAAAGTAATGAGATTGTGATGATGTACTGGCATCCTGCTTTGATCACTTCATCTTGTTCAAGAGCTCTGCTGGGAAAACAAAGGTTAGTGGGCAGACCTCCCTTCCTGCAGCTTCCACATGCACAAATAATATTAGCAATTGATCAAGGACTGATTTCTTTCCAGCCCCTTTTCAGAATGGATGGTTTCATAGTTGGAGGCCATGGGTAAACAGATAGCACGAACTCCTACAATATGAAGTGTCATGTTCTAACGTGTTGAGGTAATTGGCAATTCATTCTTCACCCTGTAACCAGAAACAGGTGTATGCTACTTTAAAAAAACATACCATCAACTGTGCAAAATGTGTTCCCTCTCATGCAAACAGGTTTGCTGGTACGTGCTCAAATGCGGGGGCAGTGAGATTTGTAGGCTTTCAATCTACAGATGGCTCAGATGCAATAAAAAAAGGTATTTGTAAATCTTAGCAACACAAGATTAAAGAAACAGAACAAATGCATCAAAATAGACTGCATTTTTAGCCTCCCTTCGCTTTAATACTGTAATTGGGAAAGAATTGACTTGTGTTTATGTTAATTCCCAATAAAGAATGTTTAGCACATTTAAACAAGAAGCTTTAGTCCTTGAAAGGGATTTTGAAGCCAGATGTATCACTGCAGAGTTTATTTGCCAGTTGCACTAAGAACCAGCAGCTCACATTGGTTGTGGGTCTCTCATGAAACTGCAGCCAGCAGCAAGAACTGCCCTTAATGAGCACATCTATCAATTTTCAGGAGACTTGGTTGATTATCATTACACAAAAATAAGTAACATGCCAATTTAACTGTTGGGCACAGAAGCGTGAAGGAAGAGTTTCACTCACTTGATTTCATAAGGAAGTCTATAAAATTACTTAACGTGTCCATGTGAGGAGATATGGGAGGCTGGCAGCATATTAACACAAATGTGTGTCCATCCACATTAACATGTGATGATGGGAAAAGATACAAGCTGCACTAGTACATTATCTAAATAGAGGTCTTGTTCCTATGCTCATTTTGAAAAATCTGTATTTTTCTTATTTCAATGAAATCATAAGTAAATGTCAACAAAAAAAAAGTTTTTAACTACTGACTTATTCAGGTTTTAAATAAAAGTTTTGTTTTCAATCTCACTTGTGAATGCCAAGTGAAAAATTGGTGATAACTTGATAGGAACATCTTTAATATACCTAAGGTTTACACAAGGGGAAAGAGAAAAAGACATACAAGACATGGCTAATGAATAGGTTTACTGGTTTAAAACATGAATAAACAGGTCAACAGACCTACCATAAACCCACTGAAACCTTATTTGCTGGCCTACAGACAGTTCTCAACACAAGTTATATTTTTGAGCATCTCAACAAAATACTTAACATTTACATGCACACTAACATGATTCTGTGCTTACATTACAGCACATGAAGAAGACACATATACTCCTCTAAAATCCTCTACTTCATTCATTCAGAATGAATCTACTCTTACCTAAAATGTACATAATTAATATTTCATATAGCTTTGCTGGGTATTCTACATTCCTAATGGATTGTATTGATCAGAGCAAGAAAGTTAAATGTCTATACTGCTGTAGAAAAAACTAAAATGGTCATATATGAAGTGATCATTGTTTAACAGTTTTAATATGTTGAGTGGAGCTTCTGCAAAGCAGAGGCAACAAATAATGTTTAGGACTCAGACATGTTGAAACTCTGTTCAAATTGTGTCCCTATAGATGATATATACAGACAATATAATACCACTTAATATTGATCAGTATGATAGACCTGAGTTTGTCTCATTGTTTCCTTGTATAGACCCCACCTGTCAGCATCCATCAGCTGTCTCTTGGCTTTTACTTAAATTGCAAGCTCTTTGCAGCACTATCTTTTTGTTCTGTGTTTGTACAGTGCCTAGCAAAATGGGATCCCAATCCAGTCCATGACCAGGGCTCTTAAGCACAATAGTAATATAAACAACAACACTGTGCATTCCCTCTATCATAAATTGTTATCCAAACAACAAGAGTCTCTTGTTCATGATGTGTAGGTTGTGCTATAAATCGTGCCCTGGACCCTGAAGTTCCCACTAGGGTTGAACATGATTTCAGTATGGAATTATTTCCAGAACATTGAAATCCAGAATTTAATTGCAACTTTTACTCCTGAGGGAATTCTGTACCACAATATTAAAAATTCTGCACCAAGACATTAAACATTATGCATATTTTATTTGTCAAAGTAACATAATATAATCCGACCATTTTCAAGCATATTGGTAATTTATTTCAAAATACTCGTCAGCAAGTATGTCAGTAACAATACAGACAACAAAACAAGATTCAAGAACTGTTTTTTGACTAATAGATTCCTTAGTAGGCATATTAGCACCTCTTCTATATGACTCCATAGCGAGGGACAGAGTCTTGCACGTGTACTTGCCCAGTCCTGCCCCATGATCCAGGTGTGGGACAGACAGGCTCAGCCCAGCAGGATCCAAGTGTGTAGGGGCTTATTCTAGGTAATACCGGCATTAGAAAAGGTTCAGAGAAGGGCAAACTAAAATGATTAGGGGTTTGGAACAGGTCCCATATGAGGAGAGATTAAAGAGGTTAGGACGTTTCAGCTTGGAAAAGAGGAGACTAAGGGGGGATATGATAGAGGTCTATAAAATCATGAGTGGTGTGGAGAGAGTGAGTAAGGAAACATTATTTACGTATTCCCATAATATAAGAACTGGGGGTCACCAAGTGAAATTAATGGGCAGCAGGTTTAAAACAAATAAAAGGGAGTTCTTCTTCACACAGCGCATAGTCAACCTGTGGAACTCCTGGCCTGATGAGGTTGTGACGGCTAGGACTATAACAGGGTTTAAAAGAGAACTGGATAAATTCATAAAGTCCATTAATGGCTATTGGTCAGGATGGGTAAGTAATGGTGTCTCTAGCTTCTGTTTGTCAGAGGGGGGCGATGGATGACAGGAGAGAGATCACTTGATCATTACTGGTTAGGTTCACTCACTCCGGGGCACCTGGCATTGGCCACTGTTGGCAGACAGGATAGTGGGCTGGACGGACCTTTGGTCTCACCCAGTATGGCCATTCTTATGTAGATCCAGGTGCGGGGGGTTCTGTGTGGGGCAATCTAGATATAAAGGGCTCTGTAGAGGTCTGGGTGCAAGGGATTTGGATGCATAGGGGCTCATTGGGAGTTCTATGGGGTGGTCCAGCTGGGACTAGCAGCTGGAGCCCAGCTCAGGGTAGGAGCTACCAGCTGTGGTGTCCCCAGCCCTGCCCCTCTCCGGCTCTGGGAGCACTGTGATAGTGAGAGAGAAGTACAGAGAGCCTAGCCCTGCCTCTCGATACAGTGATTTACATCTCCCCAACTGCTCCCGATGCACAAATCTGTGGTGGACATTAATTCTGTGCTTGCGCAGTGATGATGAATTCCCTCGGGAGTAAATTTTGCCACTGACTTATTGAGTAACCTGGGATGAGTCCAACCTCTGTGCCTCAGTGTTGTAAAGTAAATGTCATGTAGAAGTAATGCAAAATGTGTATGCTACAATTTACCCTTGGACGTATTGTGAGGATTACTTAATATTTGCACAAACTTACACACGTGGTATTTTAAGAATAGTATTGTCTAATATTTTACCAGGAGTAAAAAATAAAATGAAAAGTGCTGATACAGCACTAACAAGGGCTTCAGAATCTGATCCACTGTTTCCAAATATTTTTCAGTATTCAATTATTCAAAGTCATTGTGTGGTATTTTTGCAGAGAGTCAGTAAATACTACATATTATTTTAAAAGTGAATTAATGTGCATGAAAGGTGAAAGCATGGAAGACTGAAGCTATTTATCCATAAAATGTGTATAAACACAGGCAACAGCGCAAGCTATCTAGCTACGTAGATGAGCTCCCCACCTATGGAGTCAAGAAGTTCATCAAAAAGACTACTAATTTCATCTTCACAAAACCCTTGTAAAACCCATTTTACAGATGGGGATGCTGAGGCACAGGATGATTAAGTGATTCACCCACAATCACACTGGTAATAGAGCAGGGAACTAAACCCAGATCTCCTCAGATCCTGTCCAGTACTTCAACCACAAGACCATCCCTTCTCTCTGCACTGCACTTTTAAAATACAGAAAGTTATCACCATTGCTTTAGGATCAGGCAACAATATTTCAAGGTATGTTTTTTTCCTTGTTCATTTAGACAAAGGACAAGTTGAACATAACCTCTTAAACTTTTACTGTAGGACTTTCTTTAGGTCAACAAGTCAAGTAAAGAGGATTCAATAAATTGAGCATATCTCCTTCCTGATGTATGTACAATTGACCATAAATGATCAAAAGCAATCTGTGCTCCTAACTTCACCTTCCAGACAGGGACCTGAAAGTGCTTTACAAACATTAATAAATTAAACTTCACAGCACACTAGTTGCCAATTGGAGTAATACCTCATTATTATCCTCTGCCACCTCTGGTTCTCCCATCCAATTCTGGATCCAAATGAAAACCACAGTTCTAATCTTCAAGGCCCGGAACAGCTGGATGCCTGGCTATCATATATATCATGTCTCCATCAGAGCTGTGGACATTATGTAGGATCAGTTGAAACTATCTGGTCCCACAAAGAAAGCCTATTTAGAGGAAGGTCCTAAACTAGCAACTACAGTGAACTCACTGTGAAAAGAGATAGTAAGACTCTCAGCTTATTCCGAACAACGTTGTGCATTCCCTCTAGCATAATATTAGCTCAATCACGAGAGCCACCTCTTCAAAATCCCCAACAACTGTAGGGCTAAACAACACACAGGCAGCCTCATAGTGAGAGGAGAAAAACACACACAATCCACCAGTAACATCCATCAGTAGGCCAAACTGAGAGGCCCCTATTCTTGGTCTGAGACACTGGTCTAGGAAACTGCTATTTATATTTGTGCTAGGGGGCTATGAGGTCTCTGTATATGCCACTGAAAAAATTGTGCAGTGCACACATACCTATGGCTAAAAACTATTTGCGTACCTTAATTCTATACTGGTGTCTAGATGTCGAGCGTTTGGCACTATATAAACAGACAGAAAAGCAAGGTTCCAAAGTAGGAGGCCCAGAATTTGGCTCTCTCAAAGCAATTGGGAGTTTTGGAGCACTGAAGTGACATGCTTTGTTCCTGGAAAGAGGCTTAGCCTTGTTTTGCTCTGTAGCAACACCACTTGGACAGTCACAACATCGTAACTTCATCCCCAGAGGGCACCTGATTTCATCACTGGGTCAGTCTGAATTTCCTGGCAAAATCCCCCAAGAGTTATGGAAAAGTTCTCTCCAAAACAGCAGCAGTACTAGCAAGGTAGTTTTGTGGTGTGGCCAGAAATGGAACTGGTGAAGGGCAATGATACAGTTGTTAAAGCCATCATCTATCAAATGAAATAAAAAAAAACCCACAGAGGTGAAGGTAATAACATTTATTTTAGGTAGAATTTGGCCTTTACAATTATTTTATCCCTAACTGAATAATCAAGATGTTACTTGGCTCTGAAGACCATGGGGGAATAAAATGTCACCACTACAGCTGCCAAATTTTCTGCTACCAGCCCTTCAAATTAAAGGAAAAACCCATACAGATGCAAAATTTAATTAGTCAGTAAAAGCCCAAATCCTCACCCAAAGCCCTGCTCAGCCTGTAATACTGCATTCTTTTCTTCTTGTGTATACTTCTAATTATGAGGGAGACATCTTCATAATATAATAATTCTGGTTATAATGTAACTGCTGGTAACATAACTCCTACATTAGAAAAGGCAGCATGCTCTAGTAATGTTGTTTTAATATAATTTGTGTACTGCAGGAACTGACTGAACCTGATCATTTAGAATTTGATCAATGTGAATTAGTGTCTTAGAGAGAGAAACCATTTGATGATTTAGAATTTGATCAATGTGAATCAGGGCCTTAAAGAGATAAAACATTTATCATGCACATTTGGAATATCACGCTAATTCATGCAGCACTGAAGTAGATAATAAGCAGGCATCAATAAACAGTGAAGACAAAGTACAGAGGAGATGTGAGTTCTCTGATACAAGTCTATATAGGGTCTTTAGTCTTCTCCCTTTAATGGGTGAATTACCCATAAAGCCCACAAAGCCACAAATGACATCATTTCAAGGACTAAAGGGAGGAAGGTAAGGAAAATGCAAGAAAGATAGGTAGATAGTTATTTCAAACTCTTGAAATACATTTTAGTTTAAAAGTTGAAACAGAATTCTAAGCTATCTGGATGAAACGTCCTAAAATTCGAGACATGTTTAAAATGATTAGTGGAGCAGCTTCGTAACAATACCACAATTAGTGCTATTAATCTCACACTTTCCATTTGAAATCGCACTGACATGCAGCACATTGGTTTACACATTTAACAGAATTATAAATTTAGCAGTTCAACCTTATTTAATTCTTCGTTTACAGCCAATTAAACAAGCTCTTTAAACATTATTGCTTGAAACCCTGTCCTCCATCCTCACATTCAATTACACTGACACAAAAAGCGGCTGGTTATACCAGAAGAACATCATCTTTAGGTTTCACTAAATCATTCATAATTTATGTATCAAACCCCACACCAAAGACAGTGTTAAAATAGCATCCATTTAGTTTAACCCCACAAGAGCATGGAAAGTCACAATTTTAAAGAGACTTTTACATGAAAGAAAATGTGAAATATGGGGTAATAAAATCCATTTGCATCCCAAGTGCCCCTCACTATTTTTGCTAAGTATGAAACGTATCTGAATTTATAAATGTACTTCCAAATACCTTTTCTTCTAGTCTTTTCTGTCTCTATATAGCAATGAACCATATTTGGAATGACTCATCAGACTACACCAACAAACGTTGGCATCTTAGCTTATACACACACTACAGCTTAGGTTGGTATAAGTCAGTGGTCGGGACCCCAAAGTCATTTTAATGGGGTTACTAGGGTTGGCTTAGACTTACCGGGGCCAAAGCCAAAGCCCAAGCCCCACCACCTGGGTCTTCAGCCCTGGGCATCGGGGCTCAGGTTATAGGCCCCCTGCCTTGGGCTTCAGCTTTGATCCACCCCAGCCGGGCTTGGCCCTCCCCCCGCCTCCAACCCAGGGGGTGGGGCTTGGGTGAGGTCAGGCTTCAGTCCTCTCTCCTAATGGCTTCGAGTGTCTGCATTACCACTGTAAGCTCTGCAGTATCACCATAGCCTTACATAAAATGAAATTGGGATACAAACCTCCTCCCCTTTTTTTAACTTTGCAAAAACAAAAACACCCTTGTATTTGGCCCCCTGTATTTATTAACAACATGGATGTCAAGGAGACTACTCTCATGCTTAAAATTAAAGATATAATTCTGTCAAGAGATAGAGTCATCCTGCCCCACTCACTCCAGACCTTGCATCCTCCACATCCTCAGTAAAATTCCCTAACCATCAGCCTATTGGCTATTCTGGGATGAATCAGTCTTTCTAGCTCTTTTGTTAAGCTTTTCAAGAGATCTTGGTGTCATCCCAATGGATAGCAGGAACTGTTTTAATGTTCTGTGACAAAAAAGCCATTTCTCACCCAGGTCTATTTTTAGGATCTGTTGCCAAAGTGTATTGGACACAACTACCAGAGATTGCTGATAAGACAGACCAGTTTGCCAAGGTGCACTTGGGGACTTGATCATCAATGGATGACTGTAAACAAGCAACAACTGGCTTCAAAAGTGTCTAAGGGGGTCAAGAAAGGCAAGATAATGTCTTGTATTGGTCAAAATTACTTCATCCATCTTGTCTCCCTCATATCCTAGGATCAACATGGCTACAACAACACTGCAAACAACAATGGAAAATACAGTCTGAGGGTATGTTTACACTGCAATTAGACACCCACAGTTGGCCCATGCCAGCTGACTAGGGATCACAAGGCTCAGGCTAAAAGGCTGTTGAATTGTGGTGTAGACTTTCAGACTTGGGCTTCAGCCTAAGCTCTGGGACCCTTCCATCTCACAGGCTTGAATATCTACACCATTATTAAACAGCCCCTTAGCCTAAGTCAGCTGGCACAGGTCAGCTGCAGGTTTTTAACAGCATTGTAGACATACCCTAAGATCTACTCTTGAAGGCAGACTAATCCACAAATCATAGAACCATAGGACTGGAAGGGACTTCGAAAGGTCATCTAGACCAGTCCCCTGCACTCAAAGCAGGACTAAGTATTATTCCTGACAGATGTTTATATAACCCGCTCTTAAAAATCCCCAATGATGGAGATTCCACAACCTTCATAAGCAATTTATTCCAGTACTTAACCACTCTGACAGTTAGGACGTTTTTTCCTAATGTCCAACCTAAACCACCCATGCTGCAATTTAAGCCCATTGCTTCTTGTCCAATCCTCAGAGGTTAAGAAGAACAATTCGCCTCCTGGCGACAACCTTTCATGTACTTGAGCACTATTGTCATGCCCCCTCTATTCCTTGATTTTAGCAAAGCTTGATACGGTCTCTCACAGTATTCTTGCCAGCAAGTTAAAGAAATATGGGCTAGATCAGGGGTCTCAAACGTGCTGCCCAGGGGCCGCATGCAGCCCGCGAAGCCCTTCCATGGGGCCTGCCAAGCTTCCTGGTGCCCCCCTCCACCATAGCAGTTTGTGGGAGGGAAGGGCCAGAAGCGGAGCCTTCTCTGCTGCCTGGCTGGGCCGCTACCGATCCTCAGCTACCAGGCACTGCTGCTATGGCTTCAATGAATGAGCTGGGGCAGCACTTCCCAGGAGCCCTCTGCAGCGGCAGCCAGGAACGGTAAGCCAGGCTCCTCGCCACCCTCCCGCCTCCCTCTGCGGGAGGCTTACTGCTCCTGACCGCCGCTGCAGAGGGCTCCCGCGAAGCGCCCTGTCTGGGCCGCTGCCAAGCCCTGACTTCCAGGCGTTGCTGCTGCGGCCTCAATGAACAAGCTGGGGCAGCGCTTCGCAGGAGTCCTCTGCAGTGGCAGCCAGGAGTGGTAAAAAAGCTTGAATCATCTGAGGCTGGCAATTCCTTGTTAAATTAGATTTGTTTGCTTGTGTTTCCAGCTCTGGGCTTCCTATACTGCTCTTGCTTTGTTTGCCAAACAGCTGTTGGCGGTGCCTAGCGCTTTCCAGGAGGGAGTGGGGAGCTGCGTGCTCAGAGGAGGAGGAGGGGCAGGGGCGGGACCTCATGGAGGGGTGGAGTGGGGGCGGGGGGGGGGGGCAGCGAGGCGGGGGGCATGTCTGTGATGTGGCCCTCGGGCCAGTGCACTAGTCCTCATGCGGCCCTCATGGTCATTTGAGATTGAGACCCCTGAGCTAGATGAATGGACTATAAAGGTGGATAGAAAGCTGGCTAGATTGTCAGGATCAACAGATCAATGGCTCTATGACTAGTTGGTGGCCGATATCAAGTGGAGTGCCCTAAGGGTCACTCCTGGGGCTGGTTTTGTTCAATAACTTCATTAATGATCTGGAGGATGGCGTGGACTGCACCCTCAACAAGTTTGCAGATGACACTAAACTGGGAGGAGTGGTAGATATGCTGGAGGGTAGAGATGGGATACAGAGGGACCTAGACAAATTAGAGGATTGGGCCAAAAGAAATCTGATAAGGTTCAACAAGGACAAGTGCAGAATCCTGCACTTAGGATAGAAGAATCCCATGCACTGCTACATACTAGAGACCAAATGGCTAGGCAGTAGTTCTGCAGAAAAGAGTCTAGGGGGTATAGTGGATGAGAAGCTGGATATGAGTCAAGAGTGTGCTCTTGTTGCCAAGAAGGCAAACAGCATTTTGGGTTGTATAAGTAGGGGCATTTCCAGCAGATTAAGGGACATGATCATTCCCCTCTATTCGGCATTGGGCCCTCTTCTCGAGTACTGTGTCGAGTTTTGGGCCCCACTCTACAAGGAGGATGTGGAAAAATTGGAAAGAGGCCAGCAGAGGGCAATAAAAATTATTAGGGGGCTGGAGCACATAATGTCTGAGGAGAGGATGAGGGAACTGGGATTGTTTCGTTTGCAGAAGAGAAGAATGAGGGGGGATTTGATAGCTGCTTTCAACTACCTGAAAGGGGGTTGCGAAGAGGATGGATCTAGACTGTTCCCAGTGGTACCAGATGATAGAACAAGGAGTAATGGTCTCAAATTGCAGTGGGGGAGGTTTTGGTTGGATATTAGGAAATACATTTTCACTAGGAGGGTGGTGAAGCACTGGAATGGGTTTCCTAGGGAGGTGGTGGAATCTCCTTCCTTAGAGGTTTTTAAGGTCAGGCTTGATAAAGCCCTGGCTGGGATGACTTAGTTGGGAATTGGTCCTGCTTTGAGCAGGGGATTGGTCTAGATGACCTTCTGAGATCCCTTCCAACCCTAATATTCTAGGAGTCGCTCAGTCTACTCTTCCCCAGACTAAACAAACCCACTTTTTTCAATCTTAGATATACCCCATCAGTTCCTTACTTGCACATGCAGCCCAAACGTCCCTGAAATTATTTTCTTCCAATGGTCATTCATGTCTCCAATGACAATCCGAAGGAGGAACTCTCAACAAGTATGAGAATTTCACAGACCCATTCCCCATATCCTCTTTGCACAACTATTTGTCTGGTTAAAGAAGGACTGAATGAAACGCTTTTCACGGCTGGTTTTTAAACTTCCCAGATGATTTTTCATTGTAAGATGTTAGGTACTACTTAGAACCCTGCTATTTAGGCCAGGCCTGCAAATACCTGGAAGAGCCAGGCAGTACTTGACTGATTTTGGAAACTGTTGGGGGCTGGAACATGGCAGGCCTCCCAACTCTGCAAATGAAGTCACTGGACGTAAGTCACAATAGCTACTACGACAAAGTGGGTATTAGCCCACGAAAGCTCATGCTTCAAAACTTTATAGTTAGTCTTTAAGGTGCCACAGGACTTTGTTACAATAGCTACTACTATCACCTACCAACTATTCCCTTATTTCATATCTAGTAACATGGCCAGCATTCATGTTGTGCTCCCCATCAGTACATGGCCGGGGCCAGGAAAACTAATTTGGTGGACCAAATTTGGTGATGAATCCTGGTCATGTGCCACCTGAGGCACGTTGCACATACACTAAGAAAAATATATATATATTTTAAATTAAAGAAAGGAAGAAGGGTGCTAATTAGATGTTTCAAATACAACTAAATTGATCAAATTAATTAGCCCCCTAGATGGAAAGGAAGGGAGGGAACAACTGAATGAGCAATAGCAAACAAACCATCTTCTCACCCCTACCTGCAGTCCCTCCAGATCAAGGTTGAAGCACACTGTCATTCTATGGTTCAATCAGTACTCGTTCATTGGTCAGAAATGTTCAGTCCCCAAGGCTGCAAACCTAGTACCTTTAACCAGCACTAAATTAACATTAATATTAAACTAAAAAGATTCCCAAATAATACGTTAGTGAATACACAGTGAAATGGCACACAGATCCAACTACTGAGATGTCTAGTAGTTATTTTATATTAAGGGTTTTTTTTAAGACTTATTTTATTAAGCTACTAGAAAACAGACGTAGTCCGGGGCAGGGTATTAGAGCTCTACATAGGCTTCCACATCTCCAGGGAAAATATGTCCACAATTCCATATTTTGTCTACAGTATCTATTGGTAGATGGTGAGAGTAAAGGGATGTAAAAGGTTATTTTCATACTCATACAAAAATGATGAATGGCACTTTCTGCTTAATGGAAGAATTGGCAGAAACTGAAAGTCCAAAGCTAAGGGTCAGAGTCTCTTTGATCCATCAATTACTGCATCTTCATTTAACTATCCTCAAGTCTAATAATAATTCAACCTGACCTTCGCTATTAAAGGCAAAGTTAAACCACTGATTTAAATACATTTTATGCTAAACAAGAATAGGATGAATACTACTGAAATGCAAGGTCGGCACCAAAGTTCTGGTATTACACTAATGAAGATGCATGTTTAAGCAGTATGTTTTTCAAAGCATTTCTTATACAGAATCAGGCATACATAAATTAATATATTACTAACTGTGCTGTCAACTGCTACACAATCATGGTACATAATATAATATGGGCTAGCTACCAGCTTTCATCAACATTCTTTCATTTCAATAACCAGTCCTGCAAAAATGTATTTCATTGGCCACCTTCCATGCACAGACTGCTAGGTCAAATGGAGAAATTTGTGCCTATTTTAACATGAACATCACTTCATCAGATTCACATACAAGTAAAAGGGGGGGGGGGGTGTCTTACTTGAACCTAGCTTCCACTTCTTTAACAGCTTGTTGGTATTGCTCCGTGGTTACTTTGTAGAACTGTGCACTCTGAAAAGAGAGGAGAAGAGTGAAAACTTCATGACCTAGAAAATATTTATACAATGGTGAAAACATTCTTGGCTCTCTACAGAATGTGTAAAGAATCCAGGTCCTCACACTGAACATCTTAAAGGATAATTCTGACAAATAAAAGGTGGGATAATTGTTAAACTACAAGATGAGGAAGCAGCATTATCGGTGAGTAATTCACTGCAGATATAGAATGGAAAGTTTTCATATCCAGAGAAAATATTCCATACAGAAAAATGTTTCCATGCCTACTTGGGATGACAAGTCGAATTTTTTAAAATGTTTATAAACCAAAAGTCCCCCAAAATTTGGTCAGGGTCAAAATGTTTAACTTCAGTTTTGACTTTACTGTAGCTTAAATTTCTAAACAAAAGCCTGTTTAAAGTCATAAAATTGGAATTTTTCATTCAGAAAATGTTGAAACAAAATATACGGACAGTTTAAACTTCCTCAATTTTTTTGTGTTAAAAAAATTAGTAGAAACTGACTCTTTCCTCAAAAAAGTTTCAGTTTCAACAAATCTGCATTTTCTGATGAAAAAGCTTTTAGTCAAAAAATTCTGAACCAGCATTAGTTCTTTGTATAGCAGGAAGGCTGCATGAAAAATTGGTTTTAAGGAAGAATTGGAAGGAGGAAGAAGATGAACACAAATTAGGAGGCTGTTGCCACTGTTGAGGGATTCATAATTTTTATATGAATGGATAATCCATAAATGGAATCCTTATTTTTGTGTATGTATTTACACTTGTGGACACTCAGACTTTGTGTGGAGGTGATATTCATGTCATAAATTTCAGTTATGTTATAAATTAACCTCTCCTCCTCTGACTGTCCAACTGGCTCTTTGCTAACTAGTTCATCTCTTTCTAACTTATTCTAATATTCCAAACTTTTAGTAACTTCCAACAGCTGGTATTTTATCTTTTAAAAATCAAGCTACCTTTGTTAGTTTGACCCTTTCACCAACAGAAGTTCATCCAATAAAAGTCCTGCCAGGATGCCTACTCATCAACTTCTATGTTGCTACACCTCTCCTCACTGGGAGTTGGCATCAGTGCCAAAAATTCTCTTCTCTCTCCCACACAATCTCTGGATTTCATCAGAAATCCACCTTGAATTCTATCACTGCAAGAGCTTATCTGCCAGAGGATAGATTCCAAACCATGAACAGTATCATACCTCAGATCACAGATAACACCTCGAGTACTGGTCAAGGCAGGGTGAGTGTGGATGAATGGAAGAAAGGACTCACATGCTCTCTAGACTGCTCGTAACTCCAGGACCTTGATGTGCATCTTTCAGAACTTGGAAACTAGCTCTGTCCTGCTGTGGAAGGCTGTAGGTAAACTCTGCAAACTTGGTGTAATTCAGGAAATTGAATGTAATTATTAGTGCCTGGTAATTAGCTATCCTGAACTGGAGGCTGGATAAGACGACCTTTCTCCCCGACAGATCCAGGTATTTGCCCTTTTAAATCAGAATTAGTAGACTGAGGATGTTGCTGTGCAGCACTTTTAGAAGCAGAATGGACTACCAGGGAGTTGGGAGCAGGGTGAGAAAAGAAAATTTGGCTCCTTTGGGTGGCGCGCAGTAGTGTTTCTCCAAGCTCTTCGGGGTGGCAGGGGTGTGCCAAAATTCCTAGCTGGCTCACGTATGGCTTCATTAGCAGGAAGAGCTATTCTATTGGATCTGGAGGAGTGGAGGATATCCAAGAGTTCTGGACCTCTTCAAGAGGAATCTGAAGTACTCCAGCAACTCTGTGCAAGCGGTCATGGAAATGTTTGAAGTCATCGGGGGAGGGTGGAGAGAAGGAGATGTAAGAGTCAATGCTTTGTTTGGAGATGAAGACAGCATCTTACTGGTTCTGGCAAACCCTCTGGAACTGGTGTGTAATGTTCCTCCTACTCTTACGCTGGATCTGGGGGCTGAACTGAGAGCCCCCATAGAGGGGAGGCAAGGAGTGACTACTTAACAGATCATATTGATTCTGCCGCAAGATACTGGTCTGAAGGCCCCCAATATGGTCAGTGGGGAGGGTCAATGGGGCGGGGGCAATAGGTGGTTGCAGGGGCTCCCTTAGCATGGGATAATAGCGGCTCCAAGTTAGATGAAAGGGAAGCAAGTCCCAGCCTGGTGCAGGTCTTTTGGAAAGCACAAGATACATAGGCTGGGGGGTGGGCGGAGGGAGTGGTTTGGAACCTCCCAATGAAGAGAAGGCTGATTCCAGTTCCAGTGGTGGTACCAATGGTGCTTTTGCAGGGGAGCTGTATTCTGTGTATGGGACAGGTAGCAATAAACTCTTCTATCAATCAACTCCCTTGGTGGTGTTATTACCTCTTTAGAGATGAGGCCTGATTGCAGAGGGTATTCCAGATCAGGGAGAGTGAAAATGTTCAAATTTAGGGGGTTTACTTGTTCAAGCCACCGAGGAAAACAGTTCTTGAAAATGACAATGATTAGACTTAGTTGGTACCGACGGAGCCTGGGTTTTGGAGGTGCCGAGAATGATGGTACTGATGGAGACCAATGCTTATGGGTTTTTCTTGTCATGCCTCTGGGATTTAAGACATCCTAAGTTCTTATGGGCTGAGCTGACAGGCTTACTTAGAGGTGAATCCGTCTTTTCTGAAGAGGATTGAGAGTAAGATTTAGTCTTATGCTTATGAGAGTGCTTCCTGCATTTCTGACAATATCCTGCGGGGCAGCCTGTGGGGGTAAATTCTCCTGCACCAGATTCAGACTTTGCAGCAGAAGATGCACTCCTTGCTGAATTGGGCCTATATACATGGAGGATTTCTCAGCCTGGCTCTGATTGGGTTTCTCCATGAGGTATTTGAGGAGACAGTTTCCACCCTTCTTGAGTATGGCTGGAGAACGACTGGCAGGCACTACACCTCACTGTGATGTGGGCTTCCCAAAGGAAGCACAGTTAGCATTACTGTTTGTTGTGGACCAAGAAGGATCATGGGCAGGACGACAGAGTTGGAAGCCCAGAGAGTCCTGGGCATAGTCCAGTATCTGAACAGGGCCCGGTGTGGGAGTGGTCCCAGGAGACTAATCTAAACACTAACAGATCCATAAAACACTAAATTGTAGAAACTGTAAAAACTATTTACAAAACTAGAACTAATTCTTATTTTGTAGGTAGCTATGGACACTGAAATTTCCAACCTAGGCCACGGAGCACTGAGAAAGAACTGGAGAGACAGTTGGTCATTCCCACCCTTTATTCCCTCAGATGGAGGCACAAGGTGAACCAGGGCACATGTGCTGACCAGAATATGCTACTTTCAAATTATTCAGCTCTGGGCACATGGTTAACCCACAGTGAAATATAATAGGGACCATCACTCAAAGACGATGATGTTTTTGTCTTATCATTTGTCCATGTGAGTTTATTTCAGAGCATAATGATGGTCTTGTTTTACCAACATAGTTGTTATTGGGGCATTTAGTGCATTAGATGAGGTACACCACTTCTTGTGATGGGCATGTGTAGGACCCATGAATTTTAAAAGGTGCGTTTTGGGGGCTATTGATCATTGTAGCAGCAAAATTATGTCTTCAGGTTTTGCATCCATTTGTTATGGCAGGATATTGGTGCGTTGTGGCATGGGAAGCTTCATCTGATGGTGAGCTTGGAGAGGTTGGGGGGTTTGAAAGCCAGAAGTGGAGGTTCAAGACAGATTTATTTCATGATTTGGTCCCCATCCTGATCTGTTTCCAGGTGTTGAGTTGTGGGGGAGGAATGAGGACAAGTGATGATGTCATTTTCCCCTTTTATAGTTTCTGCCATGTGGAGGAAACTTAATTGTCCCAAACAAAGCCCCCAGCACAGTTTGTGGAAAAGTATAGGCACAAGATTGAGTCTAGTACTGGCTAAGCATTCATAGGAAGCACACCTCCCACCCAACCACAGGGTGGGGATAAGCTTCTTCTAAGGCCCATGGTGTTACTTAATGGGCCATCAACTTTTACAATGTGTTGGCCAGACTGGATGTAAACTACTTTGTGGGTGTCATTCCAGGAGCAAACACATTTGAAATACTGGTACATAGTCTATATCCATAACTTCAGATACAATGACAGCATACGTAATCCAACAGGATATTAATGTTCAACAGATCAAGACTTTTAGAATGATATCTTACAAGGCATACTTTGTACAAAACATCATAATTACATCACCATGGTAATATGGGGGGGGGGGTCAGTGTGTTGTTTTGGGGTACAGAGTGTCACAATTATCTCATCCATCTTGTCTCTCCAGAAATGTATTTCCATCTTCTCTAAATTCTGGAATGTCTTTCACCCTGACTCCACCAATTGCCCACTTTCAAAATGCAAGACAGGCAAGATTCAACCCATGGGCAGTAAAAACTTTTCTATACCCAAAAATGTTGGAGCTTCACAGTGGGATGCACAATATTCTAAGACAACTGACTAACAAGTTGTGACACTTTATGTCTAGATAATGAACTTTTTTGTAATTTTAAAGAGGTTTTTATGGCTTGATCTGAGCTCATCTGAACTCCATGTCAGCACAATTGGACTTAGGGTAGATAAGCTGAGACACTGGGCTTCACAGTAGGAAGAATAAAAACAGAAGTCAGTCAGATAAAACGGTTCAAAACTTCTTTAAACTAGTTTTTCTGTAACATGTGCGTCATATACAGAGCACTTGATGTGGTGTGGCACAATGGGTTTGTTGGCATTTGCTAGAACTGATTTATGGCATTGACACTCTTGAATAATGTGGCATCACAAAAATCATGCCAATGAAATCTTTATTTCACACCATACTATGACATATTCCATTTTTTTACATAAGTTTTTTACTCAAGTTTTAAAAGTGTGTAATTGTTTACACATCAGTGTTACAATTCAAGGTTAATCACTATGGCATCCATGAAACATTTAATCTATTTAGATGGCTACAACACAGACCATGGAAACCATGGACTGCTTTTAAGGTCAGGTGTGACAAAGCCCTGGCTGGATGATTTAGTTGGGGATTAGTCCTGCTTTGAGCAGGGGGCTGGGCTAGATGACCTCCTGAGGTCCCTTCCAACCCTGATATTCTATGATTCATCATTCTAGATTTTTTTATATTTTATTTTTTATTTTTTTGAGAAAGACACTATTATTTAATTGGGACTGACTGTAACAAGAACAGTTTACAAAAATTCACTGTAATGCCTTAGCCTTGATCTTGAGCGATCATCCTTTTGTGAATGCAAAAGCGGATTTGGTCTTCATGATCAGTGGATCACAAGAGCTTTCCTGAGCAAGTGTTATCTGTGCCAAATGAGGTTATAAGAAAAGCCACAAAGCGAGTTACTGTATTGGAAACTGATCTGAAACCACAAACTTATTTCACTTAGTACTAAAAGAGCAACTCTTTCTGGAAAGGTGAAAAAATAGACATTTCATCCTCCGAGCCACTGTGTCCTCTAAAGGTTTTCCTAATAAATTATGAACTAACTTGAGCTCTTCTGAAATCAAAGAAAAGAATACTAAGCTCAGAAGAAGGGTGGGATTAAGTTTCAAGTCAAAACATTACCACAAATTATAACAAATGGTGCAACACATACCGCAGTCAAAAGCACATAAACCGATCGCAGAGGGCACAGTGGTCTACTGCACTCCTGCTTCTGTGATCCGGACCTAATCATTCATTTGTATGGGAATTGAGGTTTCATGCACATGACTGGAGGTAGCACATTTTTTAATAAATCAGTAAGAAAATGAAAATGGAATCGTCTTCACACCACTGACCCCTTTAAATTTAAGCAATCTTGGCTGCCCAATGACAGTTGCAGCCAGGTTTCTTGGATGTAGATAAAATCAATAGGTATGTGATTAGACAGTACACTGACTATAGTGTGAGCAGGGACAGGTCACTAGTTGAGATGATGAATAGCCCTCTATCAACCTATAGTCCCCTACGATGCTAACATTTACTATAATCTTATTTGGGTTGCAATTTATCTTTCTTGTTTCTGATCAATAAAGATGAACACAACAGTTGTAAGGATCGATTGTAATTTTTTATCATTTTCAAGCATGAAGGTGCATTTCTGACACACAGACAATATTCCAAGTGTACTTGTTCTATTTTTTTTAATTGCAGTTTGAGTGATCAAATGAGTTGCTACTAAGAAGCCATTTGTCATCTTAGATTGAGTTTACCACGTGTTTCTGTGTAATACCTTCCCTTTAGAATTCACTCAGGATTTTCTTTCGGGTATATAATTGTTTACAATCCAGAGATGAAGTCATTTTTTAAAAATCCTCCCCACTTCTTAGAATAATTTCACCAGTAGTTAATGCTGAAATATTGACTAGAAATGATGCTTGCTATACATGCTGTCAATTAGAAATCACATTACTGCATTGTCCACTAATGCACTAGCAGAGTAATGGTTGAATAGCTTTTTATTTCCTCTACTGTTCATGTGGAGTAGTCCCTCAATACCTCAATAAATACACATCAGTGTTGCATGTCTACTGTACATGCACACACACGCTATACTATAATTATTTATTACATACCAGAAAAAACATGTTAAAAGAACATTAAGGTTACAAAGTCAAGCACTCAAAAGTTAGGAAACACCAGAAATAAGAATCAGGGAGGTAGCCGTGTTAGTCTGGAATAGTAGAAGTAACAAAGTCCTGTGGCACCTTAAAGACTAACTTTATAGTTAGTCTTTAAGGTGCCACAGGACTTTGTTACCAGAAATAAGGTTACCTGTACAACCTTAATTCTGCCCCCTTCTGCATATGCATTATGATAGTCTTTAATTATATGATCACATACTTTCCCCATACAACCGCTGCTTCAATCAACGCACGTCTGTACTCACTGAATGGGTAGCTAGTCAATATTTCTTTTTATCCTCATTGCTCAATATGTGGCCCAGGCATTACTGAGCGCACACCATCCTATTGAACGCAGAATTATTAATTGCCTCATGAATTTTTCTACGATGCCCTCCCCATAGTATCTTAAATGTGATTAAACTGGGAGGTCGTATTAGTATACCTATTTTAAACATAGTGCATTGGTGCAGCCACTACTGAAACGCTGTGACGAGTCCTGGTCCCGCAATTAAAGAAGGATGTTGATAAATTGGAAAAGGTTCAGAGAAGAGCTATGGGACTGATTAAAGGATTAGAAAACATGCCTTATAAGTGACTGACTCAGAGCTCACGCTATTTAGCGTAATAAATAGAAGGTTAAGAGGTGACTTGATTACAGTCTTAAGTATCTACATGGAGAACAAATACTTAGTAATGGAGTCTTCAATTTAGCAGAGAAAGGTATAATACAAGCCAATGGCTGGAAGTTGAAACTAGACAAACAGGAAAAAGGACTACATTTTAATAGGTTCAAGAATAGCAGCCATGTTAGTCTGTATCCGTAAAGAAAGCAAGGAATACTTGTAGCACCTTAGAGACTAACCAGTTTATTTCAGCCTAAGCTTTCGTGGGCTCTAGCCCACTTCATCGGATGCATAGAATGGAACAGAAGTAAGATGCATTTATACACACATTCTGTGTGTATAAATGCATCTTACTTCTGTTCCATTCTATGCATCCGATGAAGTGGGCTAGAGCCCACGAAAGCTTACATTTTAATAGTGAGGGTAACTAACCATTGGAACAATTTACCAGAGGTCATGGTGGATTCTCCATAACTGACCATTTTTAAATTGATGTTTTTCTAAAAGATATTCTCTATGAATTATTTTGTGGGAAGGTCTGGGTCATTACACAAACTGCAATCTATTTCTCCATGCTAAGTATCCCCCCTACTGTTACTCACACCTTCTTGTCAACTGTTTGAAATGGGCCATTCTGATTATCACTATAAAAGTTTTTTTTCCCTCCTGCTGATAATAGTTCACCTTAATTAATTAGCCCCTTAGAGTTGGTATTGCAATCTCCACCTTTTCAAGTTCTCTCCCTGTGTTATATACAGTATATATCTTCCTACTGTATGTTCCACTCTATACATCCGATGAAGTGGGTTCTAGCCAGCGAAAGCTTATGCCCAAATAAACTGGTTAGTCTTTAAGGTGCCACAAGTACTCAATCTATTTCAAAGACATTCTTTGGACCTGTGTCATGCAGGAGGTCAGACATAACAATCACAATGGTACCTTCTGGCGTTGGACTCTGAAACACAGTGAGGCAACAGAAGTTAGGATGTAACCAAGTCCAGATGACTGTAATGGTGTTGGGCATGCATTTCATTTAGTACCCTTTTTTGTACCCTTTGTTATAAGTTTCTTTAAAAAGGTATACTAAAATCAATTGGGTCTTGTGCAAGTAGTGCATTTTCAAAAAAATGTTGATTTTGGTTGGTCCTGGGTACATGGGGACTTAACCTACTATGTAAAATAAGGTACACTTTAAACTAAAATATTCCAGATGGAACAGAGACAAATATAGCTAACAATAATGGGATAAGATTAATAAAGGAAAATGTAATCTGAATATTAGGGAACACATTTTAATTGTGTCAGCCTCTGGAATAATCTTCCTCCAACAGAAGCAGTGGAAGCCACATGTTATGTAGGAATAGGGGCAGAATTCTCTTTGCTAGGTAGCAATGATTTTAAAGTTTTGTATTAGAAAACAAGTTCCTACAGGCGCTTACAAGTTCAGTTGTTTCACTGTATGTGGAACCTCAAAGCAAAAGTGTATTTTTTATCTATACTGAAAATCTTCAGACGGTTTTCAGCAAGTTGGAAGCTCTAAAAGTTCTTGTGTCATCCAAGCTGATAAAAGGTTATCAACAGAATCAAGAGAATGCAAGAACCCTTGTTAAATTTCACTAAAGCAGTAGTACCAATATATCCTATTTCATACCAGAACTCCTTTTTCCTGTTGAAGTTTTCTTTTGTTCCTTTAGCTTTTAGAACCTGAACAAATTCAGTAGGAAGGTGTTTTCCACATACAGTAAAACCTCCATTTAACGGACTAATTCGGGCAAGGGGGTGTCCATTAAATCAAAAAGTCCGTTATTTAATTAAAAAAAAAACAAGCTGTCTGAGCAGCAGCCCGCCCGCCACAGGGTCGGGGCGGCAGCTCCGCAGCCCGCCCGCTGCTGGGACCCGGGCGGGAGCCGGCAGCCAGCCCGCCCGCTGCTGGGACCCGGGCGGGAGCCGGCAGCCAGCCCGCCCGCTGCTGGGACCCGGGCGGGAGCCGGCAGCCAGCCCGCCCGCTGCTGGGACCCGGGCGGGAGCCGGCAGCCAGCCCGCCCGCTGCTGGGACCCGGGCGGGAGCCGGCAGCCAGCCCGCCCGCTGCTGGGACCCGGGCGGGAGCCGGCAGCCAGCCCGCCCGCTGCTGGGACCCGGGCAGCAGTCGGGAGCCAGCCCGCCCGCTGCCGGGACCCGGCAGCAGTCGGGAGCCGGCAGCCAGCCCGCCAGCTGCTGGGACCCGGGCGGGAGTCGGGAGCCGGCAGCCAGCCCGCCAGTGGCTGGGACCCGGGCGGGAGTTGGGAGCCGGCAGCCAGCCCACCAGTGGCTGGGACCCGGGCGGGAGCCAGGAGCCAGCCCGCCTGCTGCCGGGACCGGGGCGGCAGCTGGGAGCCAGCAGACGGCTGCCAGGGAAGGGGACCGGGGCCGCAGCAGGGAGGGGTCGCGGTGTGATATTTATCAGAAATTTTGTCCGTTGCATCCGAAGTCCGTTAAACCGAGGTCCGTTAAATCGAGGTTTTACTGTAATCTATTTAAAGATTTTTACTTAATAGTTATGTTGTTAATAGTTTATTTGACAAAGAAAGGGACATGGTCCTTTTATACAAGACTAAAATCTGGCTTTTATTAGAAGTTAGTGCCATGAAAGATAAAAACAAATCGCTTAATTTTCTGAGGCTAATCACCTTCAGCTCCCACTAAAGGACACAGAAACTTTGAATGCTTGGCATTTTTGAAAATCAGGCCAGAAATTTAAAAGTAAAAGCTCCTCACACCCCAAAGGCTTAAAAGTGATCATGATGAGATACAAATTCACTCAACAATAGCTACAACTACAATGACCCTCCACAATTTCTTCCGTAATAACTTTCTCAAGGTTATTTCCATCTCTATGCCTAATGCAATTAAAATACATATGTTTGCATCCATTGAATTCTGACATCAGGGTCTGCTTCTCTCCAATAATATTTCTAACATAGGCCTGGACTACCTAAATAGCTGGGTTGTGCAGTGAGGGATTCCTCCAGGGACAAGAGAGTAAGGAATCTCTCTTGCGTCAGTCACTTCACAACAATAAAACTGATGTGAACTCTAATCTAGCCTCGGGGCTGGTGTCCATACTGCTTGTTCGCCAATATATGGGGCTAAGAAGAAAGGTTGGAAAGTCTGTGGGTAGTTCTGCCCCCAAATCTATGTTGCACAGTGATGCACAGGGAAACACATGCAGCTAGGTTTCTTAGAAAACACAGGATGCGTATCTCCTGCGGGGGGCTCCCTAATTCCCCACCCACTGTGCAAACGGGTTCTGTTGCACAAGGGTCCTTGAGGCCCTGGTAAAGGGGCTAGGATTCATCTGTAAGAGAGATGTTAATTGTCTCCATTTATCTGAAAGGGATTGAGCTTTGAAGCTTCTGAAGATGCAACAAGTGGAACAAACGAAGGGATGGGGAAGAATGCAAATCTAAATAGATAACATTACCTATTATAAAGGCAAACAACGAGCACAACTTCATGGTCCAAATCCTGTTAAAATGTTTGTTAGAATACTTTTTACATCTATGCCTCTCTCTTAATTGATTTTAACTGTGTCATTGGAAAACCAGATGTACAAAGTATATTACAAGTGAATTTGTATGTTGTTCAATATATTATATTTATTCTTCCCTGGATACTATTGAAGTATTGCATGAAGGAAGTTATCAAATTGCAAGTCCGTAAGATCAGTGCCCTTATCAAAGTTCTTTATACTAGATTCCAGTCATTTATGATCTCCCTCATTGGGTCTGATTGCATATATATTTCTTCCATCCTATAAATGAAGGCTTCCGAAAAGCAGATATGATTTCCAGCACTAAATGTTCAGTATTGTGATACATCTCCTAAGTTTGCGAAAGAGAGCATATTAGATCAGCAAGTGGAGCAGAGCAGAGAATTCAGCTATAACCTTTACATCTGAGCTTCCAAGTTCAACTTTTAGGCACACTTGGCTAATATAACTATTAATGTCTCTAAAGCCTCTCCCAAGATACGCTTCGCTTCACTTTTCTATCTTACTAGAACACTGATCTCTAATTGGTTAACACTCAGAGCTGTCAAAGAAAATGAAAACCTTTACTAAAAGGACAAAACTATTCAACATTCTTATTGGTAGTCACCCTACCATCTAATCTGCATGTAATTGTAGCATATTCTCTAATACAAATGTTCTCAATCTTGAAGGCATATGCTCAGACGCACAACTATATTTAAACATCCTATTGATGACAGGATGCCTAATCAAAATGAGCCCTGTTTACAACTTTTCTTCCAAGTCTCACCATATTTTCAATATTACATGTTACAAATTACATTCTCACTAAGGAAGCATATTATTTCTCAGTATTCTAAAGGGCTCTGTCATTGTACACTACTTCAGAACACTGAGGAACCTTAACTGGCAAGTGAGAAAACGGCACCATTCTCACATCTATACTGCTCTCAATCTACTGCCAGCTGCATATATGCAGTAACTATAATGGCATTTACAAATGGATGTCTGATATTTAAATTACATACCAGCTTTCATCCCAAAGGATACCAGTGCATTTTATAAGCTTACATTCAAACTGACTATAAAGGAATTATTTCTTTTACCACTAAAAGAAAACCACCTCTGGAGTAAAATGTGCCAGCTGATTAATATTCAGCAACACTTCCAAATGGTTTAGGTCCAATAGTAAATAGCTCACTACAGTGGAAATTTAGAAGCAGAATATCATTATCAAAGTAAGAATTTGGCCAGGACACTTTGGTTCACACACCAATCTTGCTTACAGCACCGTGCGATTTGTAATGACCATCATTGGTCAGAACTGCTGTTTCATATCCTATCTACAAAATGGCACTACAGGATTCCCGAGGACTATGCTGAGGTAGTGATTCAATATTTATTCAGCAGAAGAGTGCTACCTCCTGAATCACCAATGCTGCACTTTTGCAATACTTAGATGCTCCTTGAAGATCTCAAGATATTCACCTGCACTGGCTTCTCAGCTTATGATACCTGACGGGATCACAGAACAGTCTTACTACAGCTATTTCTAAAAGCACTTATCGCCTCATGGTGTTTAAGGGCAGTGAAATTACATCACTTGGGATGGAATAATTTCCTGAGCTGCTAAGAGTAAAGAAACATTGACAAGATGGGACAGGAGTCCTATGTATGGAGAAATACACTATTCCTGTTGTTTAAGTTTGAAACCCATGTGCACACACTAGGAAGAGGGCCCTCTAATTAAAATCATAAGACATTCATTAATTTTAGAGGTAACAAAGAGTCCTGTGGCACCTTACAGACTAACTAACGTATTGAAGCACAAGCTTTCGTGGGCTAATACCCACTTCGTCGGATGCAAGCCAAGTCTTTAAGGTGCCACAGGACTCTGTTACCTCTGCTATTCCAGACTACCACTGCTACCTCTCTGATTCTTGACATCATTAATTTTAATACATTGAACACCTATGCAAACTACATCTGCTAAATGTCATTAAATGTACAGCAGGGCAATTTTTTTCACCTTAACAGTAAATTTGCTAAAAAAAAATTGCAGTTCTGGGACAATTGAGATTATTGGCAAATTCAGGTCAAATCTGGCAAGGAGATTCAGCTGAATAAAATATATACAGGATTATTATTTTTTAAATGTCCACCAGTTTTGCATTGAATCATCATTTCATTTCAAAATATCATTTCAAAACTGTTTTGTTTCAAAATGTCATTTAGCAATGATATTCAAAATGTTCTGTTCAGCCCAAAAAACATTTTTCAGTCACACCTTAGTGAGAAAAAAAAATCAGTTTTGATACAAAACTAACAATTATTTTCTCCCCTGATTTTTCAATTCAGCCCTCAAACTGAAAATATTTTTTGCTCAGCTCTAATTATTCTTTGCAACCATGTTTTCTATACATATGTGGCAGTTTGGGGCATCTGCCCTCCATCCAGTTTCCTTTGTGAGTACCAACAGCAAAAAGAACTCAACATCATCTCCTTTTATCAGTATCTATGCCTTCTTGTTAATGCTCACCATCTCAAAGAGTCCATACTTTCTTCTTTGAACACTCCTTGTGATATTGAAAACAATCACTTCAAGTTCTTCCTATCATTCTCCATCTTACTTCTCTTTTCCTTTTACAAAAAGATTCCTTGGTCATATTTATGTCCACTCACAATTCTTTGGTTTTCACTGTATTTCCTGATTGTTCTTCCAACATCATTTTCTCCTTCAAGCCTTTACTGTTACAATATCTTGCCAAACACCCTTCTTGTTTATTCAGCTGTTGATTGTAGGTGTTTACTAATAACACTATGCTGTCTTCTGCATACACTTCTCCCAACCACAGTTTTAGCCTTACCACTCTAAGTTCTTTTTTCCCAGTCAAACTAAGCATTGTTACCCCTACAGTTCAGAGACAGCATTCTATTTGTGCAGAACCTATATTCTCCAGAGATCTACGATATACTAACTACCAGTCTGCACCAATCTTTAGCCACCTCTTTAGCTTGCATTCTGCTGCTGTTTACAGAGTCCCAAGCACAGTACCAGTGCATTTCTATGAAAACTAAAATACCTTCAAACATCACTTTCTTAGGGTTGCTTCATAGTTTTTCAGGTCTGGTTCACAGGACGGAAGAATATGCTTCTATGTTGCTCATTCCAGCATGAACCAGGTCTACTGATCCCTCAGTTCTTGCTTGGGAGTTGTCCACCAAGATTGGTCTCTTACTGTGGCACCAAGAAGAAGATATGAACTAACCACATTTTAGACTGTAATCTATTTGGGACAGGGACTGTCATCATATTTTTGTACCATATTGTAATGTAATAACCTACATCAATGGGGCCTATCTATTTATGGCCTTTAGGTGCATCCACAATATAAATGTTCAACTGTAATTCTGGGGAGAACATACACAGTAGAATACACTTTTTCTAAGTGTCAAGTTTCCTGCCACAACAACTCTGTTTAATTCTCCTTCCCTCACTATGAGTAATGGATCTATCCATCCAAATGTCCATACCATGCTCATTACCATGATATATGGATGGACCTATACATGGACTTTTACATTTTGATTCCTGCACTTCACTGCATGTACCCAGCTGTCTTTACCCCATACTCATGAGTATTTAGAATGTGCTTCACATTTTCAATCCCCTCTCCCCCTTGTTTTACTGCATAACACTGGCCTCATCTACACCTGAAATTCTCATGCCCTAAACACGGTGACTTGTCTTTCAAATCTACTGTGGTAAAACACTAATTTCACAGTTATGAGATTTAGCAAATGTCTTTCAAGATGTAATTCACTGTAAAATTACTGCAAGTTACAATAATTATTTGCAACACTGCCTACTGCCATATTTATTTTTACATTCTCCTGGGTGTTGTGTAAAGTGACAAATCTAGTTTTCAGAATCAGCATTCTTGAACTTATAATGTTCAATGAGCTGACTACATGCTCTGTCCTGTGGATGAATTCACTAAGAAAGCATCACATTTGTGCTACCTGCAAATTGCAGCTTTCCACTTTATTCTACCACCCACCTCATACTATCCCTAGAGCCTACAGCAAAAGAGAAGCAAAATAATATCGGTCAGTAAACTTTTATTCTATTTACCACTGGAAAACTGGCAGTTTAAAATTTTACAAAGGTTGTGGCAAACCCATATATTGTTTAAGACTGACATCTTTAACATAAAAGTCTGAGATTGAGTAGCTCTGCTCTAAATGAGCATGTTATGTTAGTTACTGCCAAATACAACAGCATTAGACTTTTTAGATTGTAAGCTATATGGGGCAAGGAATGTCTGTTTTATGTTTTGAGCAGTGCTGTGTACAGTTCGTACTAAATAAGTCAACAACAACAAGGAACAAAAACTTGGATGTGAGTAGAATATCTGGTTTAGTAGGTGATGTTAGGTACCAAAAATGTTGCAACAACAAGGAAAGAGAGCATGTGTATCTGCCTTGTGTCTGAATTCTTGTTTGTGTCTATTTCTTAATTTCTTCAAAATAGCATGTAATAGCGCATATAAATAAATAAGCCCTTGATCTAAGATCTACAGTAATGTATGGGGTTAAACTCTCAAATATGGGGGGAAAATAAAGATTTCAAACATGTCAGCCGAGTATCTACTCATTTCAAAGGCATGATTATCTTCCCATATTTCAAAGGAAAGCCCTTTTGAAAGATCTGGCACAGAAATATGCATGTGAATAGAAGCATATTGTAAAGTCTAAGCTTTCAGGTATAATGGTTCTCAGTTACAAGGTGTGCGAGGCTAGAATACTTGATTCTCTGTGGTACATTCAACAAAAACAGAGTACACCAGCAGCCTGGCATTATCACCTCTGTCCAGACTCCAATCTGATTAATGAAAATTTGTTTGATTGTGGCGTATAGCCCTTCTATAACTGTGGTAAGTTCTCCATAACTTCTGGGTTGGACCGTAATCATACTGCACAGATAAATGGATTTAGAAGCCAAAAAGCTCTGAAATGGTTAGGTCCAATATAAAAAGTAAAGTCAGTTGCCAAGCTCTTCTGTTTTGTGGGAGTGGGGGATCCAGGAATTCAGCCCAATCCATGGCTGATATGTATCAAAGAGGCTTTGATCTTGTCAAGGCAGCATCTGAACAGCAACTATGGGGCTTTTCCACCTAGCCCTTTATTTCCTGTTACCTCCTGTACCTCTATAACATCCCTCTCTTGCTATTAAAAGCAATTAGCAGCTCTGCACTGGTCAGCAGGGACTGCTCATAAGTAATGCAGCAGGACTATTGAACCCTCCTCAGAGGCCATCCTACTGAAGCCAGCAGTTAGCCTCAGTGCGGAATCTAGACCTGCACTTCACAGTGAACATCACATGACATATGGTACCTCTTTTCCCACTGCCTCCTTTGTCAGCTATAGTATGCCTCAGGTAGGACCAACTCCTGAGGTCTTGGTCTTGATTCATTCCTTACTCTGGCAAAACACTCACCGAAGAGACGATGCAGGCATCAGATTGTTAACTCTTTGGGGCAGGGACCCCTTATACACTGTAAAAATCACACCTAAAAATATGGGGAAGATCTGTATGCTCAAAACAAGAATAAAAATTGATGTTCCATACTGTGTAATCATCCAGGGAGTGAACTGCATACTTTATATGAAAAATTGCTTTAATGAACAGCACAAAAGAAATGTAAGTTCAGTAGTTATAATCTGGAACTAATAATGTGAATTAAATTCCTGAGCTATGCTTTTCCCTGTACGCACATTTACACAAATGGTGATCCACCAAAACCTTGTGTGCTTGAATCACAGCTTATTGCTCAGTGAACCTCAAACAGCACTACAAAATCTATCAGCTGCCAGATGCAAATGACAGTTTTCCAGGCTCAGCTGCAGCAGTTCTCCTTTGCTGGAGAGAGCCCTCTATTCAATTGAAGGCCAAGTTATTAAGAAATTGTTTGTCGTCGTAGATTGGATTGATCATTTGTTTCCTGAATTCCTTTTCCTATCATTTACTCATTATACGCCTCCTCCTGATGGGAGAAGACATTTATTTGCTTCTGCATTTATTGCACTGGCAAACAAACATTCTGCAGCATTTCCTGGGGGTTCTCTCATTTATCTATTGGATAAGAGACTGAAGTTTTGTAAGGGCAGAAAAATTAAAATATCACTCAGGCTGACAGCAATGAAAATGAGGGTGTGTGTGTGTATGGGAAGGCTGCTTCTGTGCTTTAGGTTTACAAGTCTACTTACTAAAGAAGGTTGCAACATTGCATATAGCTACCACTTGTCGTATAATTAAAAAAATTCCTGGCTGTTTCCTAGCTGGATAAGCAAATATGCTGAAATATGTCATGTTCTAATGCACGTAAGAAAATGTTACTGCTACCGGTTTAAAATGGAAGATACATTTAAAATTATGTAATTCTGTTTTAAGGTTGTGTTGACATGATTAGGAACAGGAACAGTGTCAGGAGTTCTGGGCTGTGTTTCATCATGTCACTGACTCTGTGACCTCAGTCACGTCATTTAATTTTTGAAGTGGTTCTGATTCCCCACTTAGCAAATAAAGTTTATATTTGCCAGCCTCTCAGGAGTCAGATGGGCTGTATGTAAATCACTTGGAGACTTTCTGATGAAAGGAGTTACTGAATTATACCTTTATGCAATCAATAAGCATTTTAAAAAGTCTCTAAAAATTCAGCATGTTGTGTGTAATGTGATACACTTGAAAGAGTACGGTAGGATTTTCCTCAGTTGTTACTTTCCAAAGGTAAAGTCAAGCAAATTACTCAATCTGACCTATTTTTAAGTAAAAGACTTAATGGCACAGATTTCATATAATAATTTTTATTATTTATATTACTGTTTGTGCCCAGAGGATCAAAAGTCAGTTGAACTAGGCACTGTAAACACACACAGGAAGGACACAATTCCTATCCTAAAAATGTTACAATCTAATTTAAAACCAGATTTAAAAACACTTGGGTATAACAAGCAAACAAAGAGATTGGGAGACCGATAGACAGGGATAACAGAGAAAGAAGAGCATAGTAACAGATTAGCTACATACATATATAAAAAACTTGTCATGTCCCATATAACACAGGAACCGGTTTGTTATCGTTAATCGCATGTTTACTTGGTCAGTACAACCTCTTTCAAAAATTCCTTAATTACATATTTTAGTTTAGCTCTAGGAAAAAGGAGAGGACATCAATCCTACAGGATGGAATTATTTACTCTCTCACACCTTTCAGAATCAGATGCTACTTGCCAGTATATTATAGTCTTAAAGCAAACAAGGAGCAAAGCTGGCAGGAATAGTTCCTATTCTTCCTGACTTAAGGACTTTGCAGGTAAGAATCAGAGGAAAAATGGGTGGAATCCAGAGGAACTGTCCACTATAAACTTCTTTATAGCAAATATTGTTCCCATATCCCCAGTCCAACCCCACGTTTTCCCAGTTGTTTCATTTAATCTATATATTCATTCCTAGTAATAATTTGCACTGACATACATCAGAGGATCGCAAAGTACTTTACAAGTATCAAGAGTCAAGTTATTCTTATGAGGTAGATTGTTTACATGAGAAAAATCCTGACTCATGACGACTGAATATTATTGGACAACCAATAAGTTTCTATCATTAAACCTCCTAAGAGGTTAATAATATTGAGGTCCCAAACAACATTAACCATATTGCATACATGAATGCTTCTCAAACCATGATCCGTGGAGCCCTCCCTAAAGGTTTGCAGAAGAAAACATTAAAAATCAAGCGGGGAGGGATTCATGAGGAATCTCTCTTTTACAAAGTTGTCTGTAGAGCAGGGGTCTCAAACTCGAATGACCACGAGGGCCGCATGAGGACTAGTTCATTGGCCCGAGGGCCGCATCACTGACACGCCCCCCTCGCTGCCCCCGCCCCTACCACCACCCCTTCCATGAGGTCCCACCCCTACCCCGCCTCCTCCCCTGAGCGCGCAGCTCCCAGCTCCTCGCCCTGACAAATAAGGCATTGAATTTTCTCTTTTACCGCTGTGAAAAAATATAAATTCTCCCATTTGTCTTGGAAAAAACTCTTTTCTCCCATGAATGTTCTTTTTTTTTTTTTTGTGATAAAGTAATTTCCAAGACGTTTTAATCAAATATATTCACTTAATAATGCACCTCACTCAAAGGACCAAACAGGAACTTAGATCTACTTCTATTAAAGCACCTTCCTGGACGGGGATGCACTCACGCTCCACTCTTGCTCTGCCTCTTCCAACCTCTTCCCTGTCCCCTTCAAACCCCTTCATCAAAGTTCCCACCCCAACTCCGCCCCCTCCCCACCCCTAGTCCAACCCCTTCATCAAAGTTCCCACCCCAACTCCGCCCCCTCCCCGCCCCTAGTCCAACCCCTTCATCAAAGCTCCCACCCCAACTCCGCCCCCTCCCCGCCCCTAGTCCAACCCCTTCATCAAAGTTCCCACCCCAACTCCGCCCCCTCCCTGCCCCTAGTCCAACCCCTTGCCCAAATCCCCGTCCCTTTCTCCCCCTCCTCCCCTGTTCAGGAGCCCGCTCCTGGCCTCTCCCTCCCAGAAACCGCTAAGCTGCCAGAGAACTGCCTGGCCATAAGCAGAGCTGTGGGGAGTGGCGTGTGGGTTAGAAACACGTGGAGGAGTGGGGCGGGGGGGAGCTTGGTGGAGGGGCCGTGGGGAGCTTGGCGGGGGGGCCCGCGCGGGAGCTTGGCGGGGGGGCAGTGAATAGGGAGCTTGGCGGTGGGGTGGGGAGAGCATCGCGGGCCGCAGGGAAGGGCTTTATGGGCCGCATGTTTGAGACCCCTGCTGTAGAGTGAAGTAGTTATAGAACCTCAGGGCAATATATAAATAGTTGCTTCCTGACTGGTTGCAATGAGCCCAAATGAAAGTTAATATTCCCCTCCTTCTTGGGTCAGTAAATCTTGCATTCACTTACGTCAACAAGGGCCTGATTGTAGAGGTTCTAAACACCCAGGACTCCAATAGAAGTCAATGCTTAGCACCTCTGAAATCTACACTCAGTTTCCTTCTTGGAAATTTGTAGTTACAAATGAGTAAACGACAGTTACTTGTCCAAAATCATACTGCAATTCAGTAGCAGAGCCAAACTGGTTAGTCCTGACTCCTAGTCCCTTGATCTAATCAGATAAAATAAATTCCATCATGATTATGATAACGTTTCTGTCCTCTCTCTTCTAGATGTCTTATTTACTAGATTCACTGTAATCTGACAAAAATCTTTACTTTTGAAACAATCCCTTTAAAAACTTACTTTGTAAACGGCACTAACGAACACTATACTCAAGTAAGAGATGTTGAACATCAGCGAAGGCTCAGAAACAATACAAATTCACTGAGTGAGATTAGAACTAGAACAAGAAATAAAAGGTATTTTACCTGGAAAAGGGTAAGCCAAGATGTCTGGGTGAAAATAATTCAACATACAAAAGTTTAACAGGAAGAAGGCAATTTGAAAGAGCAAGTGAGTGTCTAAAGATTTGGAAGGAGACTTAAGGATGAATTCCAGACAGCAAGTTAGGTATGAACTTGCAATATATTATGGCATAAAAAGAGTGAAAGCTTTGGGTTGCATTTGAAGAGGAATCACATGACAATATAGGGAGGTGGTAAACATCTATACAGCATGGGAAAATTGGACACCAATACAAGAGAAGGATATAAAGCAGGAGGGACTAAGAAAAATTCTGTAAAAGTGATAAAAGGCGTAGAGGTAGATTTATGGAGGAAGATTAAAAGAACCATCAATACTTTTCCTTATATATTTCGAGATGGTTAGTATCCAAACATCAGGTATTACTATGTTTAAGACAAAATGAAGCACTGAAATGTGGTATAAATTATTGCTACCTAACACACAGTATTCTGCTATTGCTGATTTTTATACAAATTAAAGAAAATATAAAGCACAGGATGGACAGTTCCATATTTTGCTTTGCATTTGAAGTGCAGATATAATAATTTTCACAGCCAAAAAAAAAATATCAATTTCTTTTGCATATCTTGGGAAACTTGAAAAATGGATCATACAAACAGCCTCTATAAAATGTGGCTATTCCTGGTGCTACTGTATCTTTTAATAGAAACACAGTTTCTGATAAAGAAAAATAACCTGAAACATTATTGTATTTTTGTTTTATGTAGAAAAGGAAAAATTCTCTATGGAAAGAAATGTTTCTCTAAACCCGGGGTCCCCAGTGCGGTGCCCACAGGTGCCATGGCTCCCGTCAGGGCATTTGTGTGTGCCTACAGAAGCTGCAGCCATGTGCCTGCCTGTCGGGGACAGAGAACTCTGGGGCTGCAGGCGCCAGTGTTCTCTGTCCCCAGCACGCAGGCGCAGGGGCCGCTGCTTCTCTCCCCTGCTGGGCAGCGCGGAGAGAAGCCACGGCCTGTGCCTGCCTTCTGGGGACAGAGAACTCTGGGGCTGCAGGCTGCAGGAGCCGGTGTTCTCTGTCCCTGGCAGGCAGGCGTGGGGCCACGGCTTCTCTCCACACCGACTTTCTAATTTCCCCGGGGTGCTCGACCACTGCTCCACCCCAGGCCTTGCCCCTACCCTGCCTCTTCCCGTTACTGCCCTGTCTCCACTACACCTCTTCCCACCCCTGCCCCACCCTACCTCTTCCCACCCTCTTCTGCTCCCTCCCCCAAGTACACCCCTTCCTCCCAGCACCACTGAAGAGCTGATTTGCGGGGGTAGGGGGAGAGGCACTGGGGAGGGGGAGGGGAGAAGCTGATCAGCAGAGCTGCTGGTGGGTGGGAAAAGCTGGGAGGGAGGGGAGGAGCTGATCGTCAGGGATGCTGGTGGGTGCTGAGCACCCACTATATTTTTTTTCTGTGGCTGCTCCAGGGTGGAGCATCCATGGAGTCTGCGCCTTGCCTCCCATCCTCAGTCAGGGCTTGTAAAAGGGTTCCTGGAAGGCACGCCTATGATTACCTTCCACAATGCTTGTGCCCCGGGGGGTGGGGGGTGGGAAGGGGGATGATCCAGCCCCAGACAGATATGAGGCTTTTCGGACCCCTTTACATCAATCCATCCTATACTCAGGGGGTCAGAGTGGGGGTGAGGAACCTCTGAAGTTCTCTGTTGCACAGAAGAGCTCTGAAGTAGAGCTACTGTCCCAACCCCAATCTCAAGGGAGCCTTTCTAAGGATGAAAAGGGGCTGCCACATTCAAGGCCAATTCAGCCTCAGGTTCTCAGCTCCGACTGTCAAGAATAGATCAATTTAGTCCTAATTGTAATTATGGGGGAGAGGGACATGAATGAGTGTCTCAAATCTTTGTCAGTTCTTAGAAACAAAAATTTAGGAAGACTCGACATTTGTCAGTTAAGGAACCCATCCTGCCTAATTCCTTCCATCCCACTGACCTGTTCTCCTGCCAGGAACTCTCAAGGGGATCATGTTTTGCTGGTCAAATCCACATCTTGGCTGAATCAGACTGTTCTACTCACCTACAATGGTCCAAAATACCTTGTAGCCTAAGGAAAGGGCACTGAGCCGAGAGCCAGGATTTCAAATTTCATCTCTACTGAGTTGTGTATATTTTTGTGCACTTACCACCCCTTATTACTAAGACTTTATACTTGTAAAGGGAAGTGGGAGGGAAGTAACAAGTAACCTTATAAGGCAGTCATGTATTATTCCCCTGCCACTTCCCTTTACAAATAAAATTAACAGCAAGGCTGTAAAGGTGCAGGTAGAGTTGGGAATAGGACCCAGGTGTCCAATATGTCAGTCCCAAAAGTCTTTTCTCCTCAGCCACGCTGCCCTGAATAGGATAAATATATAGTAGCATCTGCCCTAGCCACCTTCACTGAAGAAAGACACCTGTCACACGCGGCTACTTGCAGAGGCCATGGAATGTTTTCCCCTATAATTTGACCACAAAGAAACTGTGAAGACCAACTACCTGTCATCTGTGACCAGCGACCACATTTTCTAACTCCTTTCAGAGCAGGGCACCCTGCCAGTAGCCACTGCTCTCTACTCTGCCTTCAGAGCTGGATGGCCAGAGAAGGGTGGCTACCAACTGGGCACACCCAGCTGCTGGCTGGGCACACAGCTCTGAAGACAGCACCAGCAGCAACAGAGAAGTAAGGATGGGTTCATATATTATGTAATATTAAATGTTTTTCATATTATTTAATGTACAAATACAATATAAGCCTTGAAAAATTGTTGGCGCCTGCCACACTCTTCTGAAAACATGAATGTGCTATTGGTCACAAAAAGGTTGGGGACCACTGCTCTAAACACTAATGTATTATTCAGTGTAGTGAATCTGCTTATTTTTTTTGTTAAGTGACATTTTCAGGGCTGCTATTGATTTGATGCAAGAAAATGAAAGATGGGAACGAAAAGAATTTTTTTAAAGAAGAAAAATGTCATGGAACTTGCCAACTGTGCTAAGAAGGCCTTAAAGCGAACCACCTTCCAAAATCCTAGTTGAGTCAATGCAAATTGTAGGCTAGCCTGTGCTAAAATGGTTCAGTTAAAGCCTAGTCTGCCTCCAAGGCCTTAGCTCGACCAGCTTAACAGGCACTAAAATGTAACCTGCCTTGTCCTGGCTAGAGTTTTGGAAAGCACTAGTTAGATCAAAACAGCTGATATAACCTAATATCCCATGTTTAAATCTTAGCCAAGGTATGGTCAGATGCTGTGACAAGTGGCACTATATACACAGCAACAGACAAAGAAGAGTGATAGCTGAATGGCACTATGACTTGTGACACATGATAGAAACAATGGTATGGCATGGAGTTAAGGGGCATTCTGGTGCTGGAAGAGTCACCTTTCAAACGTGATATGTAAATCAAAGTCTTGACCTCTTCCAATCACTAAAGATCCCAACCTAAGCTGCTGTCTCGGGATCAATGTACTGATTACTTATTATTCACATAGTATTTGCAAAATGTCAAGTGCTAAGCAGTTTTGTTATTAGTGCTGTTGTGTACAGTTATGGTTAGTGGTATAAAATATGTTAAAACGAGCCCAGGCACAAAAATCTATTTGCCCATCACTTAGCATTATGACTGACAGTATCAAAAAACTTTCTGATATTTTACTTGTTCAGCAAGGAAGTTATTCACCCTGGTCAACCAAACAAGTAGAACTTTGCCAGTCCGCCAAGTTACACCCCAGAGGTAAATTAATTAATTCTCAAGAACATTCAGAGACTTAATGTTTACAAAGCTCTCAGTTCCTCACATAAAATGTATTACATACAACTGCATGTTATCATCTAAACTCATTTTCCACTCTGATGGATCCAGCCCAAAGTCTCCAAACATTTTATCGATATCGTTGTCATTTGATTCTGAAAGCCATGAATGAATGAAGTCCAAACGTGTACAGAGAAAATGTGTTTGTTATACTAACTGCAGTTCTTAAACATAGGATGTAAGGAGCTGAATCCTTTCCCGGTTATAAAATTCTTGCTGATACAGTAATGCAATATCTCCAAAAAAAGGAACAGGGTGATAGCTTATTTATCTTTTAAATTAAGCTTGCTTACACTATTCCCAATATATTGTAGAGAACATAAAGGTTTGAATTGCTTTACATTGCTTTGTTATAAAACTTTTTGATTCTCTTATTATCTACACCTTGCAAGCTGCAGCTGAGTCTAAGAAAGGGTAAACAAAATACTGGAAAGTCGGAACAAACGTGAAACCCATATTGTTTGCATCTTAGTACTTATGTTCATTACAAACTCAAAAAAAGGCAAGACTTGGCTCTGAAGCTGAACTGTATATTATCTCCTTTTCAGAGCCCTCGGGCTATCATCACAAAGCACAGTGGTCCATTCTAAGCCCTGAATAGAGAAAAGGAAGAGATCATTAAATTATAATTTCCCTGCACAATTGGTATGAGCATTTCCTACCAACCGGATTAATTTGAACACAAGATCCCAGAATAAAGCTGCTCAGCAGAACGGATGGCAGTTTAATGTCTAGTAAATTTGATTTCTCTGAAAACCCTGACACATCATAATAGTGAAATCCTATTTACTGTAGCAAACAGGATGGATTATACTATTTAATACCTGGTATAGTGTGTGCCATCAGCTCACAGCTTTGTGCTCATCTTACCTTAAGGTAATACTCCTTGACAGCCTAAACGGTAAATAGAATCCCCAAATTAAGTGCCGATCCGATGATTTGTAAATCCTTCCTCAAAATTTAAGTCACCCAAAAAAATGGATTCAGGTAAGACTATTATTTTTCCAGAACTTATGCCTATATTCTTAGGCTCTGATCTGACAATAAGCTTTGCACAAAAAGACCCTCTGCACCCACAAGAACTACACTGAAATCTGCTAACAGAATTCTGGTCTGCCCACAGAATTCACTGCAGGATCAGGACCTCAGACTTTAAGCTATTTGAGACAGGGATTTTGTTTATCGCTGAGGTTGTATAGCACCTGGCATGATGCAGGATATTTCTAGGAAATCAGAAGCATAGAAACTTATTGCCTTGATTGAGCCATGGTCTGGCCAATATTAGGGCTTATTTCTTACTCACTCATATGAGACTGGCAGAAGTTAAATAATTTTATCATACACTAGCCTATTAAAAACTCCTTCATTCCTATTCCCACAAACAGGAGCATGATTCCTGTAAGGACAGAGCTGAACCTTAAATGAGAACTGAATGCAAGTTGTTTTACTTCCTATAAACTGTATTATTTATATAGTACCATAGATCTGCATGGCACTGTTAAGGTGAAGAGAGACCGCTAGCATTTCTCATGGATCTAAAAATACTCCAAAGCAACAGCAACTGGATCAAGGAATAGTGGAGTGCAAGACCCACTATGAACAAATCAGTACAATTATTGTTATTTTTGTTGGCCTCCAGACACATTAGAAACGCAAAGACAGATGAGATCTTGAGACAATGTAAAGTTACACCAGTGACAGAATGACTGATATGGCTGATCAGAACAACGGGAAATACAAGAGGGGGACACAATTCTTGCTGTGTATTAGAAAAAGTGGTCTTGGGAGCCTGCACAGCTTCACAGACCAAAAGTAGTAAAACCTCATCTCATCATTCTTACTCTGCAATCTTAAGGAAAAGTCAACATATCATATGTTAACAAAGTTCTGTGGCACCTTAAAGACTAACTATAAAGTGTTGAAGCATGAGCTTTCGTGGGCTAATACCCACTTCGTCGGATGCAGGCAGTGCATCCGACGAAGTGGGTATTAGCCCACGAAAGCTCATGCTTCAACACTTTATAGTTAGTCTTTAAGGTGCCACAGAACTTTGTTAACTCTGCTATTCCAGACTAACACGGCTACCACCCTGATTCTTCATATCATATGTGTGAACATTTGGGATACTACAGAATTCAGAGTGGTTCTATCACAAGATATTGTTCTATGGGCCTTTTTTAAAATCTCATTTTTCTATTAATTTTTCATTTCACTTACAAGAACCATAAACAATGAAAAACCTCTACAACTCTATTACAGCTTCTATTCCAATTGCTACAAATAAAAGTACCATTGGGTCCTCTTCCCATCAGCATAAAAAAATGGGTGACCCAAAAACTTTACCTCTGTATCCTACAACTACATATGTACCAATCCTCAGTGGTCTGAAAGTGTGCAAGGAGAAATGTCCATAAATCTTCTGGGTATCTTAAAAGTGGAATATGCCCCTTTAGGGCTGATGAATGAATTTCTCTCTGAAAGTCTAATGTGGGAACTCTTAAATAATGAGTTTATAGCCTAACCAGATATACTGTATCTGAAGGTTATTCTTTAACTCCTTTGTTAAACTATTCTGTCTTGCTTAGCTACTGTGGAGTATGCAATAACTCTTAGTTTATGTGTCATCTTTGACCTAGAAACACTAGCAGCTGTTGGGGGAATCACTGTTTTTTGGAAAGTACCAAAGGATTTTTAGCACATAAACCAAATTTATGAACAGCTATTGCCCCTGAGAATAGAATTGTTTATGTTTTAGTACCACAGCTGTCACTGGTGCACAGTTACTTTGTCCTGTATTAATCCCCTGAAAAGGTTGACACATCTTCACTCCAGTCACTGAAATATTTTATAAGTGACAGACTTCATCTGGCAGTGAATATGTATAACAATTTCTCTCTGTAAGGAGCACATTGTGCTGACACTAATCTGTTCTGTTGTCATCTCCCTTTATTATCAATGTCTGCATTGTTTTTTCAGCAGCACAGAAGAACACAAATATGAAGCTTCTAATTGAAAAAAAGCTAAGTAATCAAAAAGCCAATTAATCATACAGATGAGCTCTGACACTTAGTGATGCAACAGACACAAATGCCACCCATTAGTAACCAAGGTATTGTTAAAATGTGCTTATTTGATGTAAGAGTGATCTTAAAATTTAATTAGCATGCTTCACCACAGATGACAAGACTAATACAAATTTCTTCATATTGACATTTTATTTCTCCAAGTTCCAATCTTTTTCTTCCACTCTTATCTTCCCTCTCTGTTCTATAGCACACACCATTATCTGTGTGCAGACTTCCACTGAAATTAGTGACAGTTTTAAAATAAACTACATACCACACTACTCTATTAATTTGCATGCTATAGCTTCCTTTTAAGACCACCTCCCCCATTCTCTACAACATTGAGACTCCAATGGCCTCTCCATTCCTTCCTTAGTTACTTTCAGTTCTATTTCTATCACTGTGCTCAAAAATTATCAGCATTGTTTTGTCTAATAAATGACCTGGAGGTGGGGGTAGACATCCAGGTCAAAAATATTCCCAAACTTGGATGCAGTTCAGATCCTGACCTGAACTTTGCATGTAGCCCCTGTTCTTCTTCCAGTTCTGCACACGCCAAAACTGTGCAGAAGATAAACCAGACTTTGGGGATAGGGCTCATCTCATTTTAGCACCTATGGAACATTCACTGCATTGGATCCTACATGCCTCAGATTTGAGTTACAAACAAGATAATCACCTTGCCAAAGCAGTGGTTCATTAATATATCAATACAAAAGTCAGAATGGAGAAATTAGCTTTATAACAATGCAATGAAAAGCACCCAACTCTGACAGATAGAGGGCACTTGCTCCATGGCTGAGAACCCTCAAATGGGAATGTCTTGCTCTCATTGTGAGGAATTCAGTTTCAAGAGGAGAAACCAAGATGCAGCAGCGATCCTGTGTACCTTGATACTTGGGAAGGAGTGGTCTATTAAAAATCTTCAGTATTGCACATAAAGCTGGCACTAACATCAGTACTGTGTTATCTTGGTTATACACGAAACAGTACACATTCAACATAGGTATGCTAGATCTCAATTCCACTGAGCTAGTCTACTCTGGCCCCTTCTCTCAATTCTCCTCTGCTACTTTAGCTCTGTATCTGCTCTGAATAAACAAAAAGTCACTGAAGGATAAAATGCATTTTACTGTAATTATAATGTAACTAAAAATATTAGATGACTGTTTATTGAGTGTTCTTTGTCATGCCTCCTGGAAACTATTACACAGAGCTGTAAGAGACATCCTCCTATCAACAAGCCCAAACCAAACTGACAAAAAAGCTTCCATAGTATTCCCCCGAAGGTCAAACAAATGCTTGGCCGAAAAAGTAAGCTTTGCAGCATGCACCAAAAACTACAAGATTCAAGTTTTGGTAGAGAACCAGAAAGAATGAGTTCAGCAGCTGAGGCATCTCAACTGAGAATGCATTGAGACTCCATGTCTCAATGGTTCAGCTAATGCGTCATCTTAGCAGAAACTTAAAATAAATTGGTATCTGGTTATTTCAAAATATATTTCATTGCCAAAACAATAAGAACTTCATCTGTCTTGCTTGCAAAAAGTAGCTCAAACCATAAACACACTACACCCATCTATCCACTAACTAAAACTCTCATTGTAGTAAATGATATATACACTGACAATCTGTGCATCATGCTGTCCTCTCTAATCCATTACAAAGTCCTTAGCCCCCTGTATGACACAGCTGTATGTGTGAATAAATATCAATTACAGTAATATCTTAACCATCTTAAGACTTATCAAAACCAAGAAAACTCAAGGTATCCAAAGTTAAGGCTGGCATGTTATTCTTAGGGTACGTCTTCACTACCCGCCGAATCTGCGGGTAGCGATCGATTTTCTGATGATCAATTTCTCGTGTTTTATGAAGACGCGAGAAATCAATCGCTCGCGGCGCCCCCGTCGACTGCGCAACTCCAGCTTGCCGGGAGGCGCAAGCTGGAGTCGACGGGGGAGCGTGCCGCCGACCGCTGCCGCCATGAGGACGGACAGTAAATCGGCTGCAGATACGCAAACTTCAGCTACGTGATTCACGTAGCTGAAGTTGCGTATCTGCAGTCAATCCCCCCCTCGTAGTGGAGACCAGCCCCTAGATTACAAGGCCAGAAGGAATCACTGTAATCAAGTCTGATCTCTTGTATAATGCAGGCCCTAGGACTTACCTAAAATAATTCCTGTTAGACCTAAAATATCTTTTAGAAAAAGAGCCAATCTGGATTCAAAAAATGCCAAAACCCCAAGTTGTTTCAATGGTTAATTATACTCACTGTTAAAAATGTGCATCTTATTTCCAGTTTGAATTTCTCCTGCTTCAACTTCCAGCAATTCATTTTGTTATACCCTGTGTTTACTAGACTGAAGAGCCCATTATCAAATATGTATATAGGGAATAAATACCTATAAACTGTAATCTAGTCATCCCTTAATCTTCCTTGAGTTTATCGCTGTATAAGGCATGTTTTCCAATTCTTTAATCATTCTCAAGGCTCTTATCTGAATCCTCTCCAATTTATCAATATTTTTCTTGAATTGTGGACACCGGAATTGGACATAGTATTCCAGCAGTGGTCACACTGAATTTAGAGGTAATACCATCTCTTCCACTCTAATTCAATTTTTCTGTTTATGCATCCAAGGATCGCACTAGCCTTTTGGCCACAGCGTCACACTAAAACAGGGGTGGGCAAACTATGGCCCGCGGGACCATCCTGCCCAGCCCGCCTGAGCTCCCAGGCAGGGAGGTTCCCCCTGGCCCCACCCCTGCTGTCGTCCCCCCCCCCCCCCCCCGAAGCCTCAGCGCACCACATCCAGAAGCAGCCCTGGACAGCGCTGCAGCTGCATGGCTCTGGTGGGGCATGAGCTCCTGCCATTCGGAGCGGCATGGTAAGGGGCCAGGGCTGTGAGCTCCAGCGGGGCATGCGGCCTCCATATATGTTGCTTGAGGGGTCGGGGTAGTCAGGGGCCAGGGAACGGGGGGATTGGATAGGGGGCAGTTTTGGGAGGGGGGCGGTCAGGGGACAAGGAGCAGGATGGGTCAGGTATTCTGAGGGGGGCAATCAGGGGCAGGAAGTGGGTGGGGTCAGATAGGGGGCAGGGCCAGGCTGTTTGGGGAGGCACAGCCTTCCCTACCCAGCCCTTCATACAATTTTGGAACCCCAATGAGACCCTCGAGCCAAAACGTTTGCCCACCCCTGCACTAGAAGCGCATGCTCAGCTGATTATCCAGAGGGCCTTTAATTAATGTAGGTTCTTGGATGAAAAAGGCAAAGCTATGCAGGTTGAAAGCTGTTCCAAATGTTGGGACATGCCTTAAATGATGCCAAAAAGGTGAGAAGCGTGATTTGTTACAAAATGTCATTATGTAAGATGTATTGCTATTAATATTTGCCTATTTTTAAAATATTTATTTCATTAAAAAGAACACATTTCATAACACTTCCAGTATTGTTAAGCTATCTGGATTGTTCCAGCAGTTTGCAGTATAGTTTCAAGTTCTTTTGAGATAAAATTTGCTAGTGCCTTCTAAACATGTCAAATTACTCTAACAATAAAAATGAATTTTTCCCTGCATATCCCGGTTTGGGAAGGAGCAATGATCTCTGCCTAACCAAAGATATGATGTGTTTTTGTTTATTTGCTTATTAGGAGGAGGAGGGGAAGGGGAAGATTCTTAAGTTTGAAAGTTGAAAGTTTCACTCAATCTTCAGAATGAAATAAAACCAGCTCACTTGCACTGGCTCTTCATCCTGGGTGCTCTTTATTGCTGGAAAAGTAACCTCTTGTGAAGATAAGAACACTGTGTGTGTAAATATTGTGAAAGATGAAAACTCATTTAAAATCATATTAGTCATCAAAAAATGATTCTCAAAATAACAACCTCTATCTTCAGTCTTCACCTTTCCTTCTCAAACAGAAAGAGACAAAAACCAATCTAGTCCAATTTTAATTCTGGCTTACGAAATCCTTCCTGTTGATATTTAAGCTTAAACAGAAACCATGAAGTCGGTAACGGAAATTAACAAAACTCTTAATTAAACAAAAAATAAATGGTCTCACCCTCTCTTCCAGTCGAGCCAGCTGCTCTTTGTAGTATGCATCATGCTTCTTCAGTTCTCTGTCTTTCTCTTCCAGCTTCTTGGCCTAAAAAAAGAAATGTAAAGATAAAACTGGATCAAGAAAACTTGCAGCACTTGCAGAGCAAAAAATCTAGTATACATTGTATCAGTAAGTAGTATACAGCACTTGAAGACTGCAGCCTAATAGATTTTGCCAAAAGAGTATACAGTATTAATAAGATGATGATTGCTGCATTGAAAATGTAAATGTAATTGTCTATTGTATCATTATTATTATTTGCTCAACAGCTGTGTCACAGTTTGTCCAAATGAATTTGGAAATGTTACAAAGAGCACCAAGCATACTACTCTGAAATTAACTCTTTACTGGAAGGTTAACTTCATGGACAACTATTGTATTTAAGAAAACTTCCTAATAATTCCAGACAAAAGCCATGTGTATTCAGAATGCTAGCATATTAAAACTCCAAAAATTATATGGAGCTTTTGGTGTGTACATGGCCACAGACCCTACACTAACACACACATTTGCATGTGATTTAAAAAATGTCTTTAAATGATCATTTCTGCATTGGGCCCCGATCCAATATAGCATTTAAGCATGTCTGTGGCAGGGCAGGGGTAAACCCCTTTAAGGCTCTGCCAAAATGCTGGCTGTAACCTGCACTCTGGCCAGAAGGCCAGGGGTAGAGACACAGGTATTCAGCAGGAAGCCAGCTGCAATTCCTAACAAGGGCTGGCTCAGAGGAACATGCTGAGCCAAGTGCTGACAGCTGGGCTCAAGCACCAGAGGGCTATAAATGTCCTGGGCAAACCTCCGTGAGGAGGCTAGTGTGAGAGGAGAAAGGAGGGCAGTATCACTGTCTCCTTACTAAGCAAGGAAGCCTGAAAGGCCGGGAGACCCTGGGGAGGGTCTGTGGGGCACTAGCTGTTGTGGGATCTGGGAACTGCATGAACATTGTAAACAGAGACACTTGGGTGAATCAGCAAAAGAAGGTGTGGAGGATTCTTTATTACACCCGCCTAAACACAGGATGCAGGCACAAGAGGGTGGAAACCTCCCTGGACCTTGTGACAATGCTTAACTTTAAGGTCTTTAGCCGTCCCATTGACGTCAATGAGTCAGCTCAGATGCTTCAATGCTTTATTGGATCAGACCTTAAAGCACAGTGTACCAATTGTTCCATTGTCCTGTTGGGGTACCATTAAAAAGAACTAAAGATCAAAGCCCTAAAGTTGAGACACCCTCAAAATACATTAATAGATAAACTTCTAATGATTCACAAACAAAACTAGACTTTGAACAAAAACCTGTGTTTAAAGAAGAAATATTGCCATTAAATGATATAAAATGAAATGACCCAGAAATTGCAAAAATAAGCAGAAACCAAAAGTTGAGTAACTGAAGCTTACACATCCAGAATGTATGAGTTACTTAAAATACAAAGCATTGAGGCTTTTATTGCCAGTCTTGGCATTCCAGGAGACTGGCAATAACAGCAATATTTCCCACAGTATTCTTGCCAGCAAGCTAAAGAAGAATGGGCTGGATGAATGGACTATATGGTGGACAGAAAACTGGCTAGATTGTCGGACTCAATGCGTAGTGATCAATGGCTTCATGTCTAATTGGCAGCCAGTATCAAGTGGAGTGCCCCAAGGGTCGGTCCTGGGGCCGGTTTTGTTCAATATCTTCATTAATGATCTGGAGGATGGCATGGACTGCACTGTCAGCAAGTTTGCAGTTGACACTAATCTGGGAGGAATGGTAGATATGCTGGAGGGTAGAGATAGGATATAGAGAGACCTAGACAAATTAGAGGATTGGGACAAAAGAAATCTGATGAGGTTCAACATGGACAAGTGCAAAGTCCTGCACTTAGGACAGAAGAATCCCATGCACTGCTACAGGTTGGGGACCAACTGGCTAGGCAGCAGTTCTGCAGAAAAGGACGTAGAGGGTATAGTGGATGAGAAGCTGGATATAAGTCAACAGTGTGCCCTTGGCGCCAAGAAGGCTAACGGCATTTTGGGTTGTATAAGTAGGGGCATTTCCAGCAGTTCAAGGGATATGATCATTCCCCTCTATTCGGCATTGAGCCCTCATCTGGAGTACTGTGTCCAGTTTTGGGCCCCATACTACAAGAAAGATGTGGATAAATTGGAAAGAGTCCAGCAGAGGGCAACAAAAATTATTAGGGGGCTGGAGCACATGATTTATAAGGTGAGGCTGAGGGAACTGGGATTGTTTAGTCTGCAGAAGAGAAGAATGAGGGGGGATTTGATAGCTGCTTTCAGCTACCTGAAGCGGGGTTCCAAAGAGGATGGATCTAGACTGTTCTCAGTGGTAGCAAATGACAGAACAAGGATAATGGTCTCACGTTGCAGTGGGGGGAGGTTTAGGCTGGATATTAGAAAAAACCTTTTTACTATGAGGGTGGTGAAGCACTGGAATGGGTTCCCTAGGGAGGTGGTGAAATATCCTTCCTTAGAGATTTTTAAGGCCAGGCTTGACAAAGCCCTAATTGGGATGACTTAGTTGGGGATTGGTCCTGCTTTGAGGAGGGGGTTGGATTAAATGACCTCCTGAGGTCCCTCCCAACTCTGATATTCTATGATGCTATGATGTGCTAAAAGGCTATTGGATAAAGATTAAATAATCTGCAATGTAGACATGTATAAAAGATGTAAGTGTAAATGGCCCCAAACTGAAGACGCTTCGGACCAGAAACTTAAGAACAGGACTGAAGGACCAGACCAAGGGATCAGAGAATGTGATGTCTATCACAGAAAGAGGAAGAACTTCCCAATGACACAGAATGTGGTAACTTGGACCCATTTACCAATTTAGCTTTGTCTGTTATTTGTCTGGCATAAATGTAAGTGACAACAATTCTGTCTGATATTGTATACAGAAAGGAGAAAATTGATTAAGTCTAAATGGGATGCACTTGCGACTTAGTTTCCCTATTTTTACCCCACCAGTCCCTTTTTCACCTCTCTTGAAACTACCACCATTACTGGAGTGACAGCTGCTGAATGACTTGCGAAGCTTTTACTGTTGTGTGAGCTGTTTCCTTGTTTACTTTCAGCTAATGGACTTCTGTCCTTTTAATATGATGACTTGAGTGCTCAGGAAAGGTACTGGGTTTTCAGCACGGGTGAGCGAGGTGGTATTTTATTGCTTTTTGCTTATAGTAGGATATGCAAGATCAATGTGACTCACTAAGGACAGTTTTAAAATATTTATATACTGTGCACACAAATATCACAAACGAACTCCTTTAGAGGGGAATGTTTGTCAAGGGATTGGTAACAGGATGTAGAACACTTCACCTCTGGGATATTGGCAAAAATTCATCCCAGGCTGATGATAATCAAATAGTCATTGCCTACTGAGGGCCATTCAGTGGCCTACCTAAAATGAGTTATTGATCTCTACTGACTGCCTTTCAGCCAAGTACCAACATCACAGAACCCACAACAACAAACACTCATGATGGTAGCATCAGCTGGAATGCCAAGGAGACTGGAAATTGAGTTACCTTCTCACTACTCAAGGCGGCATCTTTAAATTGCATTTGCAGAACCACACTAGGAAACTTACAAACACCGCTCTCTATATTATACTTTTTTTTGTGGACACAGGACTTATTCTGCTCGTCAGGCCCAGGGAATTCTTTTGGTATTCAGCATATATCATGTTTTTAGGCAAATAGTCTTTCAATGTATATGCACTCTGCATCCCTCATTTTGTTTCCTGTTTTACTACTTACCTTTATTTCTATCTCCTGAAGCATGTAAAGTTAAAAACAAATAAAGTGATGAATTAAGTACATGAATGGAGGATATGAAGACTACAAAGAGACCAATGTGTGGGTAATGTGTCAGAAATCCAAGACACATCAGGAAGCTATAGGAAAAATCATATTAAATCACATTTATGCCGCCTCGCAAAAATATACTCACCCAGGACAACTAGTTTTATTTTCTAGTACAATCATCATAGTAAAGGGCAAGATATTACATTTGTGCCTGAGCTAGTAAATTTTGATGATAATTGTGTAGGGCTGCATGTATGGTCTAAGAATTACTTAAACTGGAAACTCTTACATGTCATTATGCTATTATGGTGTGAAGAAATCCACTGCATTAGTAAAATACAATGTTCATTACATCTGAAATATGCTTCTGAGAAATAAAAGATTCTGAAAATGCCAGAATCATCAAAAAATGAAATATTTGTTCTCAAGTGCCTATCAAGATCACCAAAATACATTTACATTTCAATACTACAATGTGGAAATAACATCACACAAGAAACTTTCTGGGAGGAGGCAATTAAGAAATTACAGTATCAGCATAACAAGCACTGGCTACAAAAACTTTACCAGTTCCTCTCCCTATAAAAATAATTTCACCTCTCAGATTCTGAATGTATTATCCCCTTAGCTCTCCTGTGCAACTTCATTCCATAAGTGAGAATACCTACCATGATCCCTGAAATACTGCAAACTAACGAACAAAAGGAATACCCAAGTACAGTTAATTAGCCGAGTAATAAAGAAAATGAAATGAATATTCCATTATGACTATTCCAAATGCTCACAGTAATTTAATAAACTTTAGGTCTTAAAATTCAATACTATAAATACATCACCTGATCCTACTGATGAGACAAATTCACCCAATGAAACAATCTTCGAAAAGTCAACAGAGTAAAAATGTCATAATGCAATTCACCTTCCACATTTCCAAAGATTCACAACTTTAGGAAGTTTAAGAGTAAAAACTCAAAACGGCCAATGTAATGGGGCAGCCTCTCCACTCCCGCAGAAAAGGGGTAAAACAGCCCCGGAGAGGGCTGTTGCTGGGGGAAAGCAGCAAATGTGGGCTGATTGGAGAAGCAGCTACTACTGGTATACTACTGCATATATATGCACTTGTCACTGGGTCCAGTAAATTTGCAATGCTGCCAGCTTCTTTGCTATTTGCTGGTGTGCATGGTCATTCCTGGTTCTCTTAATAAGTTCACTGTTTTGCTGGCCACAGACAAGAGATTTTGACTTTGCTCCCATGCCCATGAATTAGCACAGTCTGCAAAAAGACTTCCTCGATTCAGTCTCCACAGTAAACACAGAAGGCTCTTTGACGATATGTTTGCAGCTTGGTTTTCTGAAGACAACGGAAGAGTTAAATGCTGACTCACCAAGCTGTTCCACTACACCAAGGAGGGCTGCTTTCATTTCCCTGAAGTTGATTGGAGATTCTTGAGATAGAGAGGACAAAGGAAGTTGGCCCATGGGTATGGTTGGCGGACTCCCAGGACCCAAGTCAGTGGGGGTGAGGGAACTACATCTACATTACAAAGCACTAGGGCTTGAATCCTGGGTCTTGGCTTGACTCAGGCTTGGATCCTCCACCCCCAGAGGGACCTAAGACCCTAAGAGATGTGTGTAGATAGAAGGGTGGTTTAGGCTCAGTCCTGTGCCTAAGTCCTGGCTTGATTACACTGCAATATAATCATTCCCTGAGAGTACACAATGACATTAATATCCAATCCTGATACTCTTACTCTATCAGTGGCAGTATAAAAACAATGGACCTCTATGGAAATGAGCAGTCTAGATGCAAACACTTGGTTTCCTGAACTGTGAAGGAAACTAGTAGCTTTGCCAGCCCTGTAAATAATTCAGTTAAAAAGTATCCACCAAGTGGCCAATGCTATTTGCATTTATGGAATAACGCAAAGCAAGCAAAATTTAAAAAGTAAAAACAAAAAAACAAAAAAAACCACAGCAACATTTACGAAGCGAACTGCATAAGGATGCCATTGTAGGAGAATTCACTGCTCATCTATAAACTTGCAAAACTTGCAAAGTAATATTATATTTATGGGGCTGCAGAACATGATCTCTGTGAATATCAATTAGCCGTAACAAAATAATTAACAGTAGCCATGTATTCAATTAGCTGAATGTTGCACTTTAGTTGTAAATGAGAAATTATACAAGGTTCATTGCTTCTTTACAAAGTAGCTCTAATAAACAAAGTGTTCACCTAGGTGCTGTTTAGGAAATAGCTTCAGAAGGTCACCTTTGAAAAGTAGCCTACGCTCTCCTCTATTAAAAACCTAAATTGTGTTAAATGTTACCAGTCATGGGAAACACCAGTGGTCAGACCAAGTTCAAATGTTAAACTAGGTTTCACTTTCAAAAGCAGGAGCCGGATTCTCATGGTCTGGATTTAAATGCTAACAGCCAAGGAAGAAGGATATCTGAAACCCTCCCCACCAATATATCATCTCCTTCATGCAACATCAGACAACAGATGTACAAGTGTTTCAGCGGAAGAAAGAAAAATATTTGTATATGTACAGTATACAGAAATTTCCTTACCAAGAGACAATTGTGCTCTTTCCAAGCTACATACAATACGAACCACCACTGAAAATGCAGCCATCTCTAGGCTACAGAATGGCAGCCACACAAGCAGCCAAAGTAAAGAACAACAAGAGGGTTCAAGAACAAATTCATAATCTTTAGTTAGTTAAACGACTACTTGTGTGCAGTGTTTGAGCTGGATATTGTTTATCATTTTGCTATCTGTTGCAGCAGAAAAACCATGATCATTTAGTTTAATTTAGCAGAGTATGTTTAAAAGCAGATTTCAAAAAAAGCTCTGGCAATACTGGAAAATCCCCAGTTCACCACTGCCCTTTGGCTTTGAGCTCCAAATTCATTAACAGCTACAGAGTTTTCAGAAGAAAATTTGAGATCTCCATAGTTAGTCTTCGTCTGCTGGAGAAGAATAGACTGCTTCAAAATAAGAGTTTTGAATTGACTATGCAGCATTATCAATTTAAGAGAGTTACACTATTTCATCTACTGCTTTCTAAACGCTTGTCTACACTGGCAAGTTTCTGTGCAGTAAAGCAGCTTTTTGTGCTCAAACTGCGGACGTATACATACTGCCAAGCCACTTTGTGCGCAGAAACTCCTCAGTTGTAGCACTGCAATAAAACTACCTCAGCAAGAGTTGTAAGGCTATCTGTGCATACATTCCAGCACTCTATTGCCAGTGTAGACACTTAACTGCTTTCTGCGCTGTAACTAGCCTCCGGAGTGGTCCCATAATGCCTCAAGTGACTGCTCTGCTCATTGTTTTGAACTCTGTTGCCCTGGAGACATGTGCCCCACCCTTTCAAAGCACTGTTTCTGACAACCCTTGTGTGCTGTGCTGATCTGCTCCAAGACACAAAGCAAACCATTCATGTGGAATTAGGGTGACCAGATGTCCCGATTTTATAGGGACAGTCCTGATTTTTGGGTCTTTTTCTTATATAGGCTCCTATTACCCCCAACCCCGTCCCGACTTTTCACACTTGCTATCTAGTCACCCAATGTAGAATGCTGATGCTGTTGAACATAGATCCAGGTATGTGCGTGTGCGGACGTGCTCGTGCTTTTGAACACAGATGCAGGTGTGTGTGTGCTCATATTGTTGAACACAGAGACAGGTGTGCGTGAGTGAGATAGAGATTGCTGTGCAGAGAGCCCAGAGAGAGAGGTGGGGGCTGATGTCGGGGTTTCTCCCTTCCAATGCCTCAGGACTGGTTGCTTCCTGCCGCTGTCTAAACTTACATGACAGTATGCTGACACACACTGTCCCCCAAAACACTGTCTCCTTCTCCCCCTCCATACACACACACACTCCCCCACACTTCAGTTGAAAAGCAGCTGTCAATGTAGTAGGATGCCCATGGAACAATGGGATTGGGAAACCTGCATTATGTGATGTTGTGCCTGTCCCATGAGGTATTGCAAACCCTTCCCAAAGCACCCTGCTGCCAGTTGCACAGCGGGATAGCTACCAAAATGCACTACCATTGCAAGAGCTGCTAATGTGGATGCGCTCCAACATCACATGGAGCACAGTGTGGACACGCAATAGCAGTTTAATTCCAGCATTTTAATGAAAGTGGTATAATTTGTGGTGCAGAAACTTGCCAGTGTAGGTATGCTCTAAGCCTGTTCCATGTAATTCCCTATTTCTGGGGAGAAGAAAAGAAGGAATAGGTGGACAAAGGACAGACTTTGCTAAATGATCTCCAAGGCTAAAAGACTGACAACTGATTTTGAGTGTTTGGAAGCGAAATAAAGGGCTGTCTGCCAGATTGACTTGACAGGGACTAAAGAAACTTTGCCAGATGAAATGTTAAGCAGAGACATGAGGGGTTTTTTGCCACTGAATAAAGGGAAAGGTCACACAAAGTATCCACGGGGCTTTAGGCAGGCCAGTGTACTTCGAAGGGAAGGTTAATGTAATATAGGGCAAAAGAGAGCAGCTGCTAGAGCACTGGTCCTCTGCAGCCCTGGGAGTATGAAGACCTCACAGAAAAACTACTGGCGGGGTTGCTTGAACACGATGTGCTAATGTTACAAGAGAATAGATCTCAAATGCCATAAAAATAGATTTGTCTTTCATGATGGACTCAATGGGAGTTTTCAGCATGTAGGGTGAGAAAGATTAATTGCTGGTACAAGCTATCATGATCACCACTCATCTTTAACTCATTGCACAGACTTCCAAAAAAGTTTTAAGTCTCACTTTTAATAATTATGGCCTAGCAACAGTCTTGAATTTTACCTCCTCAAAGCGGTTCCTAACCCTAAATTCACTGGGCAACTGAAGTATCTTTTGTATATAAATTAGGAACACCTGGGGCCAAAAATGTTCCACCTGCATTCCCCAAAAATCATTTCCTTCTGTAGTTCTCACTATTCACAATACTCACTCCCCCATCACAAAAAGTACAAAGATGGTATTTAGAGTAAAACTTTGTGAGTTTGCAGTTATGAGAGTTGAGAATACCTAAATTAGCAACACCACAAAAAATACTTTATTTTCACAATTGTAATTTCATAATTATTGGAAAATGTGCTGGAATATATTTAATAAAAATAATACCATAGGGTTATGAGATTTTATGACAGTGTGTGTTATATTTTCAGAAGATCAGAGAGACCACTTTTTTGTGTAAATTAAATAATAATTGTAGATTGTTGAGGGCTTAGTCTATACCAGGGGTCGGCAACCTGTCAGAAGTGGTGTGCCGAATCTTCATTTATCCACTCTCATTTAAGGGTTCGCATGCCAGTAATACATTTTAACGTTTTTAGAAGGTCTCTTTCTATAAGTCTATAATATAGAACCGAACTATTCTTGTATGTAAAGTAAATACATTTTAAATGAAGCCTCTTAAACATTTTAAATTAAAATGCAGAGGCCCCAGACCGGTGACCAGGACCCAGGCTGTGTGAGTGCCACTGAAAACCAGCTCTCATGCCACCTTTGGCACGTGTCATAGGTTGCTTACCCGTGCTCCAGCATCTTTCAATCTTACCTCAGAAATCAACCAGGATGGCACCTTTCACCAGACCTCTTTTTGTATGAAAAAAATTAGTGTTTGATTTGTTTTGCTTTGTAAACCGAAGCTCAAGAAGTGTCATCCACTTTTAAGTGAAAATAAGATTAAAATAATTCTCATTGACATTATACTAACATGAGCTCAATAACCCAAACGCTCCATCAAACACATTTCAACGTCAATCACATTCAAAACCCCATAAAACTTATTCAGCCCTGTATTTATTACAAGTGTGTAAGCCTCAAAGATTATGCTGTTTTTCCAACTGTACATATCTTGGTTGTTTCATGAAATAATTAAACATATTTGAAACCAGAATAATTTACTTCAAACGGGAGTTGCCATATTAGACCTGGCTGCTGCACCTTCCACCTTGGTATCTAATTTCTAATAAAGGCTTAAAGGCTGGGTAGAGAATGATGGGGGTAAGAATTTTTTTTTCTTTTTCAATTACATGAGTTACTCTCTCGTGCCTGAGATAAGCATTTGTAAATTCTTCATCTTTGCTCACTTTAGAGACAGGGGACAAGATAAAAGTGATTAGTGATTTTGGGTACCTCCATTTTTGGTGCCCAGGTTAGGGCACATTACAGAGGTCTATTTTTCAGAAGGCAGGTATGCAGCACTTTCTGAAAAGTCAGGTCCCTTTCAGCTGTCAAACTGGGCATCCAAAAATGGAGGCATCCAAACTCTCTGGTTGCCTTGGAAAATCTTGGCCTGATTGCTCATCAGTTTTTCAAAATGAGCTCTCTTCTTTAGTTCATCAAAAGTGCCCCAGAAACCCAGATTATGTTAAACATGCATTATTAGTGCATAACACATTAGCATTTAAAACTCAACATTTAAAATACTAAATCTGTGGGAAATTGCTGAAAATAGCCTTTTGACCTTAAATGCCACGATGGGAATATCATTTTGTCAGTTTTAGCAAAGCCTGAGCTCTAAAGCTCTTTCTCTTGAAGCACAGAGATCATTATCATGGCAAGGAAAGTGTTTATAGTTAATTTGCGTGCCACTATGTAAAAGCTATGGGAAGGTTATCCCAAAAGAAACCTGGTACATTTTTTCTAGCTTTTCTGTTTTTGAGTTTTGTTGCATGTAGTGTTTTGAAAAGTAAATCTACATAAATAATACTGCTCATAGTTCCTTTCATCAGAGGATCTCAGAACACGTTAATTAAGACTTACAATACCTAAGTAGTAAGCAATTACACCCACTGTTTTAATCATTTATCAATAATCCAAAAGAGGAGACCCTGTGAGATAGCAACATTAGGTGATAACATTTTGTATGTTAGTCAAGACCAGAGAAAACCGTGAGGAACGTCCGAGGGACCTAATAAAGTTACACTGAATGGGCAGACTGATGGCTGATATTTAATGTTGATAAATGCAAGATGATGCATTTTGGAAGGAATAACTGCTCTACTCATGTTGATTATTTGATTGTAAACTAACCATCAAGAAAAAACGACTGTGCGTTGCTGCAGAAAGCTCAATAAAAAGTCCTGATCCATAAGAACAGAACATAAGAATGGCCTTATTGGGTCAGACCAAAGATTCATCTAGCCCAGTATCCTGTCTTCTGACAGTGGCAAATGCCAGATGCATGTGTAGCAGTGGTCAATAGACACAAGCAAAACACAAAAATGACTATGTAATAGAAAACAAAGTTACTTACCTGTAACTGTTGTTCTTCGAGATGTGTTGCTCACATCCATTCCACTATAGTTCCACTATAGGTTAGGTACGCGCAGCGTGCCTGGTTGCCGGGTAGATTTTCCCCTAGCTGCAGACTGGGTGAGCAGGGAGCCCCCTGGAGTGGCGCCACTGCGGCACTCTATAAGTACCCCTGCGACACAGTCTGGCCCTCAGTTCCTTCTTTGCCGGCTAAACCGACAGTGGGGAAGGAGGGTGGGTTTGGAATGGATGTGAGCAACACATCTCGAAGAACAACAGTTACAGGTAAGAATCAGGGTGGTACTTTGTTTTCTTCTTCGAGTGATTGCTCACATGCATTCCACTATAGGTGACTGCAAGCAATACCTAGGAGGTGGGGTCGGGTTGACCCATTGCTGATCGTAAGACCGCTGACCCAAACGCCGCATCGTCCCTGGTCTGCTGGACTATGGCGTAGTGGGCGGCGAAGGTATGGACGGAGGACCAGGTAGCCGCCCTGCAGATGTCCGTAATAGGGACTCCCTCCCGGAAGGCCGCAGAGGACGCCTGCGCTCTCGTGGAGTGTGCTGTTACTCTCTCAAGCGGCTTGTCCGCGAGTTCATAACAGGTGTGAATGCACGAGGTAATCCAGGAGGAGAGCCTTTGGGCTGAAACTGGCTGGCCCTTCATCCTCTCCGCAACTGTCACGAAAAGTTGGGTTGTTTTCCTGAATTGCTTTATTCTATCTAAATAAAAAGCAAGAGCCCTCCTAACGTCCAACGTGTGTAATTGCTGTTCCCTTCCAGAGGTGTGTGGCTTAGGATAAGAGACTGGGAGACAAATGTCTTGATTAACATGGAAGGGAGAGACCACCTTAGGCAGGAAGGCCAGGTGGGGACGTAGCTGTACCTTGTCCTTATGGAAGATAGTGTAGGGCGGCTCGGAGGTCAGTGCACGGATCTCTGACACTCTACGAGCCGAGGTGATAGCTACTAGGGATGCCACCTTCCAGGAAAGGTGTAGTAAGGAACACGTGGCGAGGGGCTCGAACGGGGGCATCGCGAGGCGTGAGAGCACAAGGTTGAGATCCCAAGGTGGAATGGGACGCTTGACGCTCGGATACAGCTTATCTAGACCCTTAAGGAAACGGTATACCACAGGGTCGGAGAAGACTGAGTGGTTCGACTGACCCGGATGGAAAGCCGGTATGGCAGCGAGGTGGGCCCGGATAGTAGAGGTAGAAAGGCCCTGATTTCTGAGGCCTAAGAGGTAGTCCAATATGCGTGGGATAGTAGCCTCACTTGGAACGATGTCATGTTGTGTGCACCAGACAGAGAAACGGGTCCACTTGGCGGTATAGGTACTTCTGGTGGATGGTTTCCTACTACCCAGAAGGATATCCTGCACCTCGGCTGAGCATAAGAGCTCAGGACCTCTCAGCCATGGAGTAACCACGCTGTGAGGTGAAGGGACCGCAAGTCCGGGTGCAGGAGGCGACCGTGATCCTGGGAGATCAGGTCTGGCCACATCGGGAGGCTGATGGGCGGGGCCCTGGACAGCCGGAGGAGGGACGCATACCAGCATTGCCTGGGCCAGGCCGGGGCTATGAGGATGACGTGTGCCCTGTCCCGCCTGATCTTCAGGATCACCTTGTGGAGAAGCGGGATCGGAGGGAACGCGTAGAACAGGTGCCCTGTCCAGGGTAGGAGAAAGGCATCTGTCAGGGATCCCCGGGAGCTGCCTCGAAAGGAGCAGAACTGGAGGCACTTCCTGTTCTGTCTGGAGGCGAAGAGATCAATGTGGGGAAACCCCCACCTCAGGAAGATCGGCCGGATGACATCTGGCCGAAGGGACCACTCGTGGGTCATAAAGGATCTGCTGAGGTGGTCCGCCAGGGTGTTCTGGATTCCGGGAAGGAAGGAGGCCACCGGGTGAATAGCGTGGGCTATACAGAATTCCCACAGGAGAATCGCCTCTTGACACAGGGGGCTGGAGCGGGCCCCGCCTTGCTTGTTTATGTAGTACTGGGCTGTGGTGTTGTCTGTCAGCACCGCTACACAGTGACCCCGTAATGTGTCCCGGAACGCCTGGCATGCGAGCCGGACGGCCCTCAGCTCCCTGACATTGATGTGGAGGCAGAGGTCTGACTCCGACCAGCGGCCCTGGGTTCTGAGGTCCCCGAGGTGAGCTCCCCACCCGAGGGACGAAGCGTCCGTCACCAGGGACATGGACGGGCTGGGGGGAAGGAAGGGGACCCCTTGGCACACATTGTCCTGGTCTTCCCACCAAGCCAGAGCGGATAGGGTGGCTCTGGGGATGGAGAGGAGGGCGTCCATACTGTCCCTTCTCGGTCTGTAGGCCACCGCGAGCCACGACTGCAGTGGGCGTAGCCTTAGTCTGGCGTGCTGTATGACATGAGTGCACGATGCCATATGACCTAGCAGGCTGAGGAAGACCTTGACCGTAGTCATCGGACAGTTGCGTAGCTGTCTGATGGCCGACTGGATAGTGAGGAACCGAGGCTGGGGCAGGGATGCCCTTGCTACCGTGGAGTCTAGTAGGGCTCCTATGAACTCTATGTTCTGGGTAGGCTCCAGGGTGGACTTCTCTCTGTTGAGAAGGATTCCCAAGCGGTCGAACGTGCTGATAACGAGCCGCACGTGAGCTGACACTTGGTCCCTGGAGGTGCCTCGGATCAACCAATCGTCGAGGTACGGGTATAAGTGTACCCCGCGGCGCCGAAGGAATGCCGCTACTACCGCCATACACTTTGTGAACACCCTGGGTGCGGTGGACAGGCCGAAGGGCAGGACGGCAAACTGATAGTGTTCCCCTGCTACCAGGAAGCGGAGGTAACGTCTGTGTGAGGGTTTGATGCTCACGTGAAAGTAAGCGTCCTTCATATCGAGGGCAGCGAACCAGTCTCCCGGATCCAGAGAGGGAATGATAGTGCCCAAGGTGGCCATGCGGAACTTGAACCTGATCATGTAGGTGTTGAGTTCGCGCAGGTCCAGGATGGGCCGGAGGCCCCCCTTCGCCTTGGGGATCAGGAAGTAGCGGGAGTAGAACCCCTTCCCCCTGAACTCCTGCGGTACGGGCTCGATGGCTCCTAGTGCGAGGAGCGACCTCACCTCCTGTACGAGGAGTTGCTCGTGAGAGGGGTCCCTGAAGAGGGACGAGGAGGGTGGGTGGGTGGGAGGAGTGGAGGAGAGCTGGAGCGAATATCCCACCTCCACCGTGCGGAGGACCCACTGGTCTGATGTAATGTCCGACCATGCACGGCGGAAGTAGGACAGACGGTCTCCGAAGGGAGGATCCAGGTTTATGATTGGTGAACTGCCCCCGGGCGCACCATCAAAGTTGGATTTGGGCCCCTGGGAAGGCTTAGAGCCTTGTTGTTTTCCGCCCTGCCTAGGCCCTTGCCGCCGGCGGTAAGGGCGGCTTTTCCTGAGGGAGGAGTCCTGGGGCGGGCGCGCAGGTGGGAAGAATTTCCTGCGTGGCGGGATGAAGGGACGCCTCTGTGGGCCTGGGGTGTGCATGCCCAGGCCTTTGAGGGTTACCCGCCTGTCCTTGAGGGCCTGGAGACGGGCATCCGTACCCTCCGAGAAGAGGGACTGTCCCTCAAAGGGGAGGTCCTGGATTTTAAATTGCATGTCCGGGGCTAGGTTGGATGACGAGAGCCATGCTGCCCGGCGGAGGGCTATGCCCGAGGCCATTGTTCGGGCCGCAGCATCGGCCGAGTCCAGGGTCGCTTGCAGGGCATGACGAGATATGTCCCTGCTTTGGGGCAATAGGGCCCTGGACTCCTGTTTGCCCTCCTGCGGGAGAGCAGTCTCAAATTTAGTAAGGGCCTCCCCCGTGTCGAAATGGTGTCTACTCAGGAGTGCCTGCTGGTTGGCGACTCTGAGTTGTAGGCCCCCGGAGGAATAAACTTGCCTGCCGAAGTGGTTCAACCTTTTGGCCTCTTTGGCCTTGAGGACCTGCGCCTCCTGCCCGTGGCGCTCCTTGTTATTAACAGAGTCCACCCCCAGGGAGGAGGGCGTGGGGTGAACATACAAGTATTCATATCCCTTGGCTGGGACAAAATAACGCTTCTCCACCCCACGAGCAGTGGGGGAGATAGAGGCGGGGGTCTTCCAAATTGCCACCGTGTGGAGTTTAATAGTATTAATGAACGGCACTGCCACCCATGCCGGAGTGCCCTTAGTTGACATGGTGGTGACCGGGTCGTCCACCACTGGGACCTCTTCCAAAGGCAGGTTCATGTTTTTAGCAACTGCCTGGAGGAGATGTTGGTAACTGGAGAGGTCCAAGGCGGGCGGGCTAGTTGATGAAGTGCCCGCCACTGCCTCTACCCCTACGGGGGAGGCATAGGGACCCGGCTCCATAGGGCTACGTGCCGTGGAGGGCTGGACTGCCGATGATGGTCCTGCCAGCACGTCCACTGGACCCTCTGAGCTCCCCGGGAACCCGGGTTCAGACTGGGTTTCCCGGGGCCGATCGTACCCCCATGCCGCCCACTCTGACCAGGCAGGGTTCTGGGTGACCTGGGCTTGTCCCACCGAGCGAGGGGACCGCGTGCCGGCGGACTCTCGACGCTCCCGGTGCCGTGGGCTTCTCGACCGGTGCCGGGCGGTAAGGTGCCCATCCGAGGAGTTGTGGCTAGCCGAACGGTGCCGCCTGGGGAAGTCTCGGTGCCGAGATGATGATCGGTACCGGGGGGACCTTCGGCGCCGCGACGGGGTCCGGTGCCGCTCTCTACACTCCCGGTGCCGTGGGCTTCTCGACCGGTACCGGGCGGTATGGTGCCCATCCGAGGAATCGTGGCTACCTGAACGGTGCCGCCTCGGGGAGTCTCGGTGCCGAGACGATGATCGGTACCGGGAGGACCTTCGGTGCCGCGACGGGGTTCGGTGCCGAGATGAAGAGCAGTGCCGGGACGCGGAGCGGCTTGTGGAGCGACGTCTCGGACGGTCTCGCCGCCAGCTGAGGGACCGGTGCTGCGACCGGTGCCGAGAGTACGACCGGCCCCTACCAGGGTGCCGGGACTCTGATCGGCGGCCAGAGCGCGAGTGGCGCGAATGGCCAGGAGGAGGCCTTGAGCAGGGTCTCAACTCCTTGCGGCGCCGAGACTGCGACCGGAGCCGCCGGGAGTCTGGTCGGCGCCGCGAGATCGAGCGGTGTCCATGCCCTGCCGGGCTCCGACACGCGATCTCTGCCTCGGTCATGGGCGGCCTGCCCGTCGACCGGACTTGTTGCTGCGGGGCGTCCCCGGCAAGCAACCCTCTCGCAGCAGTACACGCCTCCATCGTGGAGGGAGCTGCTGCGGAGTTGGCACCCCAAGTGGCAAGACCACTGGCACCGGGCTCGACGGGGCCTCCTGCGGCGCCGGAGTCAGCGGTGCGGGTGCTGGCGGTTCTTCCTCAGGTCGGCTCCCCGCCTGTCTTTGCGGGTCCTGGGCTGAAGGTACTGCAGATCTAGGAAGAAACTGCCAAGTGCACTTACCAGGCACTTGAGAGGCACTTAGAGTGTGGATCCCCCACAGGCATAGGCTTCCCACACTCTAAGTGCTTGAATCCCGGAGCCTTGAAGACAGAGGCTCCGGCAGCAGGGAAAAACCCCTGCACTTGACTATTTACACTACAAAGACTATGTAAACTAACTAACAACAACTGCTAACAACGAACAATTAAGAGAACAATCGACTAGCTAGGAGATAAGGAGAACGCTGAAAGCAGAACTCCTCTTCTGACTACCAGCAGGAGCGGTAAAGAAGGAACTGAGGGCCAGACTGTGTCGCAGGGGTACTTATAGAGTGCCGCAGTGGCGCCACTCCAGGGGGCTCCCTGCTCACCCAGTCTGCAGCTAGGGGAAAATCTACCCGGCAACCAGGCACGCTGCGCGTACCTAACCTATAGTGGAACTATAGTGGAATGCATGTGAGCAATCACTCGAAGAAGAACAGAATAATACAGAAAATATTACATTGTTTGCTGTAAATCAATTATATGCCTTCACCTAGAGCACTGTATTCAGTTCTGGTCACCCCAGATATAGGAGAAATAGGAGGTTCAAAGACGTGTACTGAAAAATAATTGGAGATATGGAAAGACTTCCATATGAAGAAAGGCTGGAAATGTTTAGTTTAGAGAGAACACGACATGGTAGAGGTATACAAAATAATTAGTTATACAGAGAAGATAAATTAGACGCTCCTATATTTACTCCTTCTCATAATACAAGAGAAAGGGAATATTCAGTGAACAGTGAAATTGAAAAACAACAAATCCGAAACTAGTTAAACGCATAATTAACTTGTAGAATTCATTGCCACAAAGTATCAAGGCCAATTGTTTAGTAGGATTCAAAAGACAATGTTCTCACAACCAATATAAATATCTACTATTACATTAGATAAAATAGTTAGGTTTTTGTATTGTTTGGTTTGGTAGAAAGGACATACTCCTCATGCTTTAGAGAACATTAAAAAAATACCTACCTCATAAACCACCCATCAACAGCCAGGAATTAGGAAGAAACTTTCTATATGGACTGTGGTTTAGGGTGTCTATATGGACTGTGGTTTGGGGTGTCTGCCCTACTTTTTGAACAGCCTGCTCTGAGGTTGGTACTCATGTCATCAACCACTCCAGACAGCGTAACAGAGGGGAAAATAAGAGAAGGTACATCAGTTCTATGCTCTGAGTTTGTGAGAAGAATGTTATGGATTTCCACCCTCTCCATGCCAAAAAAAAAAGGGGGGGGGAGGGTGCAGAAGAGTCATAAATGCAACTGACATTTCTACACGGATAGTTTATCAGCCCTAATACATGTATATTGTGGTGTATACATTGAGTCCTTAATTTCCTCTCTAAACACTGAATTAATGTGTGTAAGCCATATATTCCCACACCTGTCTTTTTGCACTCCCAAAGCCCTACAAGATACAGGAGTGTGGTGCTTTATATCAAGCAAACTCAAGGCGGCTGTTTTAGACCTGAGAATTGTTTTTCAACCTTCATAGGCAATTAGTTTAAACCCTAAACATAAGGTTTCATTGCCCATGTAATACTGTTTTAGCTTCCATAGATGTAAATAATCAGAGAGGTAGCCGTGTTAGTCTGGAATAGCAGAGGTAACAAAGAGTCCTGTGGCACCTTAAAGACTAACTGAAATATTGAAGCATAAGCTTTCGTGGGCTAATACCCACTTCATCTGATGCATGCAGTCATAGATGTAAATGTTAATAGTTGAAGTTATCCACAATATATTTCACCATTATTCGTCATTTATTATTTGTATTGCTCAGAGGCTCCAATCATGACTGTCATTCCATTCTGTCAGGTGCACAGGAAGACACAGCCTTTACTGTGTATGAGACATCATGATCTGATAGTGCATTAAGCACGGGGTGGTAGTATCTGAGTTTTAATACCAGTTCTACCAACTATGTGCGACCTTTACAGAAGTCACTTTACTCCTGTGTGTCTCAGCTTTCACAAAACTACAATGGGGTTAATACTTGCAAGTATGTTCTGAGGACTGATGTTTGTACAGCACTTTGAAAATGTAAAGTCCTATATAAATATGCCACGGGGACTTGCCCTTTAGGGGGCGTTAGGAACCAACCTACCTGTGACAAGCTCCTGTAAGGGAGAACGAGTCACCCCAGACCCACCTGGAAGTAATTACATTCCTAGGTAGCTGGTTGGCAGCTAATTAGCCAGGTCAATGGTTACCAGGGATTTGCTTAGGGAAGCCCAGGGATAGGAAGCTCCTGAGAAGAGAAGAAAACCAAGGAGAAGCTAACCAGAGCAAGGAGTGTGGAGGTGTGCTCCCAGTGAGAGGAGATCCAAAGACTGTGGGAAAGACTTTGGCACAGAAGCCCGGGGAGCTTCAGTTGTCTGGAGATAGAAGTTGCAAATGAGCGGAAATAAAGGTAGAGACTGAACATAACTAAGCCCCAGGAAGGCAGGCTAAGGACTCTGGACTTGAGGAGAGTAAGGAGCTAGAGTGACAACCCAAGGCTGGAGCAGAAAGAAGGAAGAGACCTTGAGTTTATCTGGCCTCAAAGTAGACCCCAGCAGGGGACTTGTCTCAAGCCTTTGTACTGCGAGGAATTATTTAAAGAATATTGAAGGGGGTAAACTGAAGCAGGGGGTAAACTGAAGCAGGGTGCATACCCTGAGGCATCTGGGGAGATAGGAGGGATGCTCAAAGGCACCATTCCATGACAAAACGCTATTCTATAAAGAAATAGCCTCATTTTAATCCGTTCATTGTGTGTTTGGAGGTAGAGAGGGGGCTGTGCTCGCATGCACATAACTGCCTGCACACACACAAGCTATTTTATCAGAATCCATTATTCAGATAGTAGGAAGATAATGGAAGTCAAGGCAACAAAACCCTTACACATTTCGGTAATTATTAAAATTTATAGATTTCTTCCACAATCCTTCTGTGCTGCCACAACAATTAAGACACTGGAGAGCAGTTCTGTTTTACAAACTGCTGCATGCTTTATGAAACTCAGTTGTCATTTCATAACCACTTTTTCTAGACAACAGCTGAGAACTAACGCTTTTTCTCCTACATGAGAAAAGACAAACTGACTGCTTTTAGAAGTGGTTACCTTTAGGTATTTAAATGAAATTGAAAAAACAGGCAATATAACATTTGGTAGGTTAATTCACAAATATTAGGACTCAGACCTCTTCCCCCGAAGAGCAAAGCTAAAATGACTCTAGATAGCAAAATTTAACTTTGTCATTGCGCTTAAACAGACAAAAGATCTAACAGGTTCAGGACAATATATGGTGTGTGACATTGTAAGAACACAAGAACTACCATATTGTGTCAGACCAAAGATCCATCTGGCCCAGTATCCTGACTCTCAACAGTGGCCAGTTGTACAGCTTCAAGGGGAGTACATGAACAGTGTACTTGCAGTGATCCACCTACGTTCCACTCCTGGCTTCTGGCAGTCAGAGATTTAGGCTCAGCCCAAACATGGAGTTGCATCTCTGACCATCTTGGCTAATACCCATTGACTGACCTATTCTCCATGAATTTATCTAATTCTTTTTAGAATCCAGATATACTTTTGGTCATCAAAACATCCCAAAGCAATGAGTTCCACAGGTTAATTGTGCGTTATGTAAAAAACACGTCATCTTGTTTAAAACTGCAGCATATTAGCTTCATCAGGTGACCCTGTTTTTTGTATTGTGGGAAATAACACATCTCTATTCACTTTTTCCACATCTTTCAAGATTTTATAGACCTCTACCATCTTAATCCTCTCTTTGCTAAAATGAACAGCTCTAATCTTTTTAGTCTCTCTTGGTATAGAAGCCATTCCATATCCTTGATCACCTTTGTTACCATTCTCTGAAGCATTTCCATATTTGAGTTCCTTCAGAAATCTTGTGTGCACACCATCTGGTCCTGGTGACTTATTACTGCTTAATTTACAAGTTTGTTCTGAAACTTCTTCTTACTGACACCTCAATCTGGGACAGTACTTCAGATCTGTCATCCAAAAAGGATACATCAGATGTGGTTACCTCCCTCACATCCTCTTCAGTGAAGACCAATAAAAAAAAATTAATTTAGCTTCTAAGAAATGGCCTCGTCTTCCTTGAGTGCTCCTTTAACACCTTGGTCATCTAGTCGCCCAACTGCCTGTTTGGCAGGCTTCCAGCCTCTGATGTATTTAGTAAAATTCTAACTTCTAGTTTTTATCTCCTGAGCAAGTTGTTTCCCAAATTATTTCTTGCCTGCCTTATTATACATTTACACTTAACCTGCCAGAGTTTGTGCACTTTCCTATTATCCTCACTATGATATGACAGCCAAATTTTAAAGGATGCCTTTTTTGCCTCTAATGGCTTCCGTTACTCTGCTGTTTGGCCATGGTGACATTCTTTTGGTTCTCTGATTGTCTATTATAATTTGGGGCATATACTTTAGTCTGAAGCTCTATTATAGTTCTTGTATCAGATAATTGAAACAAGCCAGGCCCCTGCAGTGAAACAAAGAGAGGTCTGAACTAAGGGTTGAAGGATTTCTCTCTCTTTGTTCCCTGTTTGCCTTTGTCTGGAGTCAGATGAATACAGAAATAATGATAACACGTGATCAAGGAAGAATGGCTGGAAATGTGAGGAACAGACTGATTTTTTTTGTCCTTTTCTCCATACCACTCTATTGTCCTCTTAAATATTAATATGTTCTAAGGTAATCTGTATACTCGAGACAAATCAAGGTATAAAAATATTAACTGACACATTCTCTAAATTGTTCCTACAATACTTTGAAAACTGTTTCCATTCATTTTAAATGCAAGAATCCAAAGCTCCAGAAAAAGAATTTTTATTTTGAACTTTAGTAGGAAATCAAGTGAAAAGTGAGGCAACAATATGCATATTTTCTACAAGAAGCTCAAGAGGATTCCAAAATCAAACGTCAGAAAACTGACAGATATAAATCAGCAAAATGCCTCCAAATTATAACAACCATCCCCTCCGTTACTTGACGCTACTGTTAAACACATTCGTACATCAAGGAATGAAAATGTCAAAGAAAGGGTAAGTACCATTTACTGAATTTCCCACGGGAATCTCCATACACTGATATGGACTCCATTGTGTAGCACTGAGTGTGCTCTAATGCTTCCAAAATAGCCAACCTGAGGTTGCAGATGTGAACCTACATACACTGTGTGCATGCAGTATTACATGTGCAGGTACAAGCATGCACCCAGTTATTTCATCCTAAAGCCTTATCACCTTGTGCTGTGATCCTGCCTAATCTCAAAAACGAAGCAAGGTCAAGTTGGGAGAGGTGCTGCATACTTGAGGTACTGGAGGAAACTGTGATAGTGATTTCAAGAACGGACGCTGTTCCCCGAGAATTATCACTCAGGCAATGCCTCAGGATGGCATTAGGAGGTACTGAGTTGCTGGAAGTCTTTCATATGACACACAAGATGAAATCCTAACCACCTGTCATTAAAACTCAGGTTATACTATTATCTCGCTCAAATTTCAATTTTGTTAATCACAATCTACCTTCCAAAATTCCATCTATAGGTTTAGTCACTATTTTTCCCACTTCCTGTGCTACATTATTATTCACTGTTCAACATCTGCCCCATTTTAAACACTGTGGCCTAGCAAAGAGAGCGATGGGCTAGGACTGAGGCTCTGACCCCAGTTCTGCTATTATCCTGCTGGGTAACTTTGGGAAAGTCCCTTCACGTCTCTGTACATCAGCTTCCCATATATAAAATGCACATAATGATACTGACCTCCTCTGTAAAGCATTCTGAGTTCTCCTGATGAAAAGCACTATACAAGAGCTGATGATTATTATTATTACCACTTATATACTGGCAATTCAGAGATAGGTGAGGCAAACTATATTCACTTGAAAATCTTGCAGGAGTTAAATGTTTGTAAAAGCATTGAGATACTGACAAGAAAACTATTGTACAAATGACTATCAGTCCTAGACCAACACTGCCAAAGGAAGGTGGGGCAGGTGAGTATGAATCTACACAATGCAGAATTGCCGTGTTGCTGAATAAATTCCTGCTCCTGTATACCATAACATTAAAAAGGATTCTCAGATTCTGTTAGGAAGCCTTACACTGTAATATACAATAATCCCCTACTTATTTCTTTTAAAGGGCATAGGGAATTGAGCTCATCTTCTATCTACTAGAACATAAGAATGACCATACTGGGTCACATCAAAGGTCCATCTAGCCTAGTATCCTGTCTTCCAACAGAGCAAGTAATCATCAAATGATCCATCCCCTGTCGTCCATTTCCAGCTTCTAGCAAACAGACTAGGGACACCATCCCTGCCCATCCTGGCTAAAAGCCATTGATGGACCTATCTTCCATACTTTAGTTCTTTTTTGAATGCTCTTATAGTCTTGGCCTTCACAACATCCTCTGGCAAAGACTTCCACAGGTTGACTGTGCACTGTTCAAAAAAATAATTCTTTTGTTTGTTTTAAACCTGCTGCCTATTAATTTCATTGGGTGATTGCTAGTTCTTATGTTATGAGAAGGAGTAAATAAGACTTCTTTATTTACTTGCTCCACAACAGCCATGATTTTATAGATCTCTATTATATCCACCTTTAGTCGTCTGCTTTCCAAGCTAAAAAATCCCAGTTTTACTAATCTCTCCTCATATGGAAGCTGTTTCATATCCCTAATAATTTTTGTTGCCCTTTTATGAACCTTTTCCAATTCTAATATATGTTTTTTGAGATGGGGTGACCAGATCTGCATGCAGTATTCAAGACGTAGACTACCATGGATGTATATAGAGGCAACATGATATTTTCTTATTGTCTTATCTTTCTTAATTCCCAACATTCTGTTCGGTTTTTTGACTGTTGCTGCACACTGAGTGGATGTTTTCAGAGACTATCCACAATGACTCCAAGATCTCTTTCTTGAGAGGTAACAGCTAATTCAGACCCAATCATTTTATATGTGTTATTGGGATTATGTTTTCCAATGTGCATTATTTAGCACTTATACACATTGAATATTAGTGTGCTAGGATTTCTCCAAGGCATTTGATTTAATACCACACAATACTTCAATTAAAAAACTTACCTTATATGGAATTAACAAGTCACACATGGATTTAAAATGGGCTCACTGACCGATCCCAAAGTGTAATTGTAAATGGCAAGATATCAGTGAGTGGGGGCTATTTCAAGCAGAGTCCCCCAGGAATTGAATCTTGATTTAACTCAATATTTTTTATCAACTACAGATGGTATCTTGGTTTGTAAAGTCTGCAGATGACACCAAGGTTGGTAAAATGGTAAATAATGAGGGGAACAGATTACTATTAAGAGTTATCTGAATGGCTTGGTTAAATGGTCAGAATCCAATAAAATTCATTTTAATACAAACAAATGCAAAGTAATACATCTGAGAACAAAAAATGCAGGTCATATACCTACAGGATGGGAGGATGTCTTGCAAAGCAGTGATATAGCGAAGGATTTAGGGGTCATCGTAGATAATCACATCAAAATGAGCTCTCACTGTAATCCTGTGGCAAAGAGAATTGCAATCTTTGGGTATATAAAAGGGGCATATCAAATGACCTTGCCTCTGTACACAGCATTGGTACTAGAATACTATGTCCAATTTTAGTGGCCATATTTCAAGAAGTATGGGTAGTTATGGTGATCCTTTCTAACTTTGGAATCTGAAATTAGCATCCCCCTTCCTTCATGGTCCATGGGGAGAGCAGGATCGCCCGTGTGGCCCTCAACGTGCTCATAATACTTGTAACTATGCATTAAGATAATGACTAATCAAATCTCATTATTTAGGCCCCCACTGGGGTAAAGCAAGGCATTTACCCTCCCCCGCATCCTGATACACAATTGGCTAGATTTATTTTTCTTGCCTTCCTCTGAAGCACCATGGAGTGGCCAGAGCTGGAGACAGAACACTGGACAAGGTGGACCAGTGCTCTGTCCAGATGCCTGGCTGCTGTGTCTTGCTAACATACTCTGGGTCGTAATGATCACTAGATTTGGGTTCATGAGGGAAATAACAGACACCTTGGAGGTTTTTGCTTTACTCTGCAACATGGGGCACAGTTTTCCTGCTGGGCTCTTCGGGGCATACCTCATTTAATCAATCCCTTGTCATTGTAAGGATGTTGGCTATTGGTTATACCTCAGTTTCTCTTATTCTCTACCTGTAGCAAACAGTTTAGTTTCCTGAAGTCTGAAATGTTTTGGTCTAACATAGGTAACTGGGTGGAATTTAATGACCTGTGATATGCAGGTTAGACCAGACAATCTGATGGCCCCTTCCAGTCTTAAACTCTACAAAAGTGACATCAGTGATGAAAGCCCTACAACTTTGCCTTGAAATTTTAGCAGTAAATGTTTATCACAAAGGAAACAAATGATTTTAAGATGATCATTCAAAATGACATTTCAGTTTTTTTCAGTTCTGTGACAGACAAAAACAGACACCTGCACAAGAGAAAGAACAAGCTATTTTAAGTGTCAAGGGAAAGGAAGGATCTATCAAATTAGACATGACCCCTTCAAATCTGGTACACCAAATCTGGATTCATTGCACAATAATAGCTTGTAAGAGTATCAAGTGAGACCATATGTCTGGCCTATAGATCTCATCAGACTAAGTAAGAGGCTAAATGCCATATTTGTCAGTCTCCAATACAAAGGGCTTTTTTCTGAACCACACCTTACACTATTCAATCAAGAACTAAGTGAAGTGGGCACTGCTTTGCATCCAAAGATTTTGAACTGGAAGTTTAATACCATAGATTTGAGAACTGAAATGTTAAAAAGATATTGTTGTTGTTATTCTGAATAAAATTTGGATTTTCTGAGTCAACATCCTACTGCCTTCATTAGTCTCACCCAAAGCCTAAGGGAAATCTGAAGTCTAACAAATTATGTAACAATTTGTGTTTACTTAGGGAAATTTTACTTTTGTTTCACGGGATCATTCCAGGAGAAGTTAAGAATTATTGAAAACAGAAACATCTATGTTAATTGCTTGGACAGAAAGAGAGACAAAGTTCCAATGTGATAGTGGCCTATGTGAATCAACAGAAAAAGAAATGTCACAGAACAGAAGTCTTTAAATGTCAGTGTATTTAGCAATTAATGCTGTAGAAAAATTGAAGGAAACTGCTGGAAGTTTTTCACAGCACCAGCATTCACCTCAGCTTGTTGAGATAATAGCATGGACCGGGGGTCACTAATTTGTGATTGGAATGTAGGAAACTTGCCTGACCCTGGGACCAGAATTTAGGGTATTAGCAATATTTAACAGAATGAAGTAATGTGGGCCACGGCAGAAGGCAAAACTCTCCCTTCTTTTATAGGTAAATATCCCCCAGTCCCAGAGTAGTACTAAAATAACTAAGTAGATATATACAGATCTCCTGCAGGTACCAGAGACAAAAATTCCTCTTCTTGAAAGTGTAATACAGTAGAAAGCATCGAAGATACAGAGCTCTAACATGTGGCTCTTGACCTATGTCTCTCATATACATGTAGAGGTGTCTGAAAGTTGTGAATTGATCACTCACTTAAATCTCTGATGTTTCCTATGAAGATGAAACCATCCTACCTCTCATGTTGCTAAATACAACATTTTTTACTGTATTTTGCACTGATTACTATAACCTCCCCTATTGCATCAGCTATAACTGCCCTCTGAGATACTTTTTGGAAGCAAGTCAGCACCATCTGAAGTTGCTGGGCATTTAGCCTTCTAAAATATTCTAATTGCAATACATAGCCAGCAGTTTAAATATTTTTGGTTTTGTTTTTTACAGGAAAAATCTCTGAAAGTGAAAAGGGAAAGAGTATTAAAATTAAGAGAAGAGGCTGTTATGATACAGTAAAACCTGAAATACAAAAAGGCATATCTTACAAATAGGAATTATTGGAGTGTATCGTTGTCTCCACATTTTTTATTTTATACACGCTTAAACACACACACACTACAATTTGTGTCAAAAGATTGGAGAAGTGTTAGGAGAGACAGTGACGTGGGTTATAGTTTTAGGGTGAGATTTTCAGAAGTGCTCAGAATTGGCCTAACTATGAAGTCACTGAAGTTCATCTTAAATCTCCCATTCCTTTTCATGGGAACAGAGTTAGGCTAACAGCGAATGCTTTTGCTGCCTCTTTGGAGCATCCATTATGTGCTAAGCAAGGAGTTATATTTACCTTTAGAGAAAGGAACATAACATCCTGTGGATACATCTTAGACAGTGAAAAATGTACATAATTAATTTTAATCAGAAAATTATTTGAAGAGAATAGTTAAAGGTAATTTATGACCTCACTCCAATGCAGTCAACAGATCTCTGACCTCTCCCCTTCTTTAGTTTTATCAAGATCTTGATTAGATGTCCTGGACTTTTATTCCAAAGGTGTCAAGAGCTATGGGGTTTTGTTTTGTTTCTTTTCCCCTAGTAATAAAACAGAATGCACACAGATAAAAAAAATCCACACAGATTCCTAATAAGTATAGGTTCTGAAGCATATTGCATATAAAAGCACAATGCAAACCAACAAAACAGAATGTTAGAGTGCATGTATGTTGAGCATTTTTAGGATTACAATGGCAGAATAGAATGTGGTATAGAATCACATTCCCAGCACAACGCTTCTCTTTTTGGTCTGAAATTTATGAGATGAATATTTCTGACAAATATTTTATGACTCCATTTACAGGCTTAACAAGTAAGAAGCTGTTCACCTGAAGTGAATCTCCTGCTCCAGGCTACCTGATTCAGCCCATGATAAATTACTTGGACAGAGAAAGACCAGAAATATGGATGTATTATTCAAGGTAAAACAAGAGAAAAACAGAATTGAGAAGGGAAGAACATCACGATATGCATGGTTAGGTTTTATGATTCCACACTTTGTTTAAATATCAGTGAGAATTTATTTTAAAAGAATAGGCTTAGAGGAAAGATCTTTTACAGTCTGCATAAATGTATGCATATACAACCACTCACCAATGCTCTAAAAAATTTACCAAGTATTATATGTTCAAGGAATAAGCCTAAGATGCTATATCTAAGGACTTTCCATAGTACCCATAAAATTAGTATCTATTAGTAGCTGAATACCTAGTCATGGCCCTAACTTTTTTAAAAGTGTAGTTTTGCTTAAAACTTGTCTCTATTTTATATCTCCTTCACTTGCCACTTTAAAAAGTGGTTTAGCAAGTCTTGCAATGAATTGGGGCGGGGGAAGAAATTAAGCTTTAGACCAAAAATAATATTTTTTTAAACCAGGTATCCATGGAAAATTGGAAATAAAGAAACTTTACATGTAGAAACTACTTTAAAATACTTAAACTTCACTTTAAAGGTTTCTGGTCTGAAATATTTATCTCCAGAAGTAACAGAGCTAAACTTTGGTTATTTTGAAACTAATGGCAAAATGTAGTCCCAAAAATGGCAGTGGAGGTCTTCATATTTCTGATATTAATTCTATTTCAAAATTGCTCGATTTACAAGTCAAAAGACAGGTAGTTGGTAGTGTTTTAATTTTTGTAAATTATTAACCCTGCAAACTCATATTAGGGAGTCCAAAGCAGGTTTTTTTTGCCTAACATACCATCAAAATAAAAAAACTGGTACTTAGCTAGCAATTTTTGATGATGATGAATGAGATTGAATACAATCTACTCTATTTTCCACAGATCTACTTCTAACATGATTAAAACATTACTCCAAGTCCTATCTTATTATTTATTGACCAAATATGATCAACTTGGAATAATCAACAGAACTGCCAACCAAGTATGTAACTATATGGCATTTTTTACATTGACACGTCTCTGACCATAACGTTAAGCTATATTTCCCCAGTTAAACGATACAGTAGATTCAATTTATGCAATATCAGCATGTACTACAAGCTCAGTTACAAGAGAATTTAATCTGTAAGGCCTACCACCTCTAACTATATAAAGCATATACAGTGTGTAATTGATAAAAATTTCCCCTATGTTATGAACCTAGATACAGTTTTCTTCACAACTGGTTTTTAATTGTTATATAGTTTTACTGTGCATTATTAAACAGTTGTCACGTTTCTCTCTAAAGGTGCCTGTATTTGAGTTATGGATCAATTGAATCCCATCTATTCTATAGTCTATACAATCAAAGACTGTAAAGCACTCTGGGACATACATAGATCAAAGACATTATTGAATGGCACAGTGTATTTATTCTTGCAATGAGTTGCATACAAACAAGTAGACAGTCAATAGAGAATGTTTGGGTTTAGTTATAAATAATTTCTTTAATCTTTGCCTCTGGTCTGTAAGATTCCTGACAAACACAATTACACTGTCCTTCATCAATCAGTGAATTTATCAGATGTTTTTGTTAAAATGCTATTCATTTTGAAACATGACTGAAGTTTTGCTTCAGAAATCAATGTGTTGCAAGCATTCCTTCGGATAAATTTGGCCTTTGCCTGTTTATTTCTTGCTAAGTTCTTGAATGGCTATCTTGATGAATAAACTGGACACAAACAGGGAAATTAAAGTTTCCAGTGCACAAAAAATCCTGAAAAAGATATACTGATGCTGCTGTTTTGGGTTTGTTTGTTGGTTTGGTTAAAAAAAAAATTATACTCTAAAATAGCTGCTGTGGGAGAAAGGTATCAACGCACACTGCCTTTAGGCCCTTGTTCTCACAGCTGACTAATGGGTTCTTTTACAAGTCATCTAGAAAAGAAGTTATCAAATCTCAAAAATGAATAATTACTTTCAAAAGCAAGTTCAATGGTAGCCTTGATGTAAAAAGTCTCTGATGAAAAGCAATTAAAATATTTCAGACTTTAAGTTAAATGGGATAGTTCTGTAGTTTCTTACTGTTGTAACAACAGCGGCAAGGAAGTTCATCTTATAATTTGTACGATCATAGCCCTCGGTCATGAACTAGGACCTCATTATGCTAGATACAGTACAGATCGGTTTATGTGCCGATGTCACGAGTCAAGCCGTCACAACCACATGTTAACGGACCGCGGGTTAAGAGGGCCATGCTGAAATATCTTACGATATCTATATATACAGTACATGTGTAATTGTCTAGGCTTACATAAGTATTCACGCTGTCCCAAATACTGCAGGATTTTAACTCATCGGGAAAAGGTTCAGAGAAGAGCAAATAAAATGATTAGGGGTTTGGAACAGGTCCCATATGAGGAGAGATTAAAGAGGCTAGGACTTTTCAGTTTGGAAATGAGGAAACTAAGGGGGGATATGATAGAGGTATATAAAATAATGAATAGTGTGGAGAACATGAATAAGGAAAAGTTATTTCCTTGTTCCCATAATATAAGAACTAAGGGTCACCAAATGAAATTATTCGGTAGGAGGTTTAAAACAAATTTTAAAAAGCTGTTCTTCACACAGCAAACAGTCAACCTGTGGAACTCCTTGCCTGAGGAGGTTGTGAAGGCTAGAACTATAACAGGGTTTAAAAGAGAACTGGATAAATTCATAGAGATTAAGTCCATTAATGGCTATTAGCCAGGATGGGTAAGGAATGGTGTCCCTAGTCTCTGTCAGAGGGTGGTGATGGATGGCAAGAGAGAGATCACTTGATCATTACCTGTTAGGTTCACTCACTCTGGGGCACCTGGCATTGGCCACTGTCGGTAGACGGAATACTGGGCTGGATGAACCTTTGGTCTGACCCAGTATGGCCATTCTTATGTTGTTCTTGCCCCCCCCCCCAAAATTACCATGTAGACTGCGTGATTACTGTAACTGTTCCAAAAATAAGGCACAATAGGGTGCACAAAGAACTGAATTACACTCTGCATTTCCTTTTATGATTTTGAGTCACAGCCTTTTTCTCTTAGCTAGTTTTTGTGTTTTAAAATACAAAATTCGATTTTTCCACTGTACCCATGTAATTAGCAAACTGATAACGAAAATATTTTTGATTCGACCAACTGGGATTAAGTCCTGCAAACCTAGTTTTATTGTTTTTCCTTGAAGAGAAATCATATTACAATACTGAACTAAAAAAGCTATAAGTTTTATCCCTAGCTGTTCTTGATTTTTTTTTTTAAATAAAATATTTTTAAGAGTACTGTTTGGTTTGAGATTAATCCAGAAATATTTCATTGTGAATATTCTGCAGCTACAGATGTATGAATAGGTCACTGCTGTGGAGAATCACAAAGCCTGTAGATATACAACTCCTCTCTATTTTTTATTTATAAACAGAGAAATCCATAACAAAGCACTCAGCATGCAATAATATCCAGCCATCTGAGTGCCACATGCTTTGAGAGAGATCTAAGACAGCAACAAATTAAACTAGATCCTATTACTTTAAGGTCCAGGACTGAAAAGAGCTGCTGAACACTGGTGAACCTGAGTCACTTTGATCTCTATTGTAATAGAAAAGCAAAACGACATGTTCAAATGAAAATCATTTATAATGGATGAAGGCTAGCCTGCATTCTTCTTGGACCAGATATGTTTAGGGGTAGTCAAAAGGGGAAAAATAAATCAAAATGGCCCCCTTGTTCACCCTCTCCCTTGCCCCAAAAAAGAAAAAAAGTATGCAAAGAAATAATTATTACTTATTTTGAATCCATGGAGGGGGGGAAAACATCTGTCAATAACAGGTCATTTCTTATCTAATTTAGAAGCAATATAAATTTACTCTAATTTTAACTAAAAAGTACCCTGGTAATGCAAATATGAATTACTGGGGGGCAAATAATGGTTAAGAGCAGGAACTTGGTGTTTTTCACCACTCTATTACTGCCAATTTACAGTGTGAATCTGGGCAACTCAGTTCTTTGTGCTTGAGTTTCCACATCTAGGAACAGGGGAAATGATACCTGTCTGCATTCATGAAAAGGGGAAATGATACCTGTCTGCATTCATAAAAGTATTTTAAGATCCTGCAGTGAAAGATGCTATAAAGTGCAAAGCTATGATACAGAGCCTTCCACTGTACATCCCTATGGCTCTCCTCATATATTTTGGACTGCATGCTACCTTTCAGAGTTTTTACGGTGGTAAATTGTTACTGAGAATAACATACAGTCTGTGTTCCAAACAGTAAGATCTTGGTGGGGCTTGTCATTAAAACCCTGATGTAAATTTAGGAAGCAATATTCAAAACAGAGTGTTTTTCAGTAAGTTTTCTTCAAGGCTAAAGTTATCATAATTACTACTGTAAAAGTGCAAGAGAAAATATTTTAAAGCTTTCTTTTGTATAATTACTAACCTAAAACAATTCATTCTTATTACCCATATTTTTGTCCATTTCCTCTAAATCTCAAAACCACATAACTCTGCTTATACACCACTCTTGTATATACAAGCACATTTCTGGGGACAGGAATAGCTTTGTAAGGCTGCCTGTCTCACTAGCTGAAGAATACCACAATTTTTCTTCATAAACCATAGGAATATTTTAAAAACTGCAGATTGGCCCGAGTCAAATCTTTGAACTGCAAATCAGACTCAAATTTCAATACGTAACAGATTTGTCTGAATGACAATGCAGAACCTTTGTTAGCCCCATTTTATCTTCTTGGTTGTTTCATTCAGCAGCAGTTAAGAGAGGACTATGTAGGTAGTTAAGTTGTCCTAGTTGGATTGGACTTAAAAGTCAGAGCCTACGATTTGAAATGGACTACCAATATTTGAAGAGGCCCTGGAGTCACCTACATTGAAGTTACCCAATTCAACTGTGTCTGATATCTAATGTGGCCAACAACATTTCAGGAGGAACTCAATATTTCATGGCTTCCATGACAACAAAAAAATTATTCCAGGCAGGAACTAATAACTTATAGAGCTGGTTACACTAAAATCTTGTTTGGGGGCTGGTATGTTATACCTTTATCATGGACTGGCCACTAGTTTCTGATGTGGATGCAATCAAGTTAAGATGAAAGACATTCTTCTGGAACACTTGGAAGTGAAAATAACCAGATCAGTTTCATCAGCAGAGCAATAGTATGCACCAGTCAACAGACAACAAGTGATGGTCAATAGACAACAAGTGATGGTAAATTAAGACATATTTTGTCCACAGTTGTTGATGTATGTGGTGGCTCCCAAATGCTCTTTTCCCAGGCTTCATCCTCAACCCTCACCCTTGCATACTGAAAGCCAGATAGAAATGAAGTGGAAGGGAAAATAAGTAGAACATCAGTAAATAAAGTTACATTTTAATCCTAATTGTGGCATAAAGTGATCTCATGACAAACAAATCTCATGCACACAAACAAAAAAGTGGTTTCTTGCTTCTACCATAACGTCACCAAGCTCTGATCAGTGAGCATGTTCAGGCAATAAACAGTAAGTCACCACAGACTTCATTCAGGGGCATTGTACAACATAAGCAATTTTCACTTTACTCAGTAAACAAAATGTTGATATCCATGAAGGGCAGAACTGGTCCTGGAAGGAACAATCTCACATGTTCTCAACTTGAAGCTAGCCTAAATTAACTCACTGATGCTCTATAGGTACTAAGGGAGGTTTAGCCCCCTGCAAAATGAATCCCATGTTTATCCTAGCTGATCAAATCCAGTGGAGAAACAGTGAAGCAATTCTTGAAGAAGATGGGTAATGTCTACATTCAGGAAGGCCAGGTGCCAACTTCTCTTAAGTAAGCCTAAAACTGCTCATGATCAAGAAATCTATGGACAGATTTCCTTGGCCCTGATTGGTTTGGACTCTTGGTATAGTAAAGATTCCACTAATTTAACTGAATTATCTTATAAAAGCAATAAACTAGAAACAAGAGTCCATGATGACCCTCTCTCATCTACTTTTGATGTCAATGAACATAATATTGCAGTTCTAGTGAAGATCAATGGCTCATTCTAGAGTAGCTTCATTCCTTTCTTGTTGAGAGGACCTAGCAGATGGCACTGGATGCTTGTTTACCTGCCTTAAGGGTTATCAAGTGGCTTACCCCATTTCAAACAGGAGGGGTATGAAGCCACCAAGGGACATATTTTGAGAAAGAGGAAATGCTTGATTTGTCAATCATTATCTGCAACACAAAATGTATCAGTGGGCCAGATCAAAATAGATTTTAAACTTTAAATGCACATTAATAGCCACAAACATGAACTTAAAAAAATAAAACCAACTAATTTTTATATATATACACACACAGCACTGCCCAACTAGACATATGTATCTCAGACTCAGTCAACTCTCAAAATGGCTGCTCCATGTAAATTTCTTCTGTCCCCCCACCTCTTTCCTTGTGTTACTTGTCCACAAACTTCAAAGATAAAGAAAGAGGGATTCTCTTCAAAGAGTACATGTGCCAGAGCACCAGATGGGTGCCTGAAAAAAATCAAACTAAATACTGCCTGTGCAAGGGGAGTAGCTGAATCTACGAAGACATACAGTAATTTATGAGCACAGGATTGAGCCCACTACATTTGAACGCTTTGCTCTCTGCCCTGTCAGTTAGCAGTGCCTTCGATTGTTTAAAAAACAACCCTTTCTTTTGAAATTCAAGCTATTCTAAGTCCTTATCCTTTCCACTCTTCTTGGACTAGAGGGCCTGAACGCCTAAGTAAAAGTCTACTATAAGAGAATGATGGCCAAAATATCTATTTTGTGAGTATATATATCATAGCTAAATATGTGGGGTGTTCCGCTATGGGGAGCTAACATAATTGCAAGACTTCTACTTTAAAATTCTCCTTTTTTCCTTTATACATATCAATAGGAAATAAAAAAAACTAGAAGACGACACCATTTTGATTTGTTTTCCACAACGCTTCTCTCTTTCACCCCTGCTGATTCCCCATCTCGTATCCTCTAACATTAGGTATTAGCACCAGCATTTTCTGACAAATTATAGAAACAATGAATATTTAATATTAAAATACCAATGAAGTTGTACCGCATTGAACTGCCGCACAAGCGATTCCAAGTCGATAGGAGCTGAGAATGCTGCTAAGGCACCAAACAGAACCCCTAAGGGATATGAGATGGAGCCATGTATCTTATATATTTCTTATAAATGGAGATATACCAATCTCCTAGAACTGGAAAGACCTTGAAGGTCATCGAGTCCAGTCCCCTGCCTACAATAGCAGGATTGAGTACTGTCCCCTGACAGATTTTTTGCCCCAGATCCCTAAATGGCCCCCTCAAGGATTGAACTCACAACCCTGGGTTTAGCAGGCCAATGCTCAAACCACTGAGCTATCCCTCCCCCCCGAAGGGAGATGAGACGAGACAAGTAATGGAATTGCCTTCCAAGGACAGTTCAAATCTAGTCCATGTCAATAATGATCAAAAAAGTTAGACTGACATGTGCTTGGTCTAAATGAAAGCAATATTTTAGCTCCGGTGCTGCTCCTCGTGAAAAGGAGTCCACATCGCTACTACATCTAGCATTAACTAGCAACTTAGTTGGAAATCCCAGTAGAGAAGCTAAGAACCAAATACAGATTTTAATTTTAAAAATGACTAATTAGGACTTGACACTGAGGTGCTAAGCATCTCCTGGAGGATGCAGAGCCCGTGAATGTTCTCTGAAAGCAATGGACATAGAGTGTTCAGTACTTTGGTGTCAGACCTTCAGTGAAGACAAACTGCTCACTCGCATGGCAACATTGAAAAGTATATTCTGTACATGAAGATGACACTAATAAATCCACCATTTGTTTCAAGAGTGGCCATTCATTTGAATACTTTACCATACACAATTTGACTGGCAGCCTTTTTTTTAAATATTACTATTTATCAAATATGCACCTTTTACAGCTTAATTTTACATGAGAAGTTACAATCACTCCTCAGCATTTTTATCTATCCAGAGAGCAAGCCACTGTAATAACAACTTAGCATTTAAGAATGCAGCATAAAAAGAACTTTACAAATGGATTTTACATAACTAATGCACTTTAATTCACTTTGTTGAAGAAGAGTCAACATGTTTTTAGTAAAGGGAAATCACGCCTCACCAATCTACAAGAATTCTTCAGTGGGGTTAACAAGCACATGGACCAAGGGGATCCCGTGAATATAGTGTACTTAGTTTTTTAGAAAGCCTTTGGCAGGGTCCCTCACCAAAGACTCTTACGCAAAGTAAGCTGACACAGGATAAGAGGGAAGGTACCTCATGGATTGGTTAAAACTGGTTAAAAGATAGGAAATAAAGGGTAGGTATAAATGGTCAGTTTTCAGAATGGAGAGAAGTAAATAGTGGTGTCCTCCAGTGGTCCATTCTGGGACCAGTCCTATTCAACATATTCATAAATAATCTGGAAAAAGGTAAACAGTGAGGTGGCAAAATTTGCAGATGATACAAAATTACTAAAGATAGTTAAGACCCAGGCAGAGTGTGAAGAGCTACAAAAGGATCTCTCAAAACTGGGTGACTGGGCAATAAAATGGCAGATTAAATTTAATGCTGATAAATGCAAAGCAATGCACATTGGAAAGCATAATCCCAATTATACATATAAAATGATGGGGTCTAAATTAGCTGTTGCCACTCAAGGAAGATCTTGGGAGTCATTGTGGATAGTTCTCTGAAAACATTCACTCAATGTAGAGCAGCAGTCAAAGCAGCAAACAGAATGCTGGGAATCATTAAGAAAGGGATAGATAACAGGACAGAAAATATGTTGCCTCTATGTAAATCCATGGTACGCCAACATCTTGAATACTGTGTGCAGATGTGGTCACCCCATCTCAAAAAAGATATATTAGAATTGGGAATGCTTCAGAAAAGAGCAACAAAAATGACTGGGGTATGCAATGGCTTTCATATGAAGAGAGATTAATAAGACTAGGACTTTTCAGCTTGGAAAAGAGATGGCTAAGGGAAGAGATGAGAGGTCTATAAAACCATGACTGGTGTAGAGAAAGTAGATAAGGAAGTGTTGTTTACTCATAGCACAAGAATGAGGGGTCTCCAAATGAAATTAATAGGCAGCAGGTTTAAAACAAATAAAATGAAGTATTTCTTCACACAACACACAATCAACCTGTGGGACTCCTTGCCAGAGGATGTTGTGAAGGCCAAGACCATAACAGAGTTCAAAAAAGGACTAGATAAATTCAGAGAGTTCTATAAAGTTGTATAATTTACTGTAATTCATGTAGTTGTACTTTGCCGTGAGTGCCTGTTAATGGGAAATCTGAAATTTTAAGGTGGCGGAGGAATACATTTTTTCTGGTTTTTCAGGCAGAGCACTCTGTCCTTGCGGGACCTCAGTCAGAGGAAACACTTCTGTTGGATGTGGCCTTCACCGAGGCAACGAATTAACTGAGAATGTCCACGACCAGGATTGCCTTGCTGCATTTGTGACACTACTTGAAGCCCAGAGAGTCGGACATATCCTTGTCTAGAGGGATCCCCCCGCCACCAGAGGTCGACAGAAAAACAAAGTCTCTCTAATATCCTGAGAATGACACAGCTACAAGACCACTGCACACAACTAAAAGTTAGAAATAGCACAATATCTTTAAGTTTTTCCTTGTAGCTCAAGATATCTCCATATAACACTGCAAGTACTCAAAGTGCAAGAAACTGATTTTACTGAGGAACCTTTGCATGTGTGGCAAGGCATAATGGGAAGGTTAATTTTGTTTTTAAAATTATCTAACCTTGTAGATGAGATGCAGACTTTGCAACCAACACACACTTTCTATCAATCAAACCCAGCCCGGTTTTATGGCTGCCCTTGAGGCCAATTAGGAAACTGAAAAAGCAACCTACTGCTACCAGGTTATCGTTTTGCCAATTAGAAGATTTCCTGGGTACTCTCTGCCAAAGAATCTTAGATCTCCAGGTCAGGCAAGAAGGGAAAAGCGCCTGACATCTGTGGAAATAAAGAGGAAATCATTCTGTTTCCTTCAGTCCTCTTAAGTCAAAAACGCTTCTAAATCAAAATGTATAGTACTGTTACTTTTAACAAAATGAGAAATTTTGCAATAAGGACAAGAAAAAGAGTGTGAATTTTACCCTCCAAAAAAAAAAAAGCTTCCTCTCATTGGTTTCAGCAATGTATTAGTGCTAACAGATCAGCAGAGAACATAGTACTTCAGCCTGTGACCTCATCAAGTCATGGTGACTCAGTAGATAGCTGTAGCTGTCTTCACTCTGCATTGGGGCTGAAATACTGTCCAGCATGGTGTTAGATGGCACAGTTCATTGCAAGTGGTTTTCCAGAAGGAACACAGAATGCACAATTTCTCTAGAGACATTAAAGTTCCACATAAAACTGCAGTAGATTATAGTCGTTAAATTCAACATCCTGACCAAGTTTCTATTCAAGTACCTAACACTCTTCTTAATTTCCTCCCGAAGTTTCATACTGAATACTTTATTCTTTAGCCTTCTATCTTGTACAGCACCAAACACACTATCAGTACTTATTAAATCAATAGAGAAACTACTACTTTATTCACACCCAGTATTTAACTCTTATATATTATTATTATTAAGCTCTGCAAATTGCTACCACATTCCACCTCAGAAGATGAATTTCATTGGTGACTGCAGTGAGAAATATAGGCAATTTTATATTTATCTTACAAAAGCCCCTTGAAAGCCCTCTACATAAGACTCATTATATGAAAGCTTTAAAAAGGATATATATATCTATATCTATATCTATATCTAGATATAGATATATAGATATAGATATAGATATATAGAGAGAGTTAGTTAGTTAGTTATAAATATCCTTTTTAAAGCTTTCATATAATTTATATATATATAAAAATAAAATATAAGACCTTATTTTCACACTGCTTTATTCAATCCTCACAAACCCCCTTGGCAATGGTGTTCAGGAAGTATCAATCCCATTATACAGAAGGCAATAAAAGGAAGAGAAACAGTAGCAACTCCTTTCATGTATTTATTTATCCCAACCTTGTTTTCTAATTAACCAAACAATGGTGAAAACAAATTTGATTTCTTGGATTTATTGTTTTCAATTGTTTGAAAGGTGACACATTAAACCCAGGGCTTGTCTATATGGTAAAGTACCATGCACTACAGGGGTATGCTTTCTAAACACACTAATGTGTTGCATATTAGGAGGAGAGAATTAGGGGGAAGAGAACGAAGAGGAGAGAATAGCTCAGTGGTTTGAGCATTGGCCTGCTAAACCCGGGGTTGTGGGTTCAATCTTTGAGGGGGCCATTAGAGATATGGGGAAAAAATAGGGATTGGTCCTGCTTTGAGCAGGGGGTTGGACTAGATGATCTCCTGAGGTCCCTTCCAACTCTGAAATTCTATGATATTAGGGACTGGCTGGTACATACTAAAGTTCCCCTAGTATGTTTTAACAGAGTACTGTTCCAGCCCTACATTAAAGTGCAGCAGGGAACCTTTAATGTGCACCAGCTAGGTCTACATGGACCAATTAATGAATACATTAGTTCGTTTTAGAAATCATATCCATATAGTGAGTACCACCCAACCTTGTAGACAAGACCTAAGGTTAAGGATATCAAAAGAGTCTTATGGAATTATGTAGTCTGTATCTGCATACTGGCAAAAAACCAATAACGACAAACCAAGTAATGAAGTGAACTGCCACAAGGGATCAGGTTCAGCCAGGGAAAATGCAGTTTTCTCCTTTCATCCATCCAATGCCAGGAACAATAGTGATGAGAAGTGGTTCAGATTAGATTCCTACTCAGCTCTGGGTCTTTACTAAGAACAGACTGCCAATTGTACCCAACTGTGTCAAATTATGTGCAGTGTTTTTGTGATTTAGGCTCATGAGGGTTTATTAATCTATTTGCATCATAAACCTGTTGGTTAAGTAAGAAAAAGCTAGAGATGCCCTAAAGGCATCAACTCAGTTCTGCCAGCAGATGTTTAATTATTACACATTATGCAAAAATGGACAAAAAGTTTCTTATCTGTATTAAGCAGACATTTTTAAAAAGCAAAGCACAAATCAAATGTCTTATGCTGAAATACGATGAAACTAATCTTGCTGTAGATTTTTGTATTAGTAGAAAACTCCACTTTTTAGCCCTAGACCAAAACACACACTTGAAGCACTATACTACTGCTTTCTCTTCAGCTAACAGTTTATGTTAGACTAAACACAGTTTGGTAGCCATTGTCAAGAAAATTGGAGTTTTTCAGGCATAGCTGCAGTTACTGATGTTATTTGTTTGGAAGCCTTATGATTTAGTGAAATCACTAACAATTGTTTAGCAAGTAATTAAACTATAAAACCAAGACCTGTGATTTACAGTCTTTTGAAAGCAATCATCACAAAAATTCCAAGAATCATTTAAATGATTCCCATCTAAGTATGCTGGCTACATTTCTGCTGTTGTCACTCATCCAGTTACATAGCTTATATGCTTACATTACTTGCTTTATCCAAATTATATATTTTCTCTCCCATTTTACTGAGCATGCACTATAAATATCCATGTTTTAACATATCTGGATCACAAGCTTTTATTCACATGAAATGGACATGTGATTTAAAGATTTATGCTCGTTCACATTTTCCATGACCTTCATTTACATAATAATAAAAACAATCCTGGTTTAAAATGATATGAAGTTCCAAAAAACTGGACTACAGTTCTCATAACCTTTTTTAAGCCTAAGGATGCATTATATATATTTCACAATTCTCCTAAGTGCCTTAAAATTACACACAATTTAAACCATGATTCACATACCATATTTTGACTTTATGCAATTCTTTTCCTCATCTCAATTATATCTTAATATTATGGAGGCTGAAATGCATTAAATAAATCATATTTCACAGACTCCAAGTAAAATAATAATACTTGCATGCATTTTAGAAGAAATTGGCCTGCTTTATAACTGTAGTTATAATGTCATTACCTTATTGTCCGCATTGACTGAAATATTAGGCAGCAGTGACTGCTTCAAGCTATGGATGGGAGTGTTTAGCAAACCTTATGTTTATTCTGCTGCTGGTAATTAACTGTTTTAGTTAATATAATTCAACATTTACAAACAGCAATTTATCCAATATATAAACTCGCTCCTATAATTAGCAAAACATTGTTATTGATTAAGATTTAATATGGCGGTTGCTGTTTCGGCAGTGTACTATATAAAGGGAACAATCGCTAATTTGTCAGAGGACAGTTCTTAATCAAAGGATATACTGGCACCAAATACCCTGTTTCCCCGAAAATAAGACAGTGTCTTATATTAATTTTTGCTCCCAAAGATGCGCTATGTCTTATTTTCAGGGGATGTCTTATTTTTCCATGAAGAAGAATACAGTACACATTTATTGTTGAACAAAAAAAAAGGAAGTTTACTACCTGTATACGGTACGGTAGTAGTTGTCATCACAAACCAGCATAACCAGACAAACATAACCAGCATAATCAGATAAACCAGCATAACCAGACAAACTAGGGTGACCAGATGACAACAAAAAAATATCGGGACACATGGGGGGGAGGGGGAGTGGGGGAGGGGGAACTGGAGGGGGGGGAAGTAGAGGGGATGGGGAGGGGAAGTAGAGGCTTCCCCCCCCCCCCACTGGACCCATGGGGGCAGGGTCTGAGGAAGCAATGGGTCAGGGGTGCAGGGGCCCGGCTCCAGGTGCAGGGGTGCAGCCCCACCGTGGATTGGGGATCCAGGGCCCCAGCTGCTTACCCCCGGGAACTGTTCTGAGCTGGGCCGGGGGGCAGCCAGCAGGTGGGTCAGGGGCTGGTTGTGGGGGGGGGGGGCGGCTGGGCGCTGTCTGTAGCCACCCTCCTCACTGCTCCTAGGCAAGCAGCCCCCTTCCCCCGCCCCTGCAGCATGTGAGGCAGCAGCAGAGAGCTGTCCTGCCGCTGCCCCTGACTCTTGATGAGGGGGGAGGGGGCTGATGAGGGTCCAACTCGGAGCCGGGTTGGGGGAGGCAGTGGCCAGGGGCTCTCTGCCCCTCCCCCTCTGCCGGTGCAGGCTGCAAGCAGCCTCCTTCCCCCTCCTTGCACCATGTGCAGCAGCAGAGAGCCTCTGCCTGGGGCAGTGAGACTTGCTGCCTGCTCCTGCAGGCAGGAGGGTGCTGCGGCCCCCCCGGAAGGAGCGGTTAGTGAGGTTAGTGCTCCAAGACGGGGGGGGGAGGGGGGGCGCGGGCGGCAGGAGACTGGGGGAGGGGGCCCCATACGATCTGCCGTACGGGGCCCCAAAATTCCTGTCGCCGGCCCTGCGTGAGTCTGTGAGTCAGCCAGACTCCGTCAGGGCAAAGCGAGCAGCAGGCGGCAGCTTGTCCTGGCGACGGCGCGGGCTCTCTGATTTAAAGAACAGCTCCGGCTGCGCTGCGGCCAATCAGTGAGCTGCGCAGCTGCGCCCGCCTCTACGGTGACTCCTTACGGCACCGGTAGCTTGGGGGGGGGGGGACGCCTTATTTTCGGGGGGATGCCTTATTTTCGGGGGGATGCCTTATATTAATGCGGGAGGCAAAACTGGAGGTATGTCTTATTTTTGGGGTACGTCTTATTTTCGGGGAAACACGGTAGTTTGAACTTAGTTTTTTATAAAGTCTATTCCTAAAACCCAGAAGTAAATATAAATATGCAAAATGTGGAGATGCTTTAGAGAAAGGGAAATGATGGTGAAAAATAAATCCAATGGATGTGTAATACTTTAAAAGAAAATTAAATATCCAGTCTCTCCATTTAAATCCAGAACATTTTGATTATTGTTTGGGTGTTAAATTAAATGGTATCTGTAATGCTTTAATACCAACACCCATTAATACATATTCAAAATATGATGTGTGTTGAGGGAACCTAATAAGGAAGATTGTGCTAGGCTTTTTCAAATCTAGTGGTTAACATACCAAAAGGGATGGTTCTGAAACAACAACATTCAGAACAGCAAGAAAGCATCAATGCTGTTTAAATATAATAAATACTATATGTTTATGAAGAATATCTAGGTGTCCCTAGCCTCTGCTTTCCAGAAGCTAGGAATGAGCGACAGGGAATGAATCACTTGATGATTACCTGTTCTGTTCATTCCCTCTGAGGCACCTGGCATTGGTCACTGTCAGTAGACAGGATACTGGGCTAAATGGACCTTTGGTCTGACCCAGTATAGCCATTCTGATGTTCCTCCTGAGCAACCTGAAGGATTTCATAAGCTGTATTAAGACACACCCCAGCAGCACTGAAATACAACCATCTGAGGGATGGAGGGAGATCTGATGGCACAACAGTGGGGAAAAAGTTGATAGTATTCAATTTTTCCATTGAAGAAAGATGAATAGCTGAGTAATGCAGTTATCTTAACTGTCACTTTTCCTCACATCTAAGTTTACTTTAAACTCTTTGGTGGCAAGGACCATATCTTTACTTTTTGTTCTGTAAAGACCTTCTCTCACTTTTAAAGATGGTGTTAATAAGTAAAATAGGTTTACTGTGCTAACAGCAATAACACTGAGAAATCTAACTTTAAATTTACAACCATTGCACAAATAAATGTAATAATTCTGACACACTGTCACCCATGTATTTAACTATTTACAATGGAATAACTAACTCCAAGAAATCAGTAAACCAATATTTTTTTTAAAAAATTCTCTTATAATTTCATACACTTAGATTTATACAAAGAACATGGGACTTCAAGAACCATAGTTCTCCACATTAAAGAAATAAAGAGAATCAGGAAAACCATTACATTCATTAAAATGTACCTAAAATAACTAGTTTATCCCCTTTGATACAGAACAGAGCAAGGCTGAGCATAAATTATTTATGATGTGGTACAGTTTAATGGAGTATAAAATGTATTTCTTTTCTCACTTTTACTACAAGTTATGATTTTTTTGTATGGTCAGTTCCCCGGTATATTCTTTCCATTTAGAATTCTGACAGATGCAACAATTTTCTATATCATTCTACCAACTATAGTCTTGAGGAAAATTAGTTACAGTACCTGTAAATGTTATTTTCTTAAGGTGACATAGTATCCTGCAGTGAACTATTCTGTGGGAACTGCAGGATGAGGACAAACCCTTTTGGATAAAATCACATCAAGATAATCCACTTCAATTTCCCCTGGGATCTGGATCACTAACTGCCTAACTCAGTGTTTCTCAAATGCAGCCACCGTGGCTGCATGTGGCCACCAGGGGATTTTTCTGCAACCAGAACCGCCTCCTGGTCGGAGATGGGAAGAAAAGCAGCAGCCCCTCCCTGCAGCATCCAACTGTTGCTTCTGAATGCACTCCGTTGGTGTTTGCTGGCGCTACCAGCCGTGAATAACAACCTGCCGGGGGGGTCCAGGCAGCACATCTGCAGACACACGGGGATGGGGTGTGGGCTCAGCGAAGGAGGAACCTTCAACTCCGTAGGCAGCCAACAAATTCCCGACCTACCTTTCCAGGGACAGAGGGGCTTCGGAAGTGGGCTTCAGGCATCAGCACACCAGGACTCTAGGGGAAGCTTCAGGCTTCAGTGACCCTACCTCCCTGACTTCAGCCTCCCCAGCCTCACACACACACACACACACACACACCAGTCGTGGGGCTCCGGCAGCGGGCTCTGGACATCAGCCCTCCCTGGCTCCAGCCCCTGGGCTCCAACTCTGGACTTCAGGACACCCAGGATGGTGGGACTCCAGCGTAGAAAAATTGTCAGAGTGATCATTAACAACAGTTGGTGGTCATACTCTGACGCCACCAAATATTTTCTTACGAGAACCTCCTTCCTATGGAAAATGCTACAATCACAAGGAATAGATGAGTGGGTAGGAATTCATGAAGAATGCTTGTCCCCAGGCAAGACCTGCCCCTAGTTTAGATATCACTGCACAGAACCAGCAGCCCTTATATAGCACAAAGTTACAGAAAATATGTTCCATGAAGGAACAAAAACCAATGTTAAATTGAGAATTTCCCTCAATCCCCCACAAATGACAGGGAAAAAACAAGAAACCCTTCAAAGGATAAGTCTGCATTTATATATATTATTTATATAAAAATCAAGCATTTTATAAAAAAGAAAGAAGAAAAATAATAGAAGAGAAGGAACAGTCCACTGAGCAAATATGATTGAGGGGGATGAGACAGACATCTCATATCAGAACACACACACATTCTAGGAATAGTCTGGCTAGTTCTGATTCTTTTCTTACTAGTCTATCTAACCTATAGTCATTTGGACATTATGTCATCTTGGGGCTATAGATTTTAGCTGCTGATATAGGCTTACAGCCATTTGCAACAATGTATTCTGCTGTATACGTTTTTCAGGACCTATGTGAAACAAACCGATATTGTTACCCTGTCCAAAGATCTGCCTTCCATCAACCAATAATTTACAGGTAAATCTAAACATTATTTCAAGTTTGCTACAACAGAAAAACTATCTGAATATAAAAAGATCTATTCTGTGAAGGAGATGTTAAAATATGTTCTTGAAGTCCAGAAATAAGATGGATGAACTTGAATGCCTAGTATTAAATGACAATATTGATACAACAAGCATCATAGAACCTTGGTGGAACGATGATAATCAATGGGACACAGTAATACCAGGATACAAAACATACAAGATTGACAGAGTAGGTCGTGCTGGTGGAGGAGTGGTATTATATGAAAAAGGAAGCATACAATTTCATAAGAATTGAAGGAAGTATTCGCCAAATTGCTAGACACACACCTTTCTCTCCCAAATCTTTCTCTCCAAAGTTAAGCATCACAGATCACAGCTGGCAGCGCAAGCGAGGAATATCATGTACTAGAGAAACAAATTTTTAAGTTTCTCAGAAACATCATTCCCGCAGATACTACATCTAATTCAGCAGCCATCCAGATTTGGTCCTCATTGCATGATCATTCAACACCCACAGAAGAGTTGAAACTATAGTAAAAATTGGATCAAGTATCTTTTTGTCCACCTTCTTCATTGCTGGGGAGATTGAAGGTTAGGACACCTCCCATGTCAAGGTATGTTGATTAGTGAAACCACCAAAATCTGTCCTAACTAGATTACACTGGTCCCTGTAGCGGGGTGGTTACCCGCTTCCGCCATGACATGGTTAAGGTCAGCCCTGTGAGAGGGTTGGAGCCATAAGGAAAAGCCAGCTCATTAGAAAAGCAGGCACAGTTGGGGCTACATCCCAAACAGAGCACAGCAGGTCTTTATAAAAGGGCTGCTAGCTTGAAGCTAGTCAATCTCTCTGGTCTTGGAGGAAGCAGGGCCTGGCTATCTCTAGGAAGGGTATTGGGCATAAAGCAGGGTGGGGGAAAGGCCAGAGGAGCAAGGGAGATCCAGGCTGGCAACATCCCAGGCTGCAGGGCCTGGTCTTAGGCCCATCCCTGAAGTACCGGGTGGTAGAGGAAGACAGCAGGGTGCTGCCGGGTGGCAGGAGGTGCTGGGTGAGTTGTTTCCCTATTATCACTTAGGTTGAATGTTTTGTCAATAAAATGGGGAGAGGGGAAGTGGATCAATGATTTTTTAAAATAAAAATTGGATTTTTTATTTAAATTAAATAAAGGATTATTTTTAAATAGACAGCTCATGTTAAGGCCTACATTTTTACAACATATTTACATCATTTAAATCAAACACAAATAGCATTTTAATCGTATATTTTTGCTGCCAAGTTTTAAAGAAAGTCAAAACCACTGAACTGGTGGAAGGACTGGCTAAGTACCTGGAAACAGAGAGTTTGGTTGAAGTTCTAAGCCACCTTTTGACAGCAGTAGGCTTTTCGGCAAGTACAAAGAGAATATTTTCTTCAGTTGAGTTTATTCAAATAGTTTACTTCAACAACTAGCCCATTCAAAGTTAGGAAACCACTTGGGAGTTGAAAAAAGCAGAAAAGTTTATTTTCGTCTTCCAGTTTCTGAATACGTGTATAGATGATGAGATGTACTACTTCTAAAATCTTGAAGGCTATGTAAGTGAAAAACAATGAGAAAGGTCACTAATTAAAGATAATACTTCTTTTGTTTAATAAATGTTTTAAAAGCAAAATATGTTTTGTTAAACTTTTTGATTACTCTTGTGTATCTAGCAGACTGCAGGTAGCTTTATTTAACTAATTAAAAAAATAATCAAAAGGGTATTTTTGTGCATTTTTATTGAATTTCAATTTCGATCCCAATAGAATTTGCAACAAATCACAAGTAAAAATTTAATCTAATAAATAAATGCATCCTTCACCATTTTCTAACAAAAAATGTAAAAATTAAGAATCTGAACAACTGTATGTTAAGCTATATAATTGCTCAAATACATGTATATGTTATAGGCAGCAGGTTTAAAAACAAACAAAAGGAAGTACTTCTTCACACAATGCACCGTCAACCTGAACCCAGTTGCTACGGAATGTTGTGAAGGCCAAAACTATCACTGGGTTCAAAACAAGAAAGACAAATTCATGAAGGCTATCCATCAATCACTATTAGCCAAGATGGTCAAGGATGCAACTATATGCTCTGGGTGTCCCTAGCCTCTGACTGCCAGAAAGTGAGAGTCGACATCTGGGGATGGATCAACTCAATGATTGCGTTCTATTCATTCCTTCTGAAGCACCTGGCATTGACTACTGTCAGAAGACAGGATACTGGGCTAGATGGACCATTGGTCTGACCCAGTATGGCTGTTCTTATGTATCCTTCCAGTTAGCAAAAAAAGAAGCAGCAAATTTAACCAACTGCTATATTTAGTTGCAATGGAACTTTATTTTTAAGTGTCAAGAATCAGAGAGGTAGCCATGTTAGTCTGGAATTGCAGAAGTAACAAAGAGTCCTGTGGCACCTTAAAGACTAACTAGTCTTTAAAGGTGCCACAGGACTCTCTGTCACTATTTTGAAGTGGTTACCAACCAGTGAGAATCAACCTTTCTTTAAGGAAAATATAAAGTGCAAATACAAAACACAATTAAAATTAATATAACAAAGTTTCCAGCTTGCTGATTTAAATCAATCTAGATCGGTGGGTAGTGATCGATTTATTGCATGTCATCAAGATGCGATAAATTAATCGCCACAGGCACTCCCGTTGACTCCAGAACTCCAGCTCTCCAAAAGGCACAAGCTGGAGTCGATGGGAGATCCCGCTGCCTACCGCTGCCGCCGTGAAGACGGCAGGTAAGTCGGTCTAAGATGCGCCAACTTCAGCTACTTTTTTCATGTAGCTTAAGTTGCTTATCTTAGGTCAACCCCCTCCCCCTAGTGTAGACCAAGCCTCAGAAAAGCAGTAGGAATCTAGGATCTCCCTCAAAGCTTTTCAATATATTTCCTGTTTCTGAAAGTCTTCTTTTCAGTTCTTCCTTGAAATGGGATCCACAGACCAATTTAAGCAGGAGGTAAAAGAGTTAAAGATGTTGCTCTTGACATCAAATTCCTCAAACACCTAAATAAGACGTGCCTTAAATATAGTCTGAAAAATTGGTCTGGAGAGTATAAAAGTGATAATGTAATACTGACCACCTCAGAATCAAGCACATGAGGTAATAAAATGACATTCCAAAACTTCTTAATGTTTCACACACCTTGACCACAAGGAGCAAAATATATTAAAATGCCTTCAAAGGCTACAAAGCATACCTAGTTAATTCAAACTTCCAGTGAAAATCTTGAGAAGCACAAACTAAACTATGTACACAGAGACTAAAGATATCACATGAGGCAGCACAGCCCTCATTCTGCCAATAACGCTAGAGGAGAGTTAAGTCAGTATTTTTAAATCGTACTAAGAAAGACAAGGTGGGTGAGGTAATATCTTTTATCGGACCAACTTTAGTTGGTGAGAAAGACAAAAAGTTGGTCCAATTTAAAAAAAATGGCCTCTCCCACCTTGTCTGTCTAATATCCTGGGTCTGACATGGCTACAACAATACTGCATACAACGAGTTAAGAAAGAGCCGTACTGAAAAGCATGTTGAGCAAATAGCAAGTTCTGCATTTCCATGAAACTTTACTCCCAGAATTTTCCAGCAGGTTTTCAAGAGATAACAAAATCAATGAACCCTAAAATCAATAGTGTTGCATGATCAGAACAATCTTATTCGTTGATCAGATCTTGAAGGCACAGCTACTGAAAGTGGCTTTTCACATATTAACACTGTCACCAGCATCATATATATTACACCCAGGAGCAAGCAGTATTAAAGAGATAAAATGGGTAAAATATTCCCTCTTCAAAAGATTATCCTCAAACACAAAAAGGTGAATAGAAGGTTCTTTATTTTCATAGAAATGTATAGAGAACAGACACCATTGTTACAACATATGATACTAAAGTGAGTTGAAGCACTACCAGACTCCTGTCAGGAAAAAAAAATGGATCTGCTCTACAAAATTTAAATAGAAAAAATTACATGTAGTTTAATTACAGACACAGCTAATAAAAATGGAAAGAAATATTACGTTAACAAATGCAGACCTAGCTGAATGAAGAACCAAAATTACTCAACAACCCACGCCCATACTTATAACTGTTATAAAACTGGATTAACACACTGCAAATGAAAAATGAAAACTATTACAAGTTACTTGGTTGCAAAGAACATCTACCAAAACAGAAATAACATAACTGCTTTTTTAAATAAAAATTTATTCTTGAAATAAATTACACCTTGTTAAAGTCAAGAAGATAGAAAATTTAAATGGAGCTTGCAAAACTGATAAACAAATCTAAATCCACTACTGGTTTACACAAGCACAAAGGCTTTAAATTAACCAGAATCATGCTTGTTTATATCCATATTGACTCCAGACAACATTTTTCATTTTCTTAAGAGGAGAATTTTAAATTATCTCATACACAAATAAGAATAGTCCGCACAAGCACCCAGGAAGCACAGAAGAAAAGGGCAATTTGAAGTGAATGCAGGGAGAGAACCTGTTGGGACAGAACCTGACAGAAATGTGGGATGGACCGAAACAGAGAGGTCAGAGACAGAAGCAGAATAATACTGGAAGGACTGGACAGAAGCAGAGGGATACAAAGGCTGGTAATTGAGGCCAGTCAGTTTGGCCATATTATCCCAGAAGAAACGCCTGTAATTAGTTTCTTGCTTTGAAGATCCATTAGCATGGTGAGAAAAGCATTGTCTTTTTTTTTTTAATGTTTAATTCAAATCACGTTTGTAAAACAATATTTCACAACTTCTCATTTTCCTAATCATCATGCAGATAAACAGTGGGGATCATGACATTAGGATAAGTAAGTAGCTTATGATTTTGCCTTGGAGAGAGAAACTCTTGCTGTTTTCCACTCCACCCCCTCCCTTAGGGCTACGCAGTAGTAATAAATGAGAAAGTCCAGAGTACTTTATGATAGATAGTTAATGGTGCTGTGCCTGAGCCAACAGGCCTCTTTCCCCAGCATCTGTCACAATCCATAGTCATTAGCATACCTTTAATGGTTTCTTTTCAAAATAATTTCTACTAAGGCATAGAGAATACATCAAGGGGGGAAATATCTGACTTTGAAAAGGGAATTCCAAACAGAGGCAAATGTTCTTGCCCATGTAAAACTTAGGAGTAAAATAGATCTTTTCAGCATACATAGAGGATATATGAAGATGCTGTGGACTATTATTTTCCATACTTTAAAGATGACTTTTGAAGCCAATTTTCGACTTCCAGAAAGTTTTTTTATGCTTCCGATATCCCAGTGATGAGCCTCTTCCAGTGTTATTGTATTGCCCTTTTTGTATTTACAGCACAGATACCAGTCTAACATCTTACCAAAGAAAAGAGAAATGTATACAACATAAAGAGTCATCAAGTTATATGTACTGTGAAAGGCTGAACTGAAGGACTGCCAACAGTTTTAAAAATTAAGTCACGATGGTAGACCTCATGATGATAGCTTAGAGTGTCTGGTGTTTTGGTGTAAGTGAGCAAAGATTTCACTAGGATATAAATCACTTTCTTTTAATACTTTTGAAAGCTGGGAAAAAGAAGATAGAGAGTAGGAAGGAGGCGAGTGTTATTTCTACATTTAAATAGTGGGGAGGTACTCACAGTATGGTGATGGGGGATCATACGAGTACCTCGATAAATAGATCAGTAAAGCCTGGCATGGCTTTTGCTGTGCTATACTGTAACTAAACTGATATTTTGAATTTCACTTTCTCTCCTATCACCCACCCACTTGGAACAATAGCACATACACATAAAAAATCACAGCTATTTCTTACAGAAGTTTGTAAAGGTGGGAGTTAGAACAAGATAGGTTCACTCATAGCACTTTCTTTGAATACACTGGACACAAGTGTCCTATTGAATTCAAGAAAAGGTAGGTAAGATTTTCATACTAGTTTGGTGTGCAGTAAAAGCTTTAGTATTTACTTTAGCTCATTTGACCTTATGGAAAAACAGAGGGAAGGGTGCTAAAGATAAAGTCCATGTATTCACCTTCAACAGGATTTCTTCCTAGCCTGATAGATTCATTTCTTATTGTTTGAATAAAAATGCCTGTACTCCAGCTGGTGCATTGGAGGCTGTTGGAAATGGGATTTGTCAGACCACCTTTCCTAGAAGACAGGCTGCCACTTCCTGCAGTAGTAGCTGCAGCCTTCCCGTGGCCTTTAGGGATCGCATGAAGTGCACTACAATGCAGTGGTGTTGAAATAATTATGGCATAACAAGAGACTGAAATTTGAAGAATTATCTTATTTTTGGCAGTTAGTTCATTTTTAGTAAGCCTGGTCCTCTTTTCCCCCTATTCCCATTCTTCTGTTACTAGCATTCACTGTCTTTTTTTCTAAAATTTTAGATTGAAAATTCTTCAGGGCAGTTAGGTCATTCTTTTTGCCAAGGGCACCTAAAGCACATTTTGGGACACTATATAAGCAAATACATGATTATAGTAATCAGAATAATTATAGAATTAGGTAGAATCAGACTGTTGATAGCTTTTTGTTAACATCTGTTTAACTCAAACTTCTGACACACTTAGGGAAAATGCTGTTTTTGTGAAAGATATAACCCCACCTACTTTTCAAACTCGGAGCTGCTAAACTGTCCATTCCTGTTCTCTACATACTCTTCCAGCAAAAATAAGCCAAGACCTTATATTTATAATGGGAAAAGGGAATAATTATTTTACAATCCCCAAACATTTGTTACATATAAATTTAAAAATTACTACAATAGTATTTCTTTGTAGGTCACCATTAAATCCCCCCATACATTGTCTGAAGCTTTTCTGCCTCAGCTAGAACCTCAAGCAACCCAATTTTATAACTAAATATTAAATAAGCCATACATCGTAAAAGAGCAAGGACAAACCACTTAAAAAAAGAAGAACCCAACCCAAGAAATAGACATTACTTATGCTTAAACTGTAGTTGATACAGAAAAGAGAATCACTGTGGGAATATCTCATTTTTACCTTATTGTAAATATTATATACTAAAAAAAGATTTCACATTTAGTTTAATATAGTTTCTCTCTTTCGTACACACAAATCTCCAACTTTACATTTAATTGCCATAGCACCAAATATCAGCCTTCAAAAGTATATAAAGAAATCTCTTTAGTCAACATCATTCTATGAATAGGCAGGCTAGATGGAATGTTCTTCATTAGCGTGTTCACGCTGAAGGTCAGACAAGTTAGTTCAATATCATGCTGCATTAAGGGCAGCAGAAACTGTGACGCAGTCCACCCCAATCCAGATTTATAATGTACTGCGGAATAAGCATTCATGGAAGAAGAAGAAAAAAATGCCAAAATGTTTCTTCAGATTCATCGTGAAAAGGAGAAGCTAATTTTCCAAAAATATAGATATGAAATCAGGGGGTGTTGGTGCAACAGTGGGAACTGCCCTATTCACCATTTGTCTTCCAAGAGTTAGTGTTGCCTGATGATGACAATATGAATGTAAACTACTGAACTACTGACTAGTTTAAAAAACATCCCAGTCATGTGCTTATCTATCACAGCTGGATATAGTTGTGGATCTAGAGTCTTGCTGGTTGATTTCATTAACTACTGAGGTTGAGGAACTAGGATTTCAAACCTTTCCCCAAAAATGCTGTCACCCCTTAACTGCCAACCAAGCACGATGTGGCAACTCATCCCCTTCTGAAAGGCCAAAAACTTTCACCACCTTCTGGGTACAAAAATCCCAGCCACACTTCCTGAGTGCAATAAGGCCCAAGTGTCCATTCCAGCTTCCCAACCACTCCCGATAAATTTTATTGTGCAACTACGCAGTGTCAATACCAAATCTGCAGCACATGGAAAATATGGGTGTAGAGTAAAATATATGGAATATTCCAAAATAAACCACAAGGAATGATGTGTTTATGGCATTTTTCGTATTCAGTAAAATCCTCCATTTCTTAGTTTACTTAAGGCTGCAGCAGAATTCAGCAGTGGGATATTACAATAAAAAGGACCTTTACTGCAGAATTTAGGTCTAGCTTGCTACAGAGTAAGCAGGGTCCTAACTACAACTAACATTCCAAAGGTACACTAATGTTGTAAATCTGCTGATATATGACACACACCCCCAATAACTTTTATGTTATACAACCAGCTGGAAATCTTTGTTCCTATTTTGTTCATTTTATAATGTAGGCACATATTCTCAGGTGGTGTACCAATCAAAATCTCCACCCTGGACCATGAAAATTCATTTTAGGGATGTTCTGAGTTAATGATTTTTCATTTATTCCTCAATTACTTGTAAGGTAACTCAAAACTGTTTTTACTTCTTGAAGAGTAAATTAATCTTCCTTTCCCATATCTTGTATTTCAACCCAAGGAAAAAATATAACTGACGTATTCTGGGAGAAAAATGTGTCAAGCCAAGACAGTAACCTATTCTAATAAACAAATATATTACAAAATCAGAATGCAAGTCCTAAGACTTGGCAAGTTATTTTGTCAAAATTGAGGGGACTTTATTTGTTACATTTAAAAATTTCTGTCGAGGGAACATGTTTCAATCCACTACCCGCATTTGTACCATGTCATTTACAAGGACAAAACCTGACAACTATTTGATTTCACTTTTGTTGTGTCACGCAACTGACAGGGTATACACACACTCCAAAGGCCCAGAAGTAATCAAGCAGAGGAGAGGAAAGAATATTTATACTCATGCACTGTGCTGAAAACTAAAGGAGAATGTTATTTAAAACTTGTTCGTTTATGATGTCTGGGGGCAGAAAAGGGTCTAGCCTCGTTCTAATGTATTGAATCCCTCAAGAAAAGCAAAAATATACATATAAAGGATCAATATATTTTCCTATAGCCTGTGCATGACTAGGAATGATGGTGCTCATTTGAAAAGACAGCACAGTACATCTATTAGTGAATCGGTAAAAAAAAAAAAAAGTAGCAGCAAAAACAAATCAGTTCATGTCTGAGGGAAGCAAAAAGAGTATTTAAGCTTCAAATTAAAAATTAACTCAATTTGAATTCAACAGAAAGAACAAATGGATGGAATAGTAAGGTTTGTTAAGTGCTACATGAGCTGAATGCTGGGATAAAACCTTGCTTAATTTTATCTCCTATTATCTTGGGCCTAACTATATTGAAAAATTAAGAACAGAAGCCAAAATTTCTTTAAATGTTGCTTGGAGTAAAAACAGAGTTAACTCACAATCCAATCAATTTTTAAATAATGATAATGGATATATTTTAAATAATGATAATTAATACCTGGATAGGTGGGTAGTGATCGCTCTGTCGGGGATCGATTTACCGTGTCTAGTGTAGTCACGATAAATTGACTCCTGAGCGCACTCCCCATTGAGTTGACGGGGGGAGCAGCAGGACTCAACTTGCCGCCGTGAGGACGCCCAGGTAAGTCGACCTAAGATACGTCAACCTTAGCTACACTATTTGTGTAGCTGAAGTTGCGCATCTTAGGTCGACCTCGTGTCCTCTCCCCCCGCCCCAGCATAGACCTGGCCGTAGTTCAAAGGCACTCTAAGGGAAGGTTTCAGAGTTGAAATAAAAACAATTTAACTAGTTAACAGCTCAAATGACAAATCCTAGTGGGATTACAGCCTACAGCAGGAAATGTAGCCTCATACCATGCCCAGGTAAGAAAATCATTTGCTATCAAATATATGGATAGGAATATCTAATCCCTGGACACAGCTCATGAGAAAGAAATTGCTCATCTCAATGTACTCAGAGGTGACTTATTTCTGGGGGGGAGCAAAGTTTTGCTAATTCTTTTGACATCACTGAAGAATGCACTAGATGCCCCCAATGCAGAAAAAAAGATATGGTCCCTAACCCAAACACTTAAATAATATGACATGAGGCAATATTAGGGATACACAGCACAGAAGGTAGCTGTTTCAGATGAGGGGCAGGAAGGACATAGGCAACACCAATAAGATTGGGTTTATTCAAATGAAGATTAACACTAGTATGATGGAGTTCATTATTTTCAAAAAATTAGTTGAGTATGTTAGCTCTTTTCTTGTAAATGCCACAGCACAAGTGGGGCAACAGGAGGCATTTAAATGGGATGAGGTGGGACATTATGGACCAGGTCAAAGAAGGACATTCCATATACAGGAGCAGCACAGAAACAGCTGTGGGAGAAATAGACAAAGAGACAAATGGAGTGCATGGGAACATATTAAGACACATGTCTGGGTAAATAGGGAGGAAGAGGAGGAATTCTCTAAAGACTGGGTGGCCATACTATACCATGCCATCCTTATTTCTGCGCTGCTGCTGGCCAGCTGCTCTGCCTTCAGAGGTAGGCTCCCAGCCAGCAGCTGCTGCTCTAAGGCCGCCCCGCTCTGAAGGCAGTGCCACCACCACCGGAAATAAGAGTGGCAGTACTGCAACCCCTCTACAATAACCTTGCAACCCCAGCTTCTTTTTGGGTCAGGACCCCTACCTTCAGATTTAAATAACTGAAATGATTAAATTTTCAATTTTTAAAATCCTATAACCGTGAAATTAACCAAAATGGACCGTGAATTTGGCAAGACCCTAGCAATGTTCTGATGAAAAGAGATTTTCGGGTAAACAGGATTCTCATTTCTGACTCCACAGTGTACTCCAACTGTTGCTTTAATGCTGAATAAGCAAAAGGCTAGGGGTGAAAATCCTGGTGGAAAAGGTATCCTTAGAAAAGTAATACCACTAAGTTTTCTAGTGTATTTTGGATTTTAAAATCGATATGGCAAAATCATACAGGCTCATCTTCTACTTATCAGTTTGTTGAGAGCACTGCTAAGTGAAAAACCCATAAAATCTAAAAGAGCTGATTATTTTCCTTAAAATCTTTTATTAACAAAAGGTGAAAGGATTTTTTAAAGCCACAAGGCACTGGCAATTTTAGAAGGGAAAATATTATTACTATATATAGTAGGGTACAGAATGTTTGGGAAGGAGTCACTAGTACCATTTCTCAATGGTACCCAATAGTAAAACATTTGAGATGCTTCCTTTTAGAAGCAGCAAGTAATATGGCTCCAAATTCATGACAGCCCTCTCTCATTTGAAAGCCATGCCATGATAATTACCCATAGTGGAACCTTCTCCTCTGGAACTCTCAATACTTCACATCCTCTCCTGTGGCTAGCCAGAGGAATGTACTACATCCTCAGCATTCATTCCAGACTACACATTTTTCCCAGGCAATCTGTCAGTCTCTTCTTAAAAAACAAAAATAAATGTGCACTCCACCCCATACACAGCATGTTGTGATAGTCTTGCTAGGAGATATTCTTGGTTATGAGAATAATGCTACACTAGTAATAATGCAGATATGGATGCCATATCTTCCTTAAAAGGAATGAACATGTCTTTTTTTGACAAATCCTCTCTTTTTGGAAGTGCTCTGAGTATCTCTCCATGGTAAATGCTGACAACCAATAAAACTGTGGTTACAAATGGGAATGGGACACTTGAGTGAACAGTAACACAGAGTTATGGTGAATGTTCCCCATTAAGCCGCTGGATAGAGACCCTAAACAGAACAGCTATCACAAGGGTGCTAGGTGACAACACAAAACCACTATAACTAATATTGCCCTGTATTGTTTCCAAACTTTATCTAATTTTCCACTCTGAACACTGCTAAGAACCTTACTTCTACTATATCGTAAGTAATCATAAATTATTGTCACTGATCATATTTAAAAAAACAAAAAAGCTTCGCCCTGTCTATGATAAGTAATCACATTCTGCTTTGGGCTATGTAGTTTACTTCAAATTATTTCAGAATCATCTAAAAAGACACATTTTTCTATTAAAATGATGAATGGGATAAATGAGGTATGTAATAAATACTCATTTGTAAACAGACTTCTGTTCTCTCAAGGACAAACACCTTACCTCACTGGGTATATCTGCCCTCGGGTATTTTCTAGTGACATCATCCCTCTAAAATATGGTTAGTACAAGACCGTTAGGAAAGAGCAAGAACGGTCAGAATATAATCTCTTTATGGAAAACAGGGAACCTCCTCTTAGTAAAACTAACAAATTGAGGACAGGCAAAACAGGCCACTAAAGCAAAAAGTAATTGCATAGAAAGTATATACGGTGACTTGCAGCAATCACCCAAGGATGAAGGGGAAAACATCTGAATAGTCAAACCACACAAGAGGAAGACATTCTCTTTGAATAAAACGTATTCATTTGTGACAAATGGGTCAAATTCATTCCTAATGTTACTCCACCAATCTCGGTGATGATAAATCAAGGGAAGTATTTGGTCTATTGATTTCAGTGTTCAGAATAAAAAGGGAAGCATTATATATCTCACATGTGATTTTGCGGGGCAAAAATATCCAATAAACTGATCAGTGCACTCAAATGGCAAAAAATATTTTAATAGAAGGATGTTTTCTACCATATAGATTCTTTTAAATAAAGAGAAAAATTATTAGACTTTTTAGTGTAAAAACATTTATAAAATTTAAACAAAGATTTAATAAAGTAACACTTGTTCCCATTTTAACATTGAGACAATACCCAAGGGCAACTTTTAAAATATATAAAAGTGTGGATGGAGATCCGTAATGATAATCAACTTTTAATGTTATGATTAAAGCAAATGGACAGAACAATATTTCTCCACTCTTCAACAGGAAATGAGACTATAATGTCAATGGCAGCTCAGTTAAATGTTTTCCAACATGTAAGGTCTTAATGACAGCTCATTTCAGTCCAAGTAGAGAAGCAAATACATTAACGGTAAATGCCAGGTCATTATAAGGAAATGGAAATATGCACTTTGGTTATCTATAGATTTTTTTTCCTCCATGCTCTCCCTATGTCACCCTGACACTCATGATTCAAGTGATGGAATGTCAATAAGCTATTTATGGCAAAGTTACCACATGTAAAACCACACAACAAGAGAAAGCCCATTTGGTCTGCACACAATTTTGAGATGAAGAAAAAGTTTTTAAAACAAAGGCATCCAAAAATAAAAGTTTTCATAGGATGAGAGGTCTGCCACTAAGAATGCTAATTTAGAATTCTCAGAGCATCCCAAACCACTGCACTGAGACCTCAGCAACAGAGGTACTTGCTAGGAAAAACAAAACCAATGCCAAAATTAAGTCTGTTTACATTAAACTCAAAGATAGACAATTAAGTCTTTCGTTGGGAACACCACCCATGGGGAATGGACAAGGGAATGACAGGATAAAAACAAACCAGGTGGGTATGACAGAAAACTACTTTTGCAATGCTTTATCCTTCATTTTGTTCGATATTTAGATCGCCAGAGAGAAATACCCTAAGATACTTAATACAAAATTAATGATATAATCGTATATCCTTACAAACTTATCACCACCGTAAGTGGACCCTTCAGACTAATGAAGGCACTTCCTTAGTTTCTGATATAGGCAATTTATTTTGCACATTGGTGAAAACAATTCTAACAGTTTTCACACATTGAGGCTCCATTAGCACTTTCGGCAGTAAACTTTTGTCAATCAGGGGTGTGAAAACACACACCACTGGCTGACATAAGTTATACTGACAGAAGTGTCTGTATGGACAGCGCTATGTCAGTGGGAGAGCTTCTCCTGCCAACACAGCTACCGCTTCTCATTGGAGGTGGTTCAATTATGCCAACGGGAGAGCTCTCTATCTTCAGCATACAGTGGCTACACAGGAGACCTTACAGTGGCACAGCTGAATTGGTACAGATGTGGGTATGACTAAGGGTCACACAGATCCTAGATGTGGGTATTTCTAAGGGTCACTGCTGCACACTTACCAGTGTTGCCAACTCTCATGATTTTGTCATGAGCTTCACAATAATTACTGTTTGACTTAAAGCGCAAGCTCCTGGAGTCAAGTGAATATGTGATGATTTCAGCCTTCATTTTTAAAGAAAAGGTAAGTTTCTAGCCCTCGTGGCTGTGGAGATATCTTCAAAATGTGACCCTAATGCACCCTAAAGGCTCAAAAGGCAGAAGGCAATTAAAAAGAATACCAAATCTATTATTTTTACATAATCTCATGATTTTTGGTGAGCCTGACTCATAACTTTTGAACATTTGCAATAATTAACAATACTGCACTAAGGAAAGATAGGTTTAGGCTAGGTAAGAATGGCTTTTAATGCAGACCACTGAAGTCAGGAAGAGACTGTCAAAGGGATCAATAGCAACAAGATTTAACACTTGCACAGCACTTTTTGAACGTGAGCAAGATTAATCAAATCCTGTGAGATAGGCAAGTACTGTCCTGGTTTTACAGATGGCCCACCTAGCCACCGCATGGGTTGGAGGAGGGGCAAGAGAAACTTTCACTGAAGCAGCACCCAGGCAGTTAGTGAGGAGCAGCATGGAACAACCCAGCCAGGACCTCCCCGCCCCCGTTTGACCCAGTTTGGACCCACATCTAAACAGAAGATCCCACCCTACACAGAAGGGTTTTCTTTGCCCCATGCACTTGTAATGCCGACCCACACAGGGGTGTTGGCAGCAGAGATCAAATTTGGGACCTCTGAAGCTAAATGCATAAGCTTCTACTGTATAAGCTAAAAGACGTATCTATTAGCCAAGGCTGTACCAGGCTAATCAGTCTCTAGCTGGCCTAGCCACCACGTGAGGGGAATAGAGCACCACTCCCAGCCAGCAGGGTTTATATATGTAAGGCTTCCTCCAATCGTATGTAGGGCCCTACCAAATTCACAGTCCATTTCGATCAATTTCAACGATCAAAATTGGTCAATTTAAAATTTTAAAGTTGGTCAATTTCACGTTTTCAGATGCTTAAATCTAAAATTTTCACTGTTGTAACCACGGAGGCCCAACCCAAAAAGGGGTCATGGGGGCCAGGGTTGCAAAGCTGATGTAGGAGTGTCCCAGAATTGCCACCCTCACTTCTGCTCTGCCTTCAGAGCTGGGCTCTGAAGGCAACAGCCACAGAGCTTCCCGCAGCTAGGGGAGATTCCAGGAGGTGGAGTTGGGTCTGATTTCCCCCATGCTGCTTTCAGAGATGGCAGCTTCCAAAGCTTCCTACAGCTAGCTGGGGGAGGTACCTGGAGGTGGGTCTGAGCTCCCCCCAAGAGCGGCTGTGCAAGGGAAGAGGAAGTCCCACTCCTCCCAAGCCTGGTGGACTAGCAGCTGGAGCCCAGTGAACGGTAGAAGCCCCCAGCTCTGCCCTGCCAATAGCTAAATTTCACAGGGGAGATCTGATTTCACAATCCATTATGTGTTTTTCACAGTCATTAATTTGGTAGGACCCTAGTCTGATGCACTGGGAAGGTACTAAGGAAGAACTACTTCAGTAGTGACACATCAGAACCAAAGAACCTTCAAAGGCCTTCAAAAGGCTCAGGATTTCAGTGTTGTTTCAGTCTTGTTTCATATGTGCACTTACAGCCAGCCACTGGGGGTGAAGACACTCTTCTAGCCTCAAGAACACCTGAGAAAACAAGAGGAGATGCCTCCTCTCTGCCCCGCCCCCGCACACCCACTGACCCCACCAATGGGGAAAAAGTCCCAAAGCAGAGGGGAATTTGGGAAAGAGGTAAGAAGTAAGAACAAGTCTTCCTCCAACATCCAGGATAAGAACAAAGTTAGAAATGCTGGAGGATGGTACTAATGTTAATGATACAGCACAGGCTTAAATAGGGAATTTTCAAAGGATAACTTTTTTTAAAAATTTCCAACTGTCCATAAAGCAAGTGTGAGTAACCACATGAGCCTACATTGCCATGAATTTATTACTATCTTCCTCTTCCTCCCTTCTCTCCAAGTGTTTGTTGTAGTCATCTGTTGCATCTAGTATTAATTAGACTGAAACTCTTCAAGGCAGGGTTTAATGTTTTGCCCTATGCTTGTATAGTACCTAGCACAAATGACCCCTATGGGGGTGGGGGTGGGAATGATGAAGGCAGCTTTGGGTGCTGCCACAATACAGAATATTAAAACAGCTGAGGCAGAGAGATTAACCGACCAAAAATTACACTTACCACTCACAAAATGGTTTTCTGTGGAAGTATAAATACCAGATGTATTATCATTTAAAAACAGATACATTATTTAACATTGTGACACAAGGACCACTTCAATGCTGACCATCAGATGGCAAGGAGTATATAGAAATACAAGAATTCCTTGGGTTCACCAAAACAATGTCACATAAGGTCTCTAATGAAAGCCTATGTCACATTCATCATCATAATCATTGTGAGATGTTTGTATAGAAAATATGTGACAGAGAGAGAGAGAGAGAGAGAGAGAGAGAGAGAGAGAGAGAGAGAGAACGAGAACACACACAAAAAGTATCATCTCTTCCTCTGTGAGTTAAGGCAGGTCACCAAAAGGTAATCCACATACTCCTGGGTAGGGGGGACAAATGCTTAGCTCACTCTGGTTGGTCATATGCAAATTGAGTTTTGTGTCATTCACAATGAACGCCCATTTACAATCCGAGTAAAATGCAAATAGATTTGGGTGGGGGCTGGAGAGAAAAAACAAAAATTGCAGGAGTTATACTGTTAGGAGTAAGATAGTAAACTTCTGAAATGATATTTGGGGTACAGATCCCCTGGGTATTCCTTCAGTCTGTGAGGAAATAAGAGGTCAGTGGGCTTAGTCTTATTAGAAGGGGTCTCAACATGGTTGAAAATGCTGGGGAAATAACTTGATTTCCTCTATCATAACCATAACATTTGTGTTTTCTTTACACTATTTAACAATTAAGGATCAGCAATGGACATTCATTTTTATAGCAACATAGGCATGTGCAATGCTTAACTAATAATACTATGAAAAGACTTGTCTCATGGATCTTACACTCCAGATCAAGATAAAGAAAAGATAAAAAGGTTAGAGTGAAACTACTTGTACAGTCAGAGATCTTCGTGCGACTTTGCAACAGACACATAAATATGGCCCCTGCCTTAAAGAGATTAGAATTTAATTTGGATGAATGATAATACCGACATTTAAATATGAGGTGTGAGAGACAGAGCCAAGAGAGTAAACTGACTAGCAGCAGACAAAGGGGGCAGTGGCCTTTAAAAAAATTTAAAGGACAGTGGGTATTACTTGGTACCTGAAAACGCAGCAGGGTTGCCCATAGCCACACACTTAGATAGTTTACATTTATTTAGATGAACTATTATATTATAGATTAACTAGATTATCAGGGAACTAAAAAAGATCAATAGCTGCTTTGTTTCTTAATAAAGTTTGAAAAATAGCCAAGTTGACATCTGACAGTATTTAGGTAAATGAATGAATTACAACAGTAACAATAATTTAGCACTAGCATAGCACTTTTCACGCAAAGGTCTCTCAACATGCTTCAATAATTTACAGATTGAAAAATTAAGGTGCAGAGAAGTTACCTGACTTGTCCAAATCACACCGCAAGCCACTGGCAGAGAATTCAGAGAGCTGACTTCTGTCCCCAAGCACAAAATCTTTGCCACAGCCAATTGGATAGGCTGCCTCTACATGCAAAGCATGTGTGGTACACAGCATAGGACCATCCCAAATTTCAGGCAACAGGTGCCCTCATCAACATAAGGCAGTGAGATTGTCTGAATGAAGGTCCATATGAAAAAAGATGGCATAGGATTTTTAAATATGACATCATTCCATTCCCTCCCTAACAAATGACGCATGCAACTTCCCCCGCAGCTACATCTCAGCTTGAAACAAATCCTTGCCCTCCAGCCAGTAAATACAAAATTAATCAGCAATGAGTTCTTGATTGTTTCACTAGGCAGATGTGGCTGATGCATTCTAGGCTAAGTGAAACCTAAGAATGAAAAGTGACATTTCTGCAAAATAACCTGTTTTTTAAATTTGTAATAAGAAAAGCCTCAATATTAAGAATGTTCAGAGAAAACAGGCCTTTTTCCATATGCAGGGATTAGGTTTTGTTTTATTTTTTGCAGGTCGGAAGGGTGATGTCTCTCTCTCTCAACAGGATGAATAAATGAATTACAGAACCAAATAAGTTAAGAAAAACAAAAAGCCTGTTAAGCCTCCAAAGCTTTGTTGAGCTAGGACAACAAAAATCTCTTCGTCTATGCAAGACTGCACATACAATCTATTCCAACTGGTAATGTGTGTTATATGGGTTGAACATGAATGTGTGTATTTTAGCTGCACTTTAAGGTTCCTGAACACGTGCTGACCATCTTTCTATAGGTTCTCAGAAAGGGAAAGTCTCTGGGGTTATTTGTTTTAAGATTATGCACGTACCTATTTCTACTCACATGAGCAGTCCCACTGATTTCAGTGGGAATGCTCATATGAGTGAAGTTAACCACGTTACATAACAGTTTGCAAGATAGAGCCTTAGATTTTTTTCAGCTTGCAAACATCCATTTGTTCATTGCTTATACTCAATTTATTTTTTTTATTTTTTTAAGCAAAATGGTGCTTTCAAGCCTCAAGGAATTGTCATGGGGACTTCTCCCTGAGAACTACAAAGGCAACGGCAGTGATTGATGTGGGAAGCTACAAATCCACCATACATTTGAAATGGACAGCAATCTAAGGTGTCAATTTTCAGAGAAAAACAGCCTGCTATATTTCACAACTTGGATGTTAGAGAGGTTTTGCATATCAGTTCTCATGAAATACAGTTCTTCAGTACAGATTTTTTCAATAAGCTAGTATTGAAGTTTGGGGCAGAACCATAAAAAAATCACACACACTTATATAAACATGCCATTTTGGGTCTCAAGTTGGAAGGGGAAAAAAGAAAAATATATACCTTAGGACAGAGGTGCTGTCTCTGTTTCCTGAGAGTGCTTGACCCCTGCTCCACCACAGGTGCTTCCCCCACTCTACCCCTTCCTGCTCCACCCCCTCCCCCAGCACGTCCCGCTCTTGCTCCTCCCCGTTCCCCCAGCGCCTCCTGCACACCACATAACAGCTCATCGTGGCAGGCAGCAAGCACTGGGAAGAAGAGGGAAGAGCTCATTGGCAGGGCCACAAGAGAGTAGGAGGCACTGGGGGAAGGAGAGGAGCTGATGGGGGGCTGTTGTGGGGGCTGAACACCCACTGTTTTTGTCCCCCCATGGATGTTGCAGCCCCGGAGCATAATCTAACCAGATCTACGAACACTTAAATACTGAAAATGAACCAGGCTAGCATCTTAGTTAAGTTATTTGAATGCTCTCTCCACATGAAAGTTTTCTCCCAAAAAGTGACATCCTTGTGACATTAAAAAAGGACCCGACTGTTTTAAAGCAGCTGCTCTTTTAAGGACTGTGATGATAACAGGGCAAAGAGAGGAAATCTTCTGATAATAAATCATATTTGATGAAGAGAAAAAGCACTAGTGGAGGATAGAAACATTCTACTTTCTATGTTACACAAAAGAGTTTGTCAAAAGCATAAACATTTTAGGATGTAGACATTTGTTTTTAAATCTCCAAATTTGCATAAAAAAAACTTATTGCACTTACAAAATGTTGTGTCTTCAGGCGCTCCTCTTCTGTCGCAGCTCTCTCTCTAAGAATGGCTCTAGTCAAATGCTCATTTGAAGCAGTCCGCTCCCGCTCCAGAACTTTGCCAATTTCATCACGTATGTAATTTTGATCTTGTTTCAATCTACATGAAAAAAAGATGAAAGAATTTAGAATGGAAATATATTGTCAAATAGCTTGAATGGACAAACACATTATCATCAAAAGAGTACAGCAGTTATGACAATGTTAAAATATTACTTGCTTTTAGAGCTCATTGCATATCCAATATGAATGACAAAGATTTATATGTGGCAATTTTGCACACATATATAATACACACACATCTATATATATAAAAGTCAAATGGTGTATGCGTGCATGTATGCGTGCATGTACGTGCACTTACTCCTTCCACACCGTTTGAGCTAGAGACTTGAAATTTGGTACAGTTAGAGGTCTTAGGGTCCTAATCACGGTAAGAGTCGAAAATTTTTCAAATCTCACCTCTGACGACCCCAGGGGTGAAATTATTTAAAGGCCAATCACATCAGCTGGGCAGCTGCTGTTCTCTGTGACATAGTTATGATGTAATAATACCCCCCTCCAACGGACCCCGCATTCGCTCAGCTCTCTGCCCCCTCCCCCCTCCAACGGACCCCGCACTCGCTCAGCTCTCTGCCCCCTCCCCCCTCCAACGGCCCCCGCACTCGCTCAGCTCTCTGCCCTCTCCCCCCTCCAACGGCCCCCGCACTCGCTCAGCTCTCTGCCCCCTCCCCCCTCCAACGGACCCCGCACTCGCTCAGCTCTCTGCCCCCTCCCCCCTCCAACGGACCCCGCACTCGCTCAGCTCTCTGCCCCCTCCCCCCTCCAACGGACCCCGCACTCGCTCAGCTCTCTGCCCCCTCCCCCCTCCAACGGACCCCGCACTCGCTCAGCTCTCTGCCCCCTCCCCACCTCCAACAGACCCGAGTTGGGTTTGGTTGGAGGGTAAGTGAGGTAGGGGTGTCAGGTTTGGTTGGGGGGGTGAGGAGGGGGTGTCGGTTTGGTCGGGGGGTAAGTGAGCCGGGGGTGTTGGGTTTGGTCTGGGGGGGTGGGAAGGTGTCGTGGTGAATGAGGGGTGAGGTGTGGGTGTTGGGGTTGGTCAGGGGGTGTTGGGTTTGGTGGGGGGGTAAGGTGGGGGTGTTGGGTTTGGTTGGGGGGAAGTGAGGTGGGTGTTTCAGGTTTGGTCTACGGGGGGTGAGGTGTGGGTGTTGGTCAGGGGGTGTTGGTAGGGGGGTGACGTGGGGTGTTGGGTTTGGGTGGGGGGGTGAAAATGTGAGTCGGGGTTGGTCGAGGGGTAAGTGCGGTGGGGGTGTCGGGTTTGGTCGGGGGGGTGAGGTGGGGATGTCAGGTTCGCTCTCTGCCCCCATCCAACGGACCCCGCACTCGCTCAGCTCTCTGCCCCCTCCCCACCTCCAACGGACCCGAGCAACACCGGGTATTTTCGCTAGTATATAATAAATATATAATTGAACACACACATACACACATATATATAAAAACACACATGCCTATCAATATCAGTAACCCCCAAAATCATTTTCAACACCTCTCAATATATGGGTATATAAATTCAACATCCCAACACTGTACCCAAATCTTAACAGCATTACCTCTAAAACTCAGCAAAATAAGGAATAAAACTAATTTAAAATCTCATGCTTTAACAATACAGTGTATACAGATTTTTTTTAAAAAAAAAAGGAATTCCTTTCTCTGGCACTGATACACTGTTACTTTTGGGAACATTACATCTACTCAGTGCATCAGTTCACTCATCTGCAAAAAGGGTGTAATAGCTATTCTCAACATGAATAGACTACAATGTCACAAGCCATAAAATTAATGGAAATCTTTACAATACTTTTATAAAAATGCATGTATACATTACATGTACACGCAAACACATTTGAAAATAGTTTAGCCAATAAAAACATCTGCTTTATATATATTCTCATACCAAACACAAAAGTCAATATATACAAGTTCATCACCGGTAATGGAATATCAAATACTGTTTTTTTAAATGGCATCTGAAAAACAGTGAAGGAGATGAAGCTTCAGAATTTCCAGTGAATGCATGTGTTACCAAGGGAGCTGCAGAAAACAAATCATGCCACACAGGGTCACTTTCTGAAAGGCACCAGCATTACAGTACATTAAAGTCTTCCCCAAGGAAAATATTTAAGAAAGGTGGGGGATGGTGGGGAAGAAGACAGTTAGAATGTGTGTCATTTTTGTGCTCAGATACAACCCTCTGAAACAGATCAACCAACTGGGAGTTTTTATAAAGTTTATTAAGCAACATCTTCAATTACTCCAGCAAAAAGATTATGCAGACATGGACCAAATTCCATTAAGTGATTTCCCAAGGTCCCCCAAATTATTCCAGCAACATCAATGCATTTAATCTATCGCACAATCAATGATGCAGTCAAAACACACACCAGCTTCACACACAGAGAAGTGTCAAAATAGAAGTCTCAATAGTTCCTTTTTTCTGAAGTAAAAGCAGCATTTAGACTTTTCAGAGATTAAAGATTACCACCCCCCACACCCGAATCACGTATTTTGTATTCTACTCTCTGCAGTTAGACTTGACTCCTCTTTTTATACATTACACTACTCAGTGTATTTCACATATTAATTATTGTATTTAAAGAAGTTGCCATTTGCTTGACTCTTTTTTAAAAAGCTTGGGCTTTTTAGCTCATATTCAGGTCCCTTCATTTTTGTATTTGGCATTAGGCAGAATTATGCACCTTGATGTGGTCTCCTCTTACTCTCTTTTCCAAGAGCAGAAAGTCAGTTTCCCTAAACCTTATAAATAATAAATTCCTATCTCCTAGATAAGTTGTTTGATGTTAGTTAGTTAGTTATGCCCGTCACCCCAATCGGGGTATGGGCCGCCAACCGCAGATCTCCAGAGTCCTCTATCCTGGGCCATTCTCTCTAGCTGGTTCCAGGTGTAGCCCATTTTTGTGGTATCAGCCTGAAGGTCGCGTCGCCAGATATTTCTTGGACGACCTCTTTTCTGCTTGCTCTGCTGTAACCTGCGCCGTCTTTCCTGACTTGTACATGGTCCTCACGTTCCATGTGCCGATGGTGATCCTCCTGGTTATAAGAAGGGTGATCGGCTTAGTGGCTTCCTCGCGGCTTTCACCACCCAGCGTCATGCGTCTTTGAGTTGAAGACCCTTCTTTTTCCAAGCTAAAAGTCTCTGTTATCTCTATTGTTGGCGTTTCTGTAGCAAGTTGATTTTTGATGGGGTGGAGTTGCTAGCCCCACGCCCAACCCTTCTCCTTTACCCTGACTTGGGACAGGCAGATGGCCCCGAAGGACCTCTCTGATGGAGTTGTTGTTTGATGGCTTAACTTAATTACTGTTACGCTCAACTTCCCTTTTAGGTATAACTTTTAGATAATGCTTTTTAACTACAATGAGAATGGAAAAGTTCCTTACCTTTTACGAGGGTCACCGTGTTCCTGTTATCCTTGAGCAGGGTTTCTCAAACTGGGGGTCGCGACCCCCCGGGGGGGTCACGAGCTCCTGCCACCACAACTCGCGGTGGGGACTGGGGGCCGGCGCGCAGCCGGCAGCCCGACCGCAGCAGGGACTGGAGGGGTCATGCCGCGCCAACAGAGCTGCAAAAGGGGTCGCGGTCTCAAGAAGTTTGAGAACCGCTGTCCTCGAGGAATGTTTTTGTCGAACCTTGATATCGGTATGTTCTGGTACCATTCTTCAGGAATGTGTTTGTGTGAGTACTCTGTGTCTAGCACTTCTTAGAAATGTGCATTTCTGCAACATAAGCCCTGTTCTTGATGGATTCTGTGAACTTGTAAGCAGGCAGAGCCTGAGGTTTGCTCACAGTCTGACTTTTGATAACTTTGCTTTATATCAGCAAAGCTTGCCCACTACTGTTGCTCAGACCTCATACCAAGGCTTCTTATACAAGGGTTTCTCAAGTTCTCTTCCTACTATAGATACAAAACTACTCAAGACAGCGGTTCTCAAACTTTTGTGAACTGCGACCCATTTCTTGTTCCTCGTCTGTCGCCACGGCCCCTTGTATGTCCGCCGAAAAGCCGATGAATAAATTACTTCCGCATTTGGCGGCTATTTTCGGTGGACATGTCGAGCGCTCCTGAAATAGATCGGTATGTCCACAAAAAGCCGACAAATGCAGAAGTAATTCATTCGGCAGATTTCAAGCAGCACCAGGAGCTCGTGACCCCCCTGGGAGCACTCTGCGACCCCCAGTTTGAGAAACCCAGCTCAAGATAGTTAAGTCCCAAGTAGGGTGACCAGATGTCCTGATTTTATAGGGACAGTCCTGATTTTTGGATCTTTTTCTGATATAGGCTTCTATTATCCGCCACCCCATCCCAATTTTTCACACTTGCTATCTGGTCACCCTAGTTCCAAGCAGACTGCAAAGAGCTACAAAAGGATCTCACGAAACTGGGTGACTGGGCAACAATTTGGCAGATGAAATTTAATGCTGATAAATGCAAAGTAATGCACATTGGAAAACATAATCCCAACTATACATATAAAATGATGGGGCCTAAATTAGCTGTTACCACTCAGGAAAGATTTTGGAGTCACTGTGAATAGTTCTCTGAAAACATCCATTAAATGTGCAGCAGCAGTCAAAAAAGCTAACCGAATATTGGGAATCATTAAGAGACAGATAATATAACAGAAAATATCATATTGCTTCTACATAAATCCATGGTACGCTCACATCTTGAATACTGTGTGCACATACGGTCGCCCCATCTCAAAAAAAGATATATTGGAATTGGAAAAAATTCAGAAAAGGGTAACAAAAATGATTGGTGTATGGAATAGCAGCATATGAGGAGATGACTAAGGGGAGATATGACAGAAGTCTATAAAATCATGACCTTTGGAGAAAGTAAATAAGGAACATAAGAATGGCCATGCTGGACCAAACATCCATCCAGTCCAGCACCCTTTCCACCGACAACTGCCAATGCCAGGTGCCCCAGATTGAGTGAATCTAAACAGGCAAAGATCAAATGATCTCTGTCTTGCCATCCATCAGGAAGTGTTGTTTACTCCTCATAATACAAGAATTGGGGGTTACCAAATGAAATTAATAGGCAGCAGGTTTAAAACAAACAAAAGGAAGTATTTTTTCACACAGCGCACAGTCAACCTGCGGAACTAGTTGCCAGAGGATGTTGTGAAGACCGAGACTAAAACAGGGTTCAAAAAAGAACTATATAAATTCCTGGAGGACAGGTCCATCAATGTTTTTTAGCTAGAATGGGCGGGAGTGTCCCTAGCCTCTGTTTGCCAGAAACTGGGAATGAGTGACAGGGGATGGATCACTTGATGATTATCTGTTCTGTTTATTCCCTCTGGGGGACCTGGCATTGTCCACTCTCAGAAGGCAGGATACAGAGCTAGATGGACCTGAGGTCTGATCCAGCATGGCCATTCCTATGTTTTCCAAGAAAGAGAGAGGAGCAGCGAGGCACCATCTGAACTCGATTCTTTGGATGAATTCACCTTTCTTAGAAATACAATGAAACAGAGGCCCCCAGATTTCTTCAGGACCAGAAAGCATCAGGTATAAAAACCTTTTCCCTTCTGTTGATAAGGAATTTCCTCTATCACTCTCCATTTTAGAAGAGACCATAGGTGCTCAAGTAACATGGTTCTGTGAGAAGGGTTCTAAAAAGGGATGGGAAGGGAAATGAATTGGATAACATATTCCTCCTTTACCATGCGGAGTACCCCCTTGTCTGAAGTAATGTCTTCCCACGTGCAGTAAAAGAGGAATAGGTATGATCCTTTGGGCATGGTTAGACTGGCGCTTTGCAGAACAAAAACCCTCCAGTAGCGCAATAATTTTCGTAGCGTACACATTTCAAAGTGAGATTTTGCTAAATGACTCACTATTTAAAACGCAAGTATTAAACCTCCTTTCCGAGAGTGCTAAGCCTTTTTGCGCTAGCGTTATAGCGCAAGGGTGGGAATGTGGACACCCATGGGATCTCTTGCATGCCTCCGAGCCATGTAAAGCCATCAGCAAGCCATTTAAGGCCATCAGCAAGCCATTAAAGACAATCAATATGCCATGTAAGGCAAATGACGTGAGGTGTTGTTTTGTAAAAGCAGAAGTAGCTTTGTAGTTTCTCTCTAACAACTCACACAGCAAATAACCAGTGAAAATGCTTGCGGACGGAGCTGTGTGTCTGAAATAGACAGCCTGTCAGTTTTCGCTAACGAAAACTCACTGACAGCCAGATCTCGTCTCCCTGTGAACAACTTCCCAGTTCCCCCTCATCCTCCTCCTTTGCAAAGCACGTTGCACCCAGCTGAATGCTGGGATACCTGCCCTATCCCGCAACTGCTACTGCCGCCAGAAGCGCTACAAATGTATCCATTATTTAGCGCTACAAGGTTTCAATCTGCACAGGCTCTAGCACGATACCTATTGCACTACATTGGGAAGCGCTACAAATAAACGCGCTATAATCTATAGTCTAATCATACCCTAAGTGAAGAGAGATTGTTGACATGCTGTCCTCAGTCAAAGTCAAAACAACTGCTTCAGTGTAGCAGTTGTTTGGTAAGAAGCGCTTGCTGACATGGAAGACCACTCCTGATCTCCTCCTGGGGGCAGGAGTGGGGGCATAGCTGAAGTTTAAAATGTTTCCTTTTTGTAGTAGGAGTATAGACTTCCAGTGAAAGAAGCTCTGCATAAAAGTCTACATTTCCTTTTGTCTTTCTCTTGCTCCTAGGATATTTAAAGAAACTCTTCTTGCCTCTTTGTACCTTACAAAGTGTAACTCATTTTGTGTTTTAGCCTTTCTGATTTTGTCCTTGCAGGCTTGCATTATTGTTTTGCATTTCTTCTTAGCAATCTGTCCATATTTCCACTTTCTGTAGTATTTCTCTCTTATTTTCAGGTCATTAAAGAGCTCATAATGGGGCCATACTGGCCTCTTACTATTCTTCCTATCTTTTCTTCACATCAGCATAATTTGCAGTTGTGCCCTTAATACTGTCCCCTTTAGAAACTGCCAGATCTCCTGAACTTATTTATTCCTTAGATTTTCTTCCTACAGCACATTACCTATCATATCTCTGAGTTTGTTGAAGTCTGCTTGTTTGAAGTCCATTATTCTTTTTCTGCTGCTCTCAGTCATTCCTTTCCTTAGAATCACGAAATGTATCAAGTCATGATCACTTTCATCAAAACTGCCTTCAGATACACAACCAATTCCCTCATGTTAAGCAGAATCAAGCCTAAAATGGCCAGACCCTGGTTACTTCCTCCATGTTCTGAAACAAAAAGTTGTCAAAGTCCCTGCAGCTCTTCTTGCTGTTGTTGGGTTGGGTTTTTGTTTTTTGTTTTTTTTTTTTTGGGGGGGGGGGAGGAGAGACTATTGTATTTGTTCTAGAAATGCCTCATTAACATCATAATGATTCACTGGTCTATAGTAGACCCCTACCATGAACTGCCCCTATTTTTTTCCCTTTTATCTTTACCCAGAGACTTTCAACTGGTCTACTTCTCATGTCCTTTCGGACCTCAGAACAAGTGTATATATAAAGAACTGGTGGAATTTAGACACTCATCTGCCTGGGCACATCATGGACTTAGTGATGAAATCCAAGGGAGGACTTCCGTACCATTGTCTGTGCTCTGGATGGCTAGCAGTATCATAATGTCTCTCTCTCCTACTGACAGACAGAAGCACAGAGGTACTCTGAAGCATCAGAACCGTATAGCTGACAAGAGCACAGGCTTGGGAGTCAAGACCTTGAGTCTATTCCTTGCTCGGTTACTATTTAATTTTGTGACTGTAGGTGAGTCATTCTCTCTGCCTTTGACCTAGTATATCCAGCCATATCTCAGTATATCCAGCCATATGCATGTGGCTAGAATTAGTTTATTTCATGGTTCTTATTGAAAAGATTATTCGGGACTTTATATTCAAAATAAGGGCCACTTGGGAAATATTTGTACTGATTTATTTGTGCTGCAGCTTTTATAAGAAAACAGTTTGGACTATTTCATAATCTAATGTGTTACATATCTGCCAGGAAGATATTATTGATATTCATACTACATTCTCTCTCTCATTTTGTCTTAATTGGTATTAACATGCCTCATTCTGCAAAATTCTTTGCCCATCTTTGGTGTTATGAACCCCTCCGAGGTACAGCTTGGCTTTACAATGACTGTTTACCTCCTATCCTTTCATTATAAAAATGAACCCTTTCAAGCCCCCCTAATCTTTTTGTTTTCCAATGTGTCCATATCTTACTGACACTGAGCAGCCCAGAACTGAACACAATATTTCAGGAACAGTAACTCCAGTGCTAAGTCTATACCATACACCAGCTCCATGATTAGAAGCCATTGAGTAAGCAATCCTAAACCAGAATGGCTCTATTGGTGGCCACACTGTAGTGCAAATAGTTATCTGCTGTTTTATATCAATTCCAGGCCTTTTTAAAATTATGATACTGAAATTTTTAATAACTGATATGGGCTAAAGAAACCAACAAGAGCTGGTAAGAAAACAGTAACTGCCCCAACCCTAGTTCATAAGGATTTAAAATACTTTTCACCATGCACACTTGAAGTTACTTGAAAATGTTCTTGGCTATTTGAAACACTTGCTGGAGTTGACCATGATTTGGGGGCAATGGCAGCATCAAGTTTTATTTAACCAAAAAAATTCACTCTCCCTCAACTTATTTAAATTCACCAGAGTTAAAAGCAAAGTAGTATGCTTTTAATATAATGTAAACTTCACTTATTTGCATTATGTAATTGGGTGGCTTGTAGGAGCTTAATGAAACAAATACAAGCCAGCTCTGTCCTAAGATTTCAAACACTTGCATGCATCAACTTACAGTAGTTTTCTTCCTTGACATCATGAACTCATTTTACTGGCATACAGTACAAACTTTACCTGAATGAGAGCAAACACTAACTAAATCTTCAATGACGACTTATATTACTAACTATTCTAAAGCAAAACATCCAGACAAGTGATTTCTATTCAGATACACAGTTAAGGATCACACTTTGTCAGTTCAGTCTAATAATCAAAGAACTCTATATAAACAGACATTTCACAATGAAAATTTTAATTACACTAAAATGGAGGGCTCAGCCTAATAGCTTATATGTTTGGAGTTTACTACTTAATTTGCTTATGGAGGCAAAAGTTGCAACAGAAAAGGGGGAAAAAAGCCAGCAACTAAAATCTCGCACTACTCATTTATACTCTGGAAGAAATCATTTAGAAGTCTGAGTGAATGCTGAATCAGCAGTCAAGACTGCTAGCTATACATTTTTAAAAAGAAAAGTTGATAGTTGGTAATTCAGCAAAGTAATTAGATTATACAATATTGACGAACTCAACGTGTAGTGCTTTCCAGTCACATTACCTCATTAAGTAAAACAAAAAGCATGCAAGTGATCCTGTCACATTACCCCTGTAACTGGCTGAAAGTAAATGTTAAGTACTAAAGGGAATTCTTGTGGATTGAGATTTAGAACCAACCTCTTTAACATTATTTTATGTTCTCAGTTATTGTACAGCATAATGTACAAGGTTTATATTCACATACAAACAACTCCTCCTCCTGCATTTCTACAGCACATTCCCACCTACGGATCTCAAAACTCTTCACACCAACTATGACAGTAAACACTATTGTCCACATTTTACAGATTAAGAGAGACGTATGTCTATACTACGAAATTAGGTCAAATTTACAGAAGCCAATTTTTCTGAACAGATTGTATGTATAAGTTCCACAGACGCATTACAATAAATATGCCTAGCAGTGTGCCTCCAGAGTAGGAAACAGGCTCATTCAAAACATGGTAAAATAAACATAAAATCTCTTCGGTCTTCCCTGGGCACTAAGGCAGGGGTCTCCAAACTATGGCCTGAGGGCCGGATCCGGCCTGCAGCTTCAATTTGTCCGGCTCCCCAACCAACATAAAAGACATATATTTGCATATATTTAATTTTTTTCAGTCGCTTGGGCCCATGAAGCCCCTTCAAAAATCTAATATGGCCCTTGTCTCAAAGTTTGGAGACCCTTGCACTAAGGCATAGAGAAGACGTCTCTCAAAAGAAAGAAAATAGCGTTGGCCAAGATTGGATGACCAATATGAAGAATGTCATGAATTTATGCATCACAGAACTCAATATAGGAGACAATTACTTGTGCCCTGAAAGAGTCAGTGCTCCTAAGGACCAGATTTTGGTGCTTAACCAAAGGAGGAATATTTCTTTAATTTACTTAGGGAATAAATGTTACGACAGTTGGGAGGACTACCCATTTGAATTCAAAATATAATATTGGGTCGTGATAGAAAAAAGCTCCTAACTTCAAATAAAAAAAATCATCTGACTGAAAATCAGAGCCTATGGGAGGCCTAAGGACAGGAAATATGATACCCACTGAAAAAGAGTTCAATCTCAGTAGTGCTGACAGGAACAGAAAAAAGGAGTGCATGGCTGGGCTCTATTACCTTGCAGGGTTGGAATAAAGGTTGATGCCCTAAAGAAGCATCTAGTGTCAGGATTTGTACATTTCCTTTTCTTGAACATGCTAAGAACATTGTTCTATTGACCCTTTTACTAGGACACTTTTACACACACACGAAAAAAAATCCTGGAGGAATGCAAGGCTATGTTTTATTGATTTCCAATGGCAGTTAAATTATGGGCTTCACACTAGCCAGTACATTTATTTTATTTGTTACTTTCTCTCTTTTGGGATCTGTCCTAGCAATGATCACTTCTTCCAAATATTCATTTTAAACCTGACTGGTTCCCAATAGAGGACTGGCTAGGCAACAAACAGACCTCCCCTCTGAGATAGAGACATCCAAAAATCCGACGTTAGGTTAAATCAGGCCTGAAAGCACAGCCAGAAAGATATAAAAACACTATTCAACCATAGCTCAGGTCTCTGGTTGATTTTCCTAGCACCACGTGTTTGTCCTGAACCTAAGATATTGAATCACTGAGTGGAAAGGAAAGGCCATTACAGAGGTGGCAGCAGGAAGAGGAAGGAAGGCCTGAAGGTCCCTTACTGCACATTGTGGCACTGCAGTATTATGTTGCGCCCAGTGCCCTCCATTTCCAACCTGTGACCTATAATATTGATGGACAGAACTATGTGGTAATTAACAACAATAAATTTATGTATGGAGACTTTATTTGTAATATAACTGCTCCAAATTTGTGTTTTAATCTTCATGTAGGACAATATATGAACTCCTATCCCAGTTTTTCAAAATGAATTCATGATCCAAAGTGAGCCTCAGTAGCAGGATAAAGTTGAAAAGAAGCTACAAGTTTTTAGCATGCAAATTAACCTACTTCCTTCAGATTTAAAAACATTATTAGATCAAAAAGACACATTACTCAAATTAGCTATGACATGCTGTCGCAGGGCAGAGGTTTTAAAAACCTCTGCTGCCTGCTAAAGCCCCTGCTTCCCTGCAGCCTGGCTGGGTTTGAGGGCTAAAACCCTGAGCAGGGGGAGCCCAGCTGAAGCCACTAAGTAGGACAGGCTCAGGGCAATCTACTGAACCAGGTACAACCACTAGGGCATAGTACAAACCCAGGAAAGAGCTCAGAGAAGGAGGCTAGCCTGGCAGGAGGACAGGGGGCACCTAGCTCTGTCTCTGCTGGTTGATACAAGCCTCAAGAGGCCAGAGGAGCTGGTGAGAGGTCTGTGAGGGGCCTGATTTTGGGGAAGTTGGGACTTTGTCAGCACTGTAAATAAAAGACCACCGGTGAAGCACCAGAGAGGAGTGTCTGAGACCCTTTCTTTGTCCAGCCTAAGCACAGGGCCTAGGGGAAGGAAGCCTGTGCCGCCCCGTGACACATGCACAAGGTAGAATAAGCCTTTAATGACCTGATCCATAATGTGGCTCTTGAAACATTGGATTTCCTCACTTGACTAAAAATTGCATTTAAAGCTTTGTTTATATTATAAGGTGTATTGGTTTGAATTGCGTTAATTATGTATTGTTACGCAGTTAGTTAAGACAGTATAAACCACAGATTAATGCCTTCACCACTGCTTCATGTATTAAATTTGGCAGAAGTGTTGCCTTGATAACAACAATTATCAAAGAAACAAGTAGGAGTCCTGATGACCAATATATCTGGGCTAAAATGTGTTTGTATAACACATTATCAATATGCATTATTCACACTACGTACAGTAATATGCATTAAGCACACAATATCACATTATATTGCATATGTATTTCTAGCAGTTACGTGGCCTGAATGGGCCTGTGTCTTTCTATAATCTTATTCACTTATGCTATTACTTTGCAAAGCTAAAGTAAGCTTTGGCATTAGAAAATAGAAAAACTTATCAAAGACAAAATACATCAATGTTTTGCCCTAGTACAAGCTGGAGAGGTACCTTGAAGAACCATTACCTGGAATGCTAGCATACAAAACAGACAAGGAAGGTACAGAAAAACAAGTTAAGGAAGTGGTACGAACCAGTCGGTCGGACTCTAGTGACGTATAATGAGTTTTATACTCGTAAAGCCTCCTCCTATAAATACTACTAGTTGAAATGTGTCGCTTTGGAAGCAAACTTTCTAGGTAAGGTGAATTCAACCATGCTGCACAAGATGGCTTCTTGGAAATTGGTACTGTATTGAACCTTATTTCCTGTACTATACTTGTATAGATCTCTTATTTGCTCTGTTGCGTATATTTCATAATGAACCAAAGTGCGGTCAATCAATTGAGTATGCAATTTACCAAGAAGGGTCAAGGCAACCCTACCTTTCCCCCGGCTATGAGGGGAAAACTGTAGTCTGCCCACAGAGCTGGCCAGTCAAGCTTCCCAAAGATACAGGTGCAGGGACAGTGAGGAAAGTGGGACTGGTAGAGATTCAGGCCTTTAATTGTGATTTTGCCTTTTTACCAGTTGCTTCAAACTCCTCAGAAGGAGAGGCAGAATAGAGGGTGACAATTTCCTAAAAAACCAAACCAGAACTGAACTATCAGTCTAAAAATTTGAAATGAAGTTTAGACACACAAGGTGGGTTAGATACCTTGTATCTCTCATATCCTGGGACAGACATGGCTACCACTACACTGCAAGTAAAAAAGTTTGGCATTTTCCTCAGAAATGCTCAGTAGTAGCAAGAAAAAGTTAATCATGACAGGATTTGGACATAGGATTCCATTTGATATTTCACGCCTGAGGCTTAGACCAGTAAGCCACCTCTTCCCATTTATGAAATATTTTGTTTGGATCTAAAAACATTCTTTCAAGAAACCTTTTATCAGGTCACCGTGTTCAGCTTGGTACATTGGAAAATTTCTGTTCAGTATTCATTCAAAAGTGTTCTCACTGTCCTGGACTCCCCAAGCAGGCAGGGACTGAAAAGGACTGTCGAAGCAATGCATCTACCTTGGTACAATTTGGCTCTCCAAAAGCTCTTGAGCATCCTTCCAGCAGATTCAAGAACTGCACTGATCAATTGTGAAAGATCGCAGGTCTTTTGGACAGCTCAACCAAACAAAACAGATAGGGGAAGCAAAGAATTATCACCCCTACCACAGAGACCCTAACCATCAAAGAGATCTGTCTTAAGATATATGACTACAGTATGATTGGTGTGCAAGGTGCTTTTCGCAGTCCCCTGCCATAAACAGTTTACCATCTAAACTATTTGTTCCCACACACTACCCATATGCAACTGTGAAGGATAATAAAAGGTTAAAAAAATTAATTGAAACATGTGGAATGGTATTCTAAATTTTTAATTAAAAATATAAAGACTCAAAGAGTATTAGTGAACAGGATTCACTAACTGTCCTTTCTAAGCACATTAGAACTATTACTAGATCTGCTTCTTTCATAAGCTGGAGAGAGAAACGCCGTTAATTATACAATATTAGTCTATGACATAGTACTGAAATCCTGCACAGCATGAACCATGTTAGCTAAACTAACAAAATGAATAATTTAACTTGCTTAGAAAGATTCACTCTACTACCTTCACCATTTTTCTCAGAATATCTATTTCTGACACTCCTGAAAATACAGTTGTAAGTGCTGAAGATTAGTATTATTCACTGCTTTATATATATACACACATACATACACACATACATACACACACAGCAGCAAAATTACTAAAAGGTTCAAAGATTACTATAATATCAAGAGTTTGTACCCCACCAGCCACAATTACCACACTGAAATCCTTTATTATAGTCACATTGAAATCCTTGATTATAATCTAATTTAGAACTCAAAATTCATCATTGGAAACAATAATATTAAAAACAAATGAGAATTGTTTCTAGAATTTGAAACAGGTGACAAATTAAACATTTTATTTTAAGTCACTTTTGAGGGAAATAATTGTATAACTCCAAGACTGCAGTGAACTTCTCTGAAGGGAGTGAGCAAGTTGATGAGTTCACAGTGATCCAGAATAACTATTGCCAATATATCAAATGTTTGAACTCTGTCCTTTTTCATCACATTATCTACCAAAGTTTACATATTTCCTGGTTTATAGGCCACTAGCAGGTATGCCATTGTCTTCCTCCCTCGGTGGAGGGCAGAAATCTGAAGATGCAGATCTAGGAATCTAAAAGTATTCCCCAGGGTAGAGGAATGATACCACAGCACAACCTCCATGTAACAAAGAATATTTAGGGATATTACAGGACACCTTTGAATTTTGTTATGATGTGCAGGAGGCATTTTGTTGAAAATGAATATTCGTTCCATCTAGCTTTCTTCATCTTTCACTGTATTTTACCAGCAGCTTTCTGTGGTTTTTCCTCAATTCAGACTGCTTACACCCACCAAAAACTCTCGTGGAACATGTTTATTGGGCAAACTGTCATTTTTTGCTTAGTTTGACATGAGCAAGTTTGTTAATGTATTTTGACAGACTTGCAAAACATCTTAAAATGTTTTGAACAATGCAGTTTAGACCACGATGCAATATTAATGAGTGAATAATGTTCCTGAATACTGGGTTTAATATTTAATAAGTCTGAGTGCAGGCTGGATGTGGTGCAGAAAGATGTGGTTGGAAATCACTGCAGCTGTCAAGGACCAGAAAAGAGGCTACAGACTCCAAGAAAAACCTTTAACCTAAACTTAAGCTGGGGTCTGAGAAGTGTGAAATTGATGTTTCTTCAACTGAATTTCTAGTAACTGATCATTATTCGTCTGACTGAAAAGTTTATCCAGTGCCCTTCATTAAAACTTTTTGCACAGACAAAAAATATGCAGGGTGAGAAGAGAGACAGCATCTCAGGACTTACAATTAAATCAATCTGAAAGGAATTTCAAGGATGGTTGCTTACTGAAAGTCAGATACAATGTGATAATGCACTTACATGGCACATGGAAAACGATACTAGAACCCAACAATGAAATAATCTCCAGTAATTCTATTACTTTAAAATGATTTATCATGTTTGTGCCTTTTTTAAAAAAAAAATCAAAAAGCCCCCTAACTGTACTTCTATGTAAATTATTGGATTCACACAGGCTTTCCATGCTATGGGTAAAAACACCAGTCTATTTTTGCTGCTTTTCTGTTGACAATGCTAACAGTAATTGCTTTCTTCAAAAATCTCTGCCTGGTTTCATTTCTAAACCCGGTATTAGAAAGTATACAAGTATTCACAGAAAATGTCAGCCTTCACTGCATTTTAAAGTGATATAACTTGAAAATCACATTTGCCTGAAATTTGAGTACTTACCATAGTTACAAGTAATTCTTGTTATGTGACAGTGTGCAAAAAAATCTTTTGGTTCTTCCAGTTTTCTTTGTTCATTTGACAGTCAGGTTCACTCTTCTCACTATTGAGTAGTTAGCCCCTTACTCGCTTGCTGATTATTATTTTTTTATAAAAATCAGAAGAATAGAAAATCTTTATACACTTTTCTTTAAATAGGTATAATTAAAAAAAAACAGGACAAAACTATTTAAAAGATGTTTTACTAAAAAAAATTATTTTAAATCAAGTCCATTTAAAAAAATCCAACTGAATCTCCCTTTAAAACATTCTGCATCTTTTGTTTGTACATTCCATTAAATTTCTTCAGATTAGTGGTTATATTAAGCACCATTTCAGTAACTCTATGGAATACATTTAAAAGGTTTGTGTCATTTCAGCCATGTGACTCTCACTGACGTCATCAGGATTTGTATGGCTAGAAGTGTGTGCAATGCTTCGAACATTTACCCCAGAAGGTGTCTATTCACTTGTCATCATACATATACAGCATATTTAGTGCCCTACCAAATTCACGGATGTGAAAAACGCATCATGGATCTGGTCGGGGGGAGGGGAAGTGTATATATATATACACACATACACACACACATTATATATAGTGTGTGTGTATATATGTATGTATACACACACACAATTATATATGTGTGTGTGATATATCACACACACAATATATATGGTGTATATACATCATAATGTATAAATACATGTATAATGTATTTCTACATTATGCTATGCACTGTATAAATATTCACTGAGATAGTTTGGTGATAGGCAGCTGTAGAACACACTAAGATAGACAGTACAAATACAAAAAACAAAACGGTTTTGACCCAAAGAACTCAAAGCCAGTAATCCATCTAATATGTTAACCATCCACAGCTCTCAATTTATCAATGCAAATGTCACAGATTGCAGTATGAATTAGCAAGAACAATCTGGACACAGGCCCTGACAATCTGACTACTTCCTATTCTTTACAGAGTCTTTTTCAGGCAACTATGGTGCAACAGGATGCCTAGTTTCTAAGAGATGCAAATTGAAATCATGCACACACAAAACAGCACAGCAACTAAAAGAGTTTAACCAGTTTAATTTATGATTTTATGCACAGGAATGAAGGGTCTAACGCAGAACAGTAAAGCTGTTTTATATAGTTTATGTATGTGTTTAGTTTTGAGATTTTTTTTCTCATCTTTGTATAACTTGCAATGTAATTGCTTCCCAATTTAATACCATTACAAGTCTCCTCATGGAATCTGCAAAGACAATCACGATGTTGTGGCAAAAATATTAATTATCCATTAAAATGAATGGGGCGTTAGCTTGAAAAAATTAATTAGCGTTTGTCTACTATGCCTGTTCATTTGCTCTTTTTCAAAATGAAAGATCTCGGCAGTTTGAAAGCAAAGATTTGTTTTAAAATGCAAATGGTTGAGGAGGAGATTGCTCCTCTCCCCTGCCCTTTTTAATCCATAACTCTGAAGTAGTTTTATTTCTGTGATGCTCTCTTGAAAACATAACTCACTGGCTCCAAATGATTTTCTGATCTTGCAAAGGAAAATCAAGATGAAGCTTCATATACAAATTGTCAGTTCAGATGCTGAGTTTTGAAACTGAAGTGAAAAATTATCCCCTGAAAATTGGAATTTATAAATTCTAATTTATGTCAATTCCTCCATAGTTCCCACTTCCAGTCTGCAAGATGCATCTCTATATGTATTTAAGACTGGGTATAATGGCATTAAGGGAGAGTCATTCCAATAAGACATTGTTGGAGAATGTCAAATACTTTACATTACAAAACACAATTAAAGGAAAATAAAACGGGCTTCCACAAGTTTGATATTTCCAAGCCTTCTCAACCTCACAAGAAACAGGAATTGGAAACATCCTGAGACTTGCACAATACTACAGAGTTGAAGTTGCTATACTGAACTTTAATGTGCACAACAGATTGTGATTGTGTTTGCTTATTACAGATGATATAAGGACAGAAAAGTAAATTGATCTTGTAAATCAGGTCAATACAGGAATGTTGTTGACAGTATCAGAGTATTCTGCCCATTTTAACATTTTGTTTTAATATACAGCCAATGGCCATCCACCACCTCCTCTGGGAATCTGACTCTATGCTCCACAAAACCTGTTTGGAAATCACATCCTCTGAACCTGGAAATGCAAGCACTATTGCAGAGTGTGGATTATTCCCTTCCTACTTAATGGTATGATGCTCTGTCAGAAGTCACATTCGCTTTTCTTGCCAGCTGGTATCGAATTTTTTATGTCTACTTTCCCAAGCTTGTCTGTCACTACAAATATCCTCTGAAACGAACGGGGGCGGGGGGGCAGGGTTTGTACTGTATGTTGTATTAAATAGCAACTAAGTTAAACAAGACCAGTAGAAAAATAATATGTGATTGCACAATTATTATATCAAGGCATACATATAAGGGGATAGAATTAAGGTTGTACATGTTACTTTACTTGTGCCATTTCCTAAATTTTGAGTCCTTTACTTTGCAATCTTAATAATGTTCTTTTAACAGTTATGTTTTTAAATAGAATAATCACACTGCATAGGATAAAAAAATACATAAACACTTGTTCTTCAAGGTTGCCATGGATTAAGAAGAAACTTTCCCTACTAGCAGATTGTTCCCAAATTGCACTTTACAGGGTTTCTTCAATCTCTCTGATACTAGCCCATCGGAGAGAGGACACTGGTATGATTCAGTATGACAATTCCTATATTCCTAAATATAATTACCAGTTAGATAATGTCCCTAACTGCTTTTTACGACAAAGGTCATGAATTCCAAAGGTTATTAAATCCTTGCTCCAAAAACTCCCAAAATGAAAACTGTTCTCTCCAGCACTCTCCACTGTAAGATGTGAGGGCTGTCAATCCTCCATCATATAGCCAGCAGTACTGTAAATATATTGGTGTTGTCTGTTTACACAATGCACCAAGACATCATCAAGAACTCTCAGCCTCAACATATTAAACTACAAACATTTCTCTGATTAAACCAGATTTTTCCCCCCGTATGTGGGAAGAAGCAACTCTTCTAATTTGAAAGGTAATATATCAGAGTTGGTTACATGTCACAGCAAAAGCAGAGTTTACTTCAAAAATAAATTAAGTCTAGTTCACAATTCATACAAAACCTAACGTACTATCCATGTGCATCAAATAAGAGAATATTAATGCATGATTTATAAATTAAAATACGTCGGTCAAACTTAAAATGACTAGTATTAATAAAGAATGTTATTTTCCCTTTTTATTTTCCAGATCTATGCCATTAAACTAGAATAAACATGCTATTAACAAAGAAGTCAATAGAAAGCTTTAAAATATACAGTACCACAAAAGGTCAAGCCTCAGTATTGATTTTAATATAACATTTTTGTGCAGCTTCCCAAAGGGTTCTTTTCTAATATTGTTTTTCATTTTTCTTTCACTTTGTACTTTGACTGGTGAATGTTTTGTTCTCCTCTCCAAAAAGCTGTCTACTGCAAGTAGTTTGTCATATATGTGACATACTGCTGAGATGTGACAAACCAAAGGGGAGGAGGAGCACTCAAACACACCAGAGTATCAGTTAAACAGCAAAATGTATTGCAAATATACCCAGGCAGCGCATGGAGCCTCCCTGTCCACCCATGTGCCTATGGGCCGCAGGGTCTGGCAGCCACTTCCGGGAGCCACGCGGAGCCGGGCATGTAGGAAGCCTGCCTTAGCCATGGGCCACTACTGTGCTGCCAGTGGACTTTCAATGGCCCGATCAGTGGTGCTGACTGGAGCCACCAGGGTCCCTTTTAGACCGGGCATTCTGGTCAAATACCGGACACCTGGCAACCACAGAAGTTATCCAACTAATGACACAAAATGCCACACCATTTGGGGCCATACCTTAGCAATTCATTAACAAGGAATGCTTGAAGAGAAATGGACTCTATCCACTAAAAATATTTGTCAGGTGAACCTCGTATAACAAAGTTTATAAGACTAGATGGTTCAAATGTGGCAGAGGTTAGTAGTTCCTGAAAGCTATCACCATGGGTGATGGCTGTTTGATGACCTATGATAAAATGAACAGACATTATCATCACCAAAAAAAAAAAGTCACAATTACATCTCTGTATACACAAAAGGAGATGCAACTTACAACTGACTTTGTTAAGCCAGTGCTAGAGGCTTTGAGACCACCTATTTTGGCTTAACATAAGTAAATTAAGAAAAGGCTTAAATTGAAGAGAAATAACCACTCAAACAGAAATAAGAGTTTCTACAAAGGGGTTTAAAAATCAATTTAAGTTAACTTCTGCATATTGCTGAATTTTTATAATAAAAAGTATTAAGCAACAGCTTTCTACATAATGAATACTTTTTGTTTGCGTATAAAAATCAACCATTTAGGTATTGGAATAGAGTATCCAGCAAGTTTCAGAGCAGAGTTAGATAAGTAACTACTGCTGAGCCATTGAACAACACAGGAGCATATTTCTTATGTGTTTTGGGTCTTTTGGAAGGAGGAAAAGATTTAAAGACGGTGATTTTTTATGTCTCAAAAACTGAGTGTTTGACTTGTGGGAGATATTTTTAACACCCAGGACAATACAAACTTGATTAGAGCAAAGTTATAGCAGCACTAATTTTCAAGCTCCCAAGTATGTTACAGTGTCTTTTGACTGATTAACTTGCTTCAATAGGCTTTAGTTGTACAAGCCCTTTCTCAGTGCTTTCTATCATTACTTCATAAGCTCCATCAAAAGGGGGGGGGGGAGAGCAGGTGTTCAAAAAAAGGTCATTGCCAGCATCCCTCCAAGACAATTACACATTAGCAAACTATACAGAGACGCATTGTCTGAAGCTTTTACAAAGCTATCCAGTAAAGGAACATACACATCATTATTGACTAGGAAATAAAAAGTTACAACGGTTGTTACATTTTACCTAATTAGGAAGTACAAGTCCTGAGCTGGCATTAGGATTTATAGAATCCTCTTCCCCTTAATTTGTCCTTTTCTCATAAAAATCTCATCTCTCCCAGGATACAAAATATAAAAGGACATATAGGAATGACAGAGTAGGACATGCTAGTGGGGGAGTGGCTCTATATGTGAAAGAAAGCACAGAGTCAAATATAATAAAAATCCTAAATTAATGGCATTGTACCATAGAATCTCAATGGATAGAAATTCCATGTTAAATAATAAGCATATAGCATAAGAAATATACTACAGGCCACCTGACCAGGAAGATGATGGTGACTGTGAAATGCTCAGTGAGATTTAGGGGCTACAAAAATTGAAAACAATAATAATGTAGGATTTCAACTATCCCCATACAGACTGGGTACATAGCACCTGAGGATGGGATACAGAGGTAAAGTTTCTACAGACCATTAATTCTTGAAGCAGCTACTCCTAAAATTCAAAGTAAGAGGTAACTTTTGATTTAGTCCTAAGTGAAGCATAGGATGTGGTCCAAGAGGTGAATATAGTTGGACTTCTACATAATAGCAACCATAATATAAATAAATTTAACATCCAGGGTGGGGGTTATATTAAAGAAGCCCACCATAGCCACATTTATCTTCACAAAGGGGGACTACACAAATAAGGAAGCTGGTAAAATAGAAGTTAAAAGGAACAGTCACAAGAGCGACATGTCTGCGAGCTGCATAGAAACTTTTAAAAAACACAATAATAGAGGTTTAAATGCATACCCTAAATGGAAAAAAAATTGTAAGAGCAACAAAAAAAATGCCCCCCTGTCTAAACAGAGTAAAGGAGGAGATTAGAGGCAAAAAGGCAATCTTTAAAAGTGGGACGTCAAATTCTAGTGAGGAAAACAGAAAGGAGCATAAATAGGGGTTCTCAGACTGGGGGTCAGGACCCCTTAGGGGTTCACGAGGTTATTACATGGAGGGTCGCGAGCTGTAAGCCTCCACCCCAAATCCTGCTTTGCATCCAGCATTTATAATGGTGTTAAACACATTTATAAGGAGGGTCGCACTCAAGCTTGCTGTGTGAAACAGGTCACAAGTACAAAAGTTTGAGAACCACTGGCATAGAAACTAAGTGTGCAGGACAAAGAAGAATTTGAAGTAGCAAAGGACACAAAAAATAACAGCAAAAGAAATGTTAAGTACATCAGAAGCAGGAAACTCGCAAATCAACCAACCAGTGGGGTCACTCAATGAAGACAAGGCTGTTGCAGAGAAGCTAAATGAATTCTCTGCATCGGTTTTCAGGGCAGAAGATTTTAAGGAGATTCTCACATCTGTGGGTCTCATTGCCAGGGGATGTTGTGAAGGCCAAAACTATAACCAGATTAAAAAAAAATTAGGTAAATTAATGGAAGCTAGATCCATTAGTGGCTATTAGTCAAGATAACCTCATACTCTGAGTGTCCATAAGCCTCTGACTGGGCATAGATGACAGGGGATGGATCACTTGAGGATTGCTCTGTTCAGTTCATTCCCTTTGAAGCATCTGCTGTTGGTCACTGCCGGAACACAGGATACTGAGCTACATGGACCACACTGAACTGTCCAAATATGGATTTCTCAAGTTCTTCTCTATTCCGCTTCAGAGATTGGGAGGAATAAGCCCTTTTAGCCAGTTCTCACAACAGACTAACAGTGAACATATTGTTGACTTCAATGGTACTATGCTAATTACATCAGCTGAGAACACGGTCCATGATCCTCATTCAGATGACTATGGCTAGGATTAGTAGACCCGGCTGCTAGCAGAGGCCTGATTCATGCACTAAGCCCACAATCACAGCCAACAAGATTCCAACATTTAAATCAATACAAGCCCTCATGGAACAACTTACATAATGACTACTATTTCATGTTTCCTCCATTTCCCCATTCACCAACTCAGAAAAGTAGACAGAGCATTAGTTTTTTAGTAAAATCCTAGCTTCATACAATTAATGTTAGTTTTGTTTTGGGAGAAGGGAGAAAGCTACAGCAGAAAAAAGGAAAATATTTAACAATATACATTAAACAAAAAAGGAGTTCCTCATACATGAAATCAAGAAGCCAAGAGTCACCGAGAAATCCAGAGAGGATGGATAAGTTAGCAATTTATTTTTTCATTATAAAAACAACCACTTCTTACAGGCACAGCAGCAGCAGTGCTCTTCCAGTAGGAATCTGAGTGAGAGAAAGGTGTCTCGGGATACAGTTGTGTGTCCCTCCCATAAATATATCAGACACACACACAGTTAAAATGTTAACATCGTCATGAATGTTTTGCCAAATCACAGATGAAATACATGGACATACACACATGTAGAACAGAAATAATCAAACAAAACACAGAAATAAAAAATTAGTTAAACCATTTCCAAGATCAATAAGGTTGTTTGAAAGGCAAAGAAATTACAAATACTTGGAAGCAATAGTTATTATTGTAAAAGACAAACATTAAGTCTATTCTTTCACTCATCCACCTTGTTTCAGTTAAATAAATCCAGCAGTCCATTGAGACTGACAACAAGCAAACCTCAGCTACAAGTTCATCGATATCAATTTTTTTAACTTATTCTCCCTTTTTGATTTCCTTTTATATACACTTCCGTCTGCATCTGCCTTTTAGATTGCAAACTCCTGGAGGCAACTGGATCTGTGTCTTACAACAAGCACACTGATGAACAAATAATTCTACTTCCAAGGGCAGACTGTCAAGATATCTACCATATGTAAACTGCCATGCAGTTTGCATATTACACCTGCACCTCCTTCCATGTTCACCAACTTGAGGGAGGAGAGAATTCTGCAACAGTATTTAGGCCAGGGACCTTCAAATCAGATTAGGGTTCTAGTCCCAGCTCTGACACTGATGCTCTCTATGCTCTGGGGCAAGTCAGTTAACTCCTCTGTGCCTCCATTTTCCTATCTCTAAAGTTCAGAATGCTTACTCTTCTATCTCTCAGGGGTGCTGTGAAATGTTTGCAAATGCTCCAAAATACCCAGATGAAAGGCACAGTCTGAGCAACTATAACAGTTATTATGTACTTAGTCACCAACCACTGTCAACAAGGAGAGTTCCAAGTACCACCTACTGGCAGTAGATGGCAAGCCTGAGTAATAGCATACATCTATGAAAGTAGGATAACACTGGAGGGTTGGAAAAATCTGAGCCTTCATAATACATAAGGTTTGTTTCTTGGCAACAAACCCATCTAGTTTAATATCATTTCTCTATTGCGGATATGAATTTTGTTACTTTGTGATCTCTAGTGCTAGTTTAATGCTGTCACTCTCTCCCAAAGGCATGCATGCTGCTCCACTGAGTTGCGCAGATTTCTCAGCAGAACTCAATGGAGCAGGTGCATCTTGCTGACCAAAAGCAGATTCTCATCTCTGAAGTTCATGAGCCATGGCACCATCTGGCACGATGCATGCCATCTCTGTGCCATCAAGATAAATATTTCCAATTACATGAAAATCTTTTACTGGCACATCAACAGCAAGTTCAAACTACCATCATTACCGATATAATCATACAGATATAGCTAACAACTGAACATCAGAATAGTGACACAAGCCAAGTTAGAAATGCAAGGTCTAGCTATCATCCCCCTGCCCTTCTTGAGGGGGAATCTGGAGGACTGACTTGACAATCACAAGCACTGGAAATTTTATTCACGAATTTCATATCTTGACAAAGAATGAAATGACTAATATCACCTCCACACCTGCTTCTGTACCAGATACCATCCACACATTTTAACCAACTTGGAAAAAAAGTGTGTAAACAAACGCTTCCTGATTTTTAAAAAGTTGTAAAACTACATCTTCCCATGCCGCTTACCTGACTCTTTTTGGTCTTTTACAGAATTATGTATATTTTAGGCTGTAAGCTACTCTGGGCAGAGACCAGTTTCATGCACTCAGTGCTAAATAATTAACATCCAAAAGCTCTATCAGATGTCTAATTTTTACTATTTTTAGTTTTCAGTACATCAAGTCAAATTTGTTTCTAACACTGAAGGAATGTAGCCACTCATGCAAAATGGTGAAGAGACTATGTGAATGCTCGGCTTTATTGTTTTCTATCTTTATCCTTTTATCAATGTGCTTCTGTTCTATTTAATGAAAATACAGGAGCCCTGCTGTGACAAATTTAACACCTGTAAATTCCTGTAACCAAAGTCTGTGTAGCTCAGTAGATGTGGCTGCATAATATTTCAAAGACAATAAGTACAAACTCTACTGAAGCTGAACTATAGTCATGGTATCACGTCTCTTAAAAAAAATGAACACTTATATGAAAAGCATTTCAAATGTGGAAAAACAAACAGCAGAAACCAATAATTCAGCTATTTAAAACAAGTGTAATTAATGCTAACTCAGTCCATCACTGGAGTTTCTAAGGCCACACTGCAGTATCTTAAGGTTCTATGACTGAAGACATGACTAGAGTGTACCCTTTCTCCAAATCATTGAGTGTTATCTTCATTTAAAAAGGTATACCGAGGAATGGTCTATGTACAGCTAGCACATTAATTCAATTTGTTAGTGTGGGTGGCTGCATTCCTAGTATATCATTTGTACAGATGCAACATTGTTCAGAAAAAGTCAGATAGTCTGGTGAAAAGGGTAGAGGTAATGGAAACATAGGATGAAATTCTGGGTCCACTGAACTCAGCGGCAGAACTCCCACTGAGTTCAATAGACACAGAATATCACCTCATAGTGTTAATTCTTTTAGTTTAATAACTACATGTGTTCTTGAGACAATCATGGGTTGATCTGAAGACGGATAACTGTGTGACATATTTCATCTTCACAAACCCAACAACTTGCAACTTTTGGAAAATAACAAAAAAACTTAGGGGACGGAGAATCCAAATCATCTGTGGGGGGGAATTATGATCTCATGGAAAGTCTCTGATTTGTATTAGCCTCTCATATTGCCCAGGATTAAACTTGACATGTTCTTGGAGAAACAGATGGTGGGATTCAGCATTGTAGCCAGGTGCGCGCGCACACACACACGCATCAAAGCCACAGATCTGTATTTTACAAATATACATACATACTTTTTAAATGCAAGTCTTGGAATCAACATAGCCTATGAGAGCACTGACAAAAATGCAGTGCTTGGCTCTGTGGAAATGTTTATTTAAAAGTCAGCAGTTGGAGAGACACCTTTGGAGAAGTGAGCATGGAGACTTACCAGCAGGAAGTAGTCTGGTCTAGGCTTGCTGTAGTTGCCACCAAACATCTCTCCAGAATCCAGAGACCTGCCCAACAGGAATGACAGAGGTCCTGGCTGCCAAGAGGGCGGTGGGGAAGACCAAATTAGGAGTACATTGGACTCCCTGGTTCATGAAAAAGAAGCCTGAAACTGGGTACGAAATAAGCTTTTCTGGGGCTTGAAAAGGACAGTAGGCACTGCCAGATGATTAGCCCTGAACTGGATTCCTAGGTTTTAGTTTTCAATAATAAATTACAAATTTTGTTAATTCTTCCTCGAGTGGAGGGATGGCAAAAAAGGATTTTTGCAGCAGGCTTCAAAGAACATCCACTGTCCCTATCAGGGGATCCCTGTACTTGGGGAAAGGGTTCTCATAACAATGAAGCAGAAAGAGGTGGGTTCCAAAGTAAAATTTCCAAGTGACAAGTTTGGTGGTGGCAGTAGGTAACCAATACCAGGTCTTAGGAAACCTGATGTCATGAGAAGCCCAATCCTTAAACACATGCTCGCATATGTGAGAAGTCCATTTGAACTCAATGTGTAAAGTTAATCATGGACATAATTCATTTCAACTTCAATTTTATTTTTAATTGAAAGTGATGTAAAACTTATTAGATGTTGTTTTTCACTTTTAACTTTAATAATGAACGCAAAGTACCCCTCAATAACCAAAACTAGAGGAGAATATTTGAGAATTTGCATTTTTATGATGAAGAACAGAGTCCAGAAGCCACTAGTACTTCTATGTAATCAAGTCATTTCTTTCCTTTGCACTTTGATCTCTGAAGACAGCAGAAGACATCCTATAATGATATGAGGAAGTAGACATATACAGTACAGTGAACACATGCACTTAGATAATCAGCACATTCTTTTTATTAGATATCTCAGCTCAAACAATTACACCTTTCAGATGCTTCAAAGCATCTTTCTTTTTAACAGCATTTTTACTATGAGGATAAGGTTGAAGAAAGCAGACTTTTTTTTGAAAGAGGAATAAAAAAACAGCTACGTATCGCATGTCATTGTGTGCAAAAAGCTATAAAGCTAATTTAGCGACATGAAAGCATAAACTCGATGTACATTCTGATACAGTCCAGCCTTAAGTGCTTTTATAAAGAAAAGCTAGCAATGAAAAAGTAATACGTTTTCAAATTAAATTGCTTACAGAAGAAATAAAAATCCCAGCACAGGTAAGTTTTTATAATAGAATGTGGTATCATTTAACTTCACTAATGTAAAGAGCTGGTGTGAAACATGTAAACGCTATTTTTTGATGCATGAGCATTCTGACAGGCACGCACCTCTCTACAAATTTCATCAGAAAAGATATTCGATGTGCTGACATGCTTTTCTAGATAAAAGCTGTGAAAAAGATGTCAAAGGCTAGGGGGTCAGAACCAGTGACATTTTTCTTTCTGTCAAAGAGTCTGACAAATGGATTGAGGGAGCAGGTGAGAAGTTAATCACAATTGTAGATTTTTATACTACTCACATGTACACTATTAGGTTCCTGGCAAATTGGCCTAGAACAGTCATGGTATATACCCTTATTGCACTGTGTTATTCAGGGAAGGCTGTCAACTTACTTTCTAATACACAGCTCCAGATGTATAAGCCTTGACATATGAACAATGTAAACCACTCCCCATGAAATTTCAGTAACACTTCTGTTGTATTTTTCTTCCAATAGGTGCTAATGCATATATACAGGGAAACAGAATTAACCTAAGCCTCAAGACCTTATCTACATTTTTGCATGTGATTTTAAAAAAAGGATACCATCAAAAGTATTCCTTCCCCACCAGTGTTTATAACCATCTGGAAGGCTGCAAACAATTTTAAGCATTACATGGTAAGTGGGTTTGCTGTGATATGTTCTGGACACGTTTAAAAGCGAACTGTTTGCTTCAGCACTCTACCTCAATTATAATGAAGAATTACATGGACTCTGCAAATAGGTAGTGGTGGGCCAGGGAGACCAGTGTGCAAAGAGGGGGGGGGGTCACATTTTGCTTCTACTAAAAAGTATGGATCATGACTCAGGACATCACTGAGTAGGATCATAAAGGGACCCTGGAGGCTCCGGCCAGCACTGCTGACTGGCCCGTTGACTGCCCGGTTGGCAGCGCCGTGAAGCAGGGCTGGCAGGCTCCTTGCTAACCTCCACGCCAGACGGCTCCCGGGAAGCAGTCGGTATGTTTGTTCCCCCTCCGGCTCCTACACCTACCGAGGGCAGGGGTGTGGAACCTAGGACCGACAGGCCGGATTCAGCCCCATGGTTCATTTCATCCAGCCCACAGTGCTCCCCCATGGGGCTGGAGCTGCGAGCTCAGACTCACCCCGTTGCAGGGGGAAGCCCTGAGCCTCCACGCCCCCCAGCAGGTAAGTGGCCCACGATTGATTTTTTTTCTGTGGGCCAATGGCCTGTGACAGAAAAAAGGTTCCCCAACCAAGCCTGCTCCCCCAGAAGGAGCCCTCACTCCATCCCACTCACCCAAACTCCCTGCCCCAGCCCCGATCCCCCCTCCCACCCTCCAAACCCCTCAGTCCCAACCCGGACCACCCTCCTGCACCCCAAACCCTTCATTCCCAGAGCCCCCACCTTCAGCCAGAGCCCTCACACCCCCTCCCACACACACACACATCCCAAACCTCTGCCCCAGCCCGGAGTCCTCTCCCACACCCTGAACCCCTCATTTCTGAGTCCATCACGGAACCACAACCCCAGCGCAGAGCCCTCACCTCCTCCCACACTCCAACCCCCTGCCTCAGGTTGGAGCCTCCTCCCTACACCAGACCCTTCAGCTCTGCCTCCGAGTCTCCTCCTATACCCTGAACACCTCATCCCCAGCCCTACCCCAGAGCTCACACCCCCAGCCAGAGCCTTCATTCCCAGTCAAAATGAGCAAGCGACAGGAGGAGAGGGACTGAGTGAGGAGGAGCGTGGCCTCAGAGAATGGGTGGGGCAGAGGGCAGGGCAAGGGTGTTGGTTTTGTGGGAGTAGGAAGTTGGCAACCCTATTGTGAGACATCCTTTGCACCCCTGCTCCCTATATAGATTACTAAACTATTCCCAGCATGAATAAACTACGTGGGCTAAACTTTGGTTGCCTATGGAACCTGAACAACAGAAAGACATTCACAGATGGACCTACAGAGCAGCTTCTGTAGGGTTCAGCAGAGCCTGATCTAGAGAGGAACACTTGCAACCCCATAGCTCTACATTAGCCAGAGTAATTCTGACATATTCATAAAATGCAAATACCAACTAGAACGTAACTCATAGGATCTGATCAAGTCCTCTCATCAAGATCGTTTGAAAAAATCTGCACTTCTTAAGACTGCAAGATAACTTTAAAAAAAATGAACACTGTTAAATAACTTTTGCATAAAAAGAAAAAAAGAAGAAAAAAAAACCCTGATGCTTCTTTCTTACTCAAGAATATTATGTACAAGATTCAAAGATTACTGCCAAGATCTGGCAGCTGAGTTTTCTTATCATAAGACTCTTCAAACCTCATCTTCTTTTAAGATAAGAGAAGAAAGATCTCATCACCTATAGTATTTTTCTTATATTGACAACAAAATTATTTATCACTAGTCAAATTCAGGCATCAAATTCCTGTCAGCAAGGATCTTTGCAAAACATGAAACCAGATGTGGAAAAGAAGGTCTGACAAAGCCAGTCTGCCTTTTACGACGGCAGGGCAAATGAAAATTGAATCACAGAATATCCACCAATGAAAGTCTCAAGTCATAAAATAATAGAACCACAAAATAAAAATTTCCACATGGTTAAAATGTTTACAAAAAGCAATAAGTTAATACTAACTGGAAGTACTAATCAAAATTTCTAAATTAAATTAAAAATAGCCATAATATTTCAAAGAGAAGAGATTTTACCATAACATATTGATTCGCTTTATTGCTTAATCAAAGGGGACTGATTATGTTTTAGAGCGTTTGTATTCTGGTATCCAATTATATACTCTGTCAACCTAATCCAATTAAATAATGTAGTGCTGTACAGGAAACAATTGAAATATATGCAGACAATTTTAGTAGTACTCATTACATTATGATTTAAGAAATCTACCACATTGAGCCTTTCTCCCCACTCAAAAGGGAAAGGCCAGTACCTGGTTTATGATTTTAGTTCCAGATGTTTAAAAATATACACAATGCACCCAGAACATGAAAGGATTGTTTAACTTAAGTATGTGTAACTAATGACAGAATAGACATTCTCCAAAACCTCGTTAGTAATTCAAATATTTTTTAAATAATTGCTAATGGATTATTGTGCACTATTTAAAATATGTCCTAACAATTTCAGGAGCCAAGGCCTCATAACCTCTTTTCCCCGTGATCCGTTAAACAGCCACTGTTAATATTTGTGTGACATGATAATAAATTAAAAGGACACACAAAGAAATCATGAAGGAGCTTCTTTCCACTGAGCTGTTAGTACAGCACTTTGCATCTTGAATACTTAGTGCTCACATCATGCTTTGAAGCAGTTCCACAAGTACCATAACAAAACACAGAAACATTGGTCAAGAAACTAACCTAGCTATGTCACTCAGAGCAGTGAAAAAATTCACACCCCAATCTCCATAATTAGATCGCCCTAACCCCTGCTGTCCATGTGGCTAGGCTGATAGAAGAATGACCTGATTACTGCAGGAGACATGGATTAACTGCGTCGATGGGAAAACCCCTTCCATTAACGTAGGAAGCATCTACACTACAGCGGCACAGCTACATCACCACAGTAGCAGCCGTCATGTAGGGTATGGCTGAACTTGCAAGTTAGAGCACAGTAAAGCCACCTCTAATTCATTCCCTGTCCACACTGGCAAGGCACGTAGAGCACTCGGACTCTGCGGCTTGAGCACTCCTGGTATTCCACCTTGGCGAGAGGAATAACGTCTGATGGGTCTTGGCTGAGATGCCCCAGCGTCATTGTGAATGAGATGTTGCATTACTACGCTCTAATTGAGCTCCGAAAACGTCACATAATCCCTTTAAGTCAAGTGGCCACTTGTCATTGTTTTGAACTCGGCTTTAGGAATGTGGATATGCCCTTTCAAAGCTCCGTTTCTGACAGCCCGCATGCTTATCTGCTCCAGGACAAAGCAAACATTACTTAGGAATGAGTGAGTGAGAGGGGCGCAGAGAGAGAGGCATGGAGGCGGGGGGGGAGGGGGGTTTCTGAACTTACAAAAGACAGCAAACTGACACTCTCAGCATCCCAAAAACCCACTCCCCCCCACACACAACACATTCCCTGTCACACTTCACCCCACCCGCCGCATTTGAAAAGCATGTTGCAGCCACTTGAACGCTGGGATAGCTGCCCATAATGCACCGCTCCCAATGCCGCTGCAAGTGTCGCAAATGTAGCCATGCCAGCACGCTTGCAGCTGTCAGCATGGACAGACTGCAGCGCTTTCCCTACTGTGCTCTCCGAAGGCAGATTTAACTCAAAGGGCTCTACATCTGCAAGTGTAGCCAAGCCCATAGACATACCCAGAGCTATACCAGCATAGCTATGCAAGCATAACCCCATAGCACAGATGCAGCCTGCACCAATGGAAGGGGTTTTTCCCTCAGTACAGGAATACCACCTCCCTGACTCATGGTAGCTATGCTGATGGAAGCATTCTTCCATTGGCTTAGCTGAGGGTTTCTCAAACCAGGGGTTGTGACCCCTCTGGGGATCGCCGAGCACTCCCAGAGGGGTCGCGAGCTCCCAGCACCACTTAAAAGCCACCAAATGAATTACTTCCGCATTCAGCGGCTTTTCGGCGGACACGTCAAGCTATTTCGGAAGCGCTCAGCACGTCCGCCAAAAATAGCCGCTGAATGCAGAAGTAATTTATTCGGCGGCTTTGCTTTTCGACAGACATGCAAGGAGCTGCCGCGGCTGCCAATGTGTGAAAAAAGGGGTCGCAGTTCTCAAAAGTTTGTGGCACCTTAAAGACTAACTAAAGTATTGAAGCATAAGCTTTCGTGGGCTAATACCCACTTCGTCTAATGCATGCAGTGGAAGTATCCAGGGGCAGGTATAAATAGGTAGGCAAAAACCAGGTTAGAGATAACAGGGTTGGTCCAATGAGGCTGAACCAGCTCGTTATCTCTAATCAGGGAGGGGGAGGTTTCTCAAAAGTTTGAGAACTGCTGGCTTAGCTGAATCTATACTGGGGGTTAGATCAGCAGAGCTCTGTGTTTCAGGAGTGTGGTTTTTCCACATCCCAAACAGATGTAGCTGTGTCAGCCTAACGTAAGTGTAGACCAAACCTAAATAGCACACCTTTGCATTTTTCTTAGTTATTTCCATGCAGGAAAGTGTTTTCTAGAACTACAGAGAAGTCTAAAATTTAGATTAAAAAGTGAAGAAACTGGCCTAACAAGGCAAGTCAGGCTTGTAATGCCAAAGCAATTTAGATAAAAATTTAATATGAGCTACAGCAAGGGAACAGCAGTTAATTTGTTTTAACACATGCTTAACACCAAAACGTACAATATAAGCCAAAGGACTGCTAAGAGTTTCTACTGATGGCACTGTAGTTCAATATTTACATTAAACAGATTTATACCTCCTCAGTTACTCTAACACTACCAAAAGCATTACATACATTTTAAAAATACATAGTACCAGCTGATCATAAACGAACCTTTTTTGAGATTCAGTCTCCCTCCTGGCTTGTTCCAATGCCAATTCTTCAGCTACTCTTTTCTTTAGCTCGTCTTCATTCACTACAATTAGCAGAAAAAAAATTAACTTTAAATGTAACAATATAAAAATATGTTGCAGAAACAGTATTATGTCCAATTACAGAAGCAAGCAAAATTTTGCAAACATTTTTTTATTTTCTTCATTTTTTTATTCAGCAATGTAAGCATCTTCCAAAATTTAATGTATGCATTTTCTTCAAATTGCGTTCATTCCAAATTTTCAATTAACATGTGCCCACCAAAAAGTTAGGTCATGTCATAAGAGACACAGAGATACACACATATATACACACACACACACACACACACACACACACACCACATAAATCTTCCTGTAACTTTGAACCTTTAACACCTGAGCATCAACAAGTAAACTGGGTTAGGAGGGAAACAAGGATGCTCCTCTGGTAGCTCCCTTTTGTTTAAAGGAACTCTCTCAAGTGCCTCCTCTAATCTCCAATGTGGCAAGGAGAAAGACTCATATATTCGGATCCCAAAGCACTTAAGCCATTACGGTTAAAGCCAGCAGCCTGACCTCCACTCAGGAGCTTAATAGAAATCAGTGCAATTTCCAGAGTACAGCCTCACATATCACTCAAATGGCGTGCTGCATTTTGCATTGCCCTGAGACTAAATGGTCCCAAATTGATAAGGGAAGCAGGTCCAGATCAGAGAAAGATTTGCACGCTTCTAGATAGGCCCAAACTGAAGAGAAAAAAAAATCTTCTTCACCAAAGGCTACTATTTGATTTCCAAAATAACAGTAATGAACCTACTAAAAGTCCAAGACTGTATGTATAGCCTGAGCCTAAAATAGCAGACTCATCCTTCCCATCTCTTAACCAGAGATGGAGAGCTCACCCATGCCAGCTCTCCTGTTGCTTTTGTCAATTCATTGTCATTGCTTTGGTCTTATCTGCATTTGGCCTAAGCCATCACAGTCTCCAACTCTCTCCAATTTAATAAAAAGACACGGATTATTCTATGGATTACTCTATTTCCAAATGTGTACCAAATATTTATCTCATTTTAGAGCATCCCAAAAAGCTAAAAATACAAAAGGTATCAATTAACCTTAGGGAACATGCATCTAGTTCACATGTTGCAGCATGTACTGATCTGTCCCAGTACCTCAGTGAGCAGCACAGATCAAAACAAAAGCAATTAAGATTCTGTTACGAATACAAGAAAGTTCTGTATTTTTATGGAAACTCAGTTCACCCACTCACTATTTTATTGCTACCTACATAACAGTTACTTCTTTCCAGATACTTCCTAGTGCCAAGGGGACAAGGTAGGGTGTCTGACCAACATTAAGGACCATCAACAAGCAAAATTTTTATTAAAGCTAATTTTAAACATGAAAACATACACAGATTGATAGGTAAGGTACTGGACATCTGGGGTCAGGCTGGGGTTAGGGGCGATTGTAGGTAACAAGTACAGGGTTTACAAGACCATGCATATCACATATCCAGCACAGATCCAGATTGGGGTGTGGAAGTTTTTTAAAGCATCAGTGTATAAATGTGTTCGGGTACTCCACCCATGGGGTGTGGCGAGAGTCCAGGTCAGTGGTGGTGCAGGCAATAAGTACATGGGTGGGGTGCGTCCCTCTGTTTGTCAGGGAAGGGGGGTGGGTTGTTTCCCTGGTCGGCGGTCTCGGTTACTCGACCTGGTACTGGTGATGTCCCGTGACGTGTGATGTGTATATGTCTCTGGACCACCTGATGGTATCGGACACCATGAGCGGTCTCATTACCCGGGCGTAGCGCCGACCGACGCTCTCAGTACCGGCAGGGAGAGCTGCAAAATAAGTGAAGCCAGCTCTCTCCAAATCCCTAGAGAATGAGGTGTTACTACAGCCTTTTACACCTGGAGGCTGAGCAGATCATGAGGGAGGTACCAAAGAGCATGTTTCCTGAAAAAGTAGGAACCTTTTGGCTGCCCAACTTGTTGGAGCAGATGGAATTTACTGAAGGGGTCAGAGAAACTATGATTCAAAGGAGAAATCATGAACTGGATGACTGCATACCAGAGGGATCTTGGAACCCCAAAAGGACAAGAACCCCAAAAAATGCTTAGAACCCATCTGAGCCTGAAGCAGATAATCGTATATACTCACTCATTGTTTTACCTGGATCTGTGTATCTCATGCTGTCTAAAGTAGAGAATTATTATTCTAGAAATCCTTCCGCCAGGCCTGTGTCTGTTCACTTCAATCACCACATGTCTCTGGAGGGATAAACCATAAACCCACAAGTGCCCAGAAGGGTGGAGCTCTGAGGAAGGAAGTGATTAAGCTTCTGGGGTGTCAATACTCAACTGGGGTGCCAATTCAGCTACTAGAGGAACACCTCCCCCTCCCTGATTAGAGATAACGAGCTGGTTCAGCCTCATTGGACCAACCCTGTTATCTCTGACCTGGTTTTTGCCTACCTATTTATACCTGCCCCTGGATACTTCCACTGTATGCATTAGACGAAGTGGGTATTAGCCCATGAAAGCTTATGCTTTAGTCTTTAAGGTGCCACAGGACCCTTTGTCAATACTCAACCTGAGAGCCTAGGACATTTAGATCACAAGGTCCCATTTCCAGAAGAGGCATATGACAGATAATTCAATAAGATCTACCAAAGATATTGTAGAAAATTGCCTTAAGTTTAAATATATTTGGAGTCCACTGTATTATAAATGCAAAGTTTATGTATAATGGCGAGACTGTATGCAACTTCTCTAAGGAGGAGACATGGCCAATGTAAACCCTGGGAAATGTTATGAGCTTCAGAGGACTATTTTAAATGATATGCCAGACAAGAAGGAACTTTTGGGACAAACAAGTTAAGTGGGTTTCCTAGGATATACCTAGGGGGAGGAAGTAAATGCAAATTCCCACCTCCGGACCCAACCTTTTAAAGCTACACACTAAGGAGAGAACCAGTGTTTGATTGACAGATCAAAGACCCAAATAGTATAAGGGAAAGACTCACCTCTGCATAGGGGTTCTTGTTCTGAGCAAAAGGCATGATGAACTTGTAACCACAGAAAAACCGTTGTATGAGATTTGAAGGACTGTGTGCCACAAGGACTCTTTTTGGAGCTGGGACGTCTTTGGTAAACTTATTATGGTGTGTATAGGTTCTTTAATTGTTCTATGTTTTCTCTATAATGCTTTCACCTTAAGAATAAATGTGCTTACTTAGAAAGACCTGTGTTATATATTACAGTTGTAGGCAAGGTAACAAAGTCCTGTGGCACCTTAAAGACTAACTATAAAGTTTTGAAGCATAAGCTTTCGTGGGCTAATACCCACTTCGTCGGATGCAAGAAAGACCTGTGTTATATATTACAGTTGTAGGCAAGTAAGCTGATTGTAAGTTCTGAGGCAAAAGCAGCATACGCAGGGAACACTGCAGCCTGGAAAAACCTCAGACCGGGGGAGAGACGTGCAGGTCTCTGCTCAAGAGAGATGAGAAGCCGAGAAGTGGATGCTGGACTAGAGAAGCCAGAGCCAGTGACTGAAACCTTCCCACACAAAACAGAGTCTCTAGTGCCAACATCTCTGCATGCTTCCTGTGCGCAGTCTGTCTGGTACTTCTTGTCACAGTTCTGGACAACAGCACCTGTATTCCCTTCCATAGTCCAGCAAGGGCACCCACTTCTAGTTCCCAGCCATCAACTCTTTTGGGAGGAGAGCTGTGTGTTTCCCTCCTGACCAGAGTTTTTCCAGGCTGCATGGTTCCCTGCCTACACCGCTTTGTTTGCTCCTCAGAGATTGTAAACAGCATAAATGCCCAGTTATAAAAGGTACCACACAGCCATAATACAAGGACTGCAAAAAAAAAAAAACTTACGCTACTCAATCTGAATACATTAAACAACTCTGAAAAGATATTTCAGTATTTCACATCTCTAATTCAGCTCTTGGCAACATACACACATATACAGAATAACAATTATACTGCTCACCGGCATCAGTATATTGAAGTTTATTGTTCTTGTTTAAGAAAAAAGCAAAAAAAATCTAATGAAGCATGGAACTGTCTTTTAAAGTATAATAAATAAGATTCAGATATCAGCTAATACAGACATAACACATTTAACATGATCAATCACAGATTGATCAGCCAAATACTAATAGGGAATAAAAACAGAGTGGTAGATCATTGAATAAGATTCTGTTATATAGGTGGAATGCTTCCCAAATGAGAAATTTATGATAGCTCAGTGAAGATTATAATTTCAAGAGAAGGAGGACTTGGTATGAGAAGAAACAGCCTCAAAATTTCATTTGTCAGGAAAACAAAGAATCTGAAAGAAACTGCATCTGTTAGAACAGGTTCTGGGTAAAAGCAAAAAGACTTTTCACATCTAATGGTAATTTCTACTCAGATCAAACAATATTCAAAACAGAAAACTGGCAAAACACACTACCAGAGAACATGAAAAGCAGGTAGATAGATGACACTTGTTTGACCAAAACTTAGGAAGGTAAAAATAGAGCAGTTGCCAAAAAATAAAAAAGGTATCACAAAAGAGAAAATAAAAGACAGACCACACATTTTTTCCTATAACAAACTTTGAAATGTTTGCATCTCACAAATATTATACAGTTCCATAAAGAACTGGTGAATGGTACTTCAGTGTATACACCATCAAAAACTAAAGCAAAGTGGTTTTGCACCATAGCTCAAAAAATATACACTAAGAAAACAGAGGACCAGTATTTAAACCTAATCCACCACAAGGTTTTATCATGCTAGTGGACAACTCCAGAGCCCATCTACAACCCCAACCACACCAGTCTTCAAAATGTGTTATTAATTTTTAATTAATCCTCTTCGCTCCTCGTGGAGCATAAGGCATCAATCATTCTTCTCCACTCAACTGGATCTTGGGCTAGCCAGTAGATTTCATCCCAGGTCTTTCCCATATTTTTCATTTCACCTTCGATAGTTCTTCACCACGTTCCCAGCGGTCTGCCTCTCCTTCTTTTTCCCTGTGGTGTCCATCTAAGAGCAGTGTGAGGATGTCTGGTAGTATCCATTCTCAACACGTGCCCCAACCATCTCCATCTTCGTTGTTTCACCTCATCCACTACGTTGTTAATGCCTGTTAGTCAGCTCACTTCTGTACTGGTGACACGTTGCGGCCAGTGTATGTTAAGGATGTGCCTAAGACACCTTCCTTCAAAACCCCGGAGTTGACTTTTTATCTTCTCGTTGGTCCTCCATGTTTCCGCCGCATAGAGCAATACAGAGCGGACATTCGACCTGTAGATCTTTACTTTAGTTTTCTTTACTTCAAAATGTGTAGTGAATTTAAAATACTCATGGATTGACCAGCCCAGAAGACAGAGAGAAACACAACTTAATCTATTTAATTACATCAGTAATAAAAAAAAATCATGAAACTCCAAGACAAATTTGGGACACCTCACGTGATTTCTTAAATTTGTCAATACTATGGTAGACAGCACAAGTGCCTTTACAAAAGGCCACCAATGTTGCCAAGTACCGGGGAGGAGAGGAACCAAAGTGATGTACAAGTCAACATTTAAAGAAAATACATATTTCTATTTAAAGTATGTAAAATCATGTCACACAAAGCCCTGGTATAGCTCCTGCCTGACGGTCTTAAGACTGTTGTGTTTGGGGCAGGGTGGATTGGTTTAAAATAAATCACTAAGGAGAAAACCTTTATTTCACTCATTGATTGTAATCTTGTTTTGCTTGTGTATTTTTTTTTAGGAGTGCATGCATCATCTGACAAACTGGGTATTAGCCCACAAGAGTTTATGCTTCAATCCTTTATTATACTAAGGTGCCACAGGACTCTGTCACTTCTGCAATTCCCGACTAACACGGCACCTCTCTGATTCAATTTTTTTTTTTTAAGTTTCCTAAAGGAAGATTGATTCTCATTAGTTGGTATCCACTAAAAAATAAAGTTTGTTTGCAACTAAAAAATTAACAAAAGTAGTATTTTATTGTTAATTAGTTCAATCAAACTACCCTCAGCATGATGGATAAACACAAGAAAACTTATCAAAAAATTAACAAAACATGTTTTGTATTTAAAATGGATTTATCAGACTAAGGAAGTATTATCTATAGTTAGTGAACTACACGGTTTCTGATGACTATGTCCTTCAGGATTTAAGAACAAGTACATCCCATCCTCCCACACCTGGTTTTCATTCTGAGATTGGAAGAGGAAAATAAGTTTTCACTGTTTTTTTAATTTCCAAACCATTTCTTAAATTTCCATCTAGTCAAACAGACAGAAATGAAGAAAATATTCTTTCTGCACTTACAGAAAAGCCTATTGATGTCAAAAGCTGGTTTAGCACTTCAACAAACTCTGGTTCCAGGTGCCTAGCCAGTGAGTTCCACCAGTTCAACGGTTTGATTTTCTTTAAAAAAAAAAAACATTGGCAGAAAACATGTACTAGTTCATAAATTTGTTATTTAAATGATTTTAATAGATTATAGTAAATTTAGACTTTAACAGAAGCTGTCAATTTCAAACATAGATAATTGATATTTTTAAAATCTGATTTTTTTTCTTCATTTGTAATGTTTAATCTCTTTTGTTTTGGGACCCACCTCACTGAGCCTCAAGTGCTCTTCAAAGCTTCCAAGTTCAAAGAGAGCCAGGCAGTGCCCCTAGCACATTGTCTAGCTTCTCTTGTGGAGAGCTGAGACAATGTGGTCCATCTACCTAGGATCTGTGAGTAGTACAAGCTCTTCCAGACTCCCAATAGCTTTAGCACATCCTTCCCCAAAACTCCAGTTCTGTGGATGCTCTGGGTTCACAATTTAACTCTTATGGGGCAAGTGATAGGTGAAGCAACAGACACATAGATAGACTTTTCCTAGGATTTTAAACACTATTACTCTTTAGATAGCATGAAAAATACACAGATCAAGGCAGAACAACAATATGCACCTTTATATGGAGTTCCCCAGCTCAGTTTCCTCACCATTCTGGACAATTCTTTGTGAGGATTCCAAGCTCATCGACCTGCATCTGGCTTCTCATCAGAATCATGCTGTCTCTCTTCCTCTGTTCCAAGTCACCTTCCTTCCTTTCTTCTTATGGTCCTGCACTAAGATAGGACCCCGCCCCCTGAAAGCACATCTCTCTCTCCTGCCCAATCTTCCTGTGCATCTGAGACACCCTCAAGTTTGTGTGTGCCACCCACCAACAGCCCCAGATTTCTTTCTTCTGCTGTTGGGGCCGTGTCTACATTACAGGCACTACAGCAGCACAGTTACAGCCCTGTAGCGATGCCACTGTAGAACCGTAGTTTAGGGCTGGTCTCCACTACGGGGGTGGGGGGATCAACTGCAGATACGCAACTTCAGCTACATGAATCACATAGCTGAAGTTTGCATATCTGCAGCTGACTTACCATCCGACCTCATGGCGGCGGCAGGCGGCGGCGCGTTCCCCCGTCGACTCCAGCTTGCGCCTCCCAGCAAGCTGGAGTTCCGGAGTCGACAGGGGCGCCGCGAGCGATCAATTTCTCGCGTCTTCATAAGACACGAGAAATCGATCGCCAGAAGATCGATGGCTAGCCGCCGATTCAGCAGATAGTGAAGACATACCCTTAGACACACATTACAGCAACAGAAGGAGGTTTTCCATTGTTTTACTAGCCTCACACCCGAGTGAAGATATTTAGGTCAATGGAAGCATTCTTAGGTCAATCTAACTGGGTCTACAACAGGGTGTAGCTGCAATGCTTAGGATTGTAGCACTATAGCTGTTGACCTAACTTAAGTGTAGACCAGGCCTACAGATTTTCATTTCTCCAGCTCCCGAGGACTTGCCTATACTTAGCACACTGCAATGGTGCAGCTGCACTTAGTGAAGATGCTACTCTATGCCGACGGGAGAGCTTCTTCCATCAGCAAAGGTACTCCCCCTCCCGAGAGACAGTAGATATGTCAACAGGAGAAGCCCGCCCGTCAACCTAGTAATGTCTACACTGCGGGTTAGATCAGTATAACTAGATCACTCGGGGCTGTGGAGAGTTAGGTTGGTATAACTACATTGCTATGGGGGTAAAATTGTGGTACTAACATGAGATTTCTAAGCCATCACTCTGTTCAAAAGGATTGTAGGTTACATTCGCTCTCCCATCCTTTGGCTTTCTCTATCCAAAGTATCAATTCTTCAGGATAGGAACTGCATCATACTACGTATTTGTACAAAGCCTAGTGAAATGAGGCTCAACTGTGACAGGAGCCTCTAGTCTCTCCATAATACAAATAAATAAGTAATGCTGCTACAGCATCTGTGCATGTTTTGCCAGAAAAAGTTCAGTGCCGCTGTAACTATGAAATAATTGGAGGGTCTGCTAAACTACCTGTGAGTAATGGAAGCAGTTACACAGGATAAGGACACTGCAGACATACAAACTAATTCCCTTGCATCGACTTTTGCCTCAGAAGATGAAGCAATACCTGAAAGTAATAGATCTGGGTTAGGTAAGGCATAGTCAGAGACCAAGATATCAAAGAGAGGAGACGTTTGAATAAATTAAAGAACAAAAAGTAATACGTCGCTGAAGGAATTAAAGAATGAAGCACCAAAGCTACGAACAAATTCATATACTAATTAAAATCAACTACTATACTGGAGGCTTAGAAGGTACCAAATGTTTTACTTAAAAAAAGGAGTAGGGAAAACCCTGAGTTATTATAGCCAAACAACTTTACTTTGGTACTAAGTTGGTTGAAAAGATCATTACAAATAGAACTATTAAACAACTGTAAATGAAAACTATTCAAATCTAATATTATTCTTTGACAATATATTAAAATAGTGGATGAAAGATAACCTTTGATAAAAGAATCAGAGAGGTAGCCGTGTTAGTCTGGAATAGCAGAGGTAAAGTCCTATGGCACCTTAAAGACTAACTATAAAGTTTTGGTGCCACAGGACTTTGTAACCTTTGATAAAGTTATTCACAAAAGGCTGTTAAGAAAACTAAACGGTCATGATGTGACAGCTAAAGTACTGTCATAGATTAAGACAGAAAACAAAGCAAAAGAAAGTAATATAGAAAAGAAAGCAATCAGTGAGGTGGGAACATCTGCAGATGACTACCCTAAATCACAGGTAGAAACTATAGAAGACTATGAGGAACTTAAAAGAGAACTTAGCACATGGACACACTGGTAGAAGAAATTCAATTTTGACAAAAAGATAGTGCACAGTTGAAAAAATAATTTGAATTATTCATGCATGTTGTTGGTTTCTAAATCAACTACAGCCATGCAGGAAATATTTGGCTGTTCTGGGCAATTCAAAGAAAACTTCTGTTTGATGTACTGAGATGGTCAAAAAAGCAAACAACAAAATGTTAGAAGGAAAGGGAATAGAAATTATGTCAGAACAACAAAAATGAGTAATAATCCCCAGCGCAACTTGAATACCATGTCCATTGTGGCTGTCTATCTCCACTGTCTATCTCAAAACAGATACAGCAAAGGAACTGGCTTTTTAAAAGATCTATCAGTTCATCCAGAATTTACGAGCCTGATAAAGGAATCACTTAGCAGGATTCTATGGCCCACATTATGTATTAGGTCAGATTAGATTATCGTAATAGTTGCTTCTGACTTTTAAAAAAAATCAATTAATACATGACACAAGGGGTCTAAAAATGAGATGAGTGAAAAAAGTGAAACTGGTTAATTAACAGAAAAAGACAGGTATATAAGATAATGAGTAATATGGAGAAGGAAAATCAGCCACTTTTACTTACCCTCCCATAACACAGAGATAAGAGGACAATGCAAAGAATGAAGGGCAACACATTTAAAATTGATAAAGGGTGTTCTTTGTTGGGGGTTTTAATAAAAAATGGATGAAGAAATAAAACCTCCACAGTTATGCTTTAAAAAAATAATAGTCAGGAATATAACTTGGGGCTTAAGAAAACCACTGCCAAATGTTAGAAATAAATTCTCCCTCTGGGCATACTGTTCCAGAACCGTCTACTATGGGTATCCTGCACTTATTTCTGAAGCATCTAATACTATTAGAAATAGGATACTGGGATATATAGGTCACTGATATGATGTTGTATGGAAATTTCTTATGTTCCTATATACACTTACATTACCATCAAGTATGAGACAATGCTCCTTAAGGCTGTCTCCAAAACTACCATCTGTCTCACTATCTGGCAAGGCAACTGCAGCTAAAGACATTCAAGTTAATGAAGATGTCAGAAAGAAAATTCTTTACTGCATGCTAATAATCAAATATTGAATCAGAAAGTACAGTGTTACAAACAACTTGGCGACCTGGAACATTAACATAATCAAGCTAAGGGTTTATTATGTATTTTATTCTATTGCCTTAAGAATTAAACTGACTTCCCCCACTCCCCCCCTTTCCAATCTGAAACACAACAGGCAAATAACTTCAATGCTATTGTTTGCCACTTAATAAGCACTCCAATTTGGACCACAGCTAAGTTTCATACATTACATGACAGTTATACAAGTTGTAAACCAATAGAAACAAGACCCTTGCAAACTTCATTCTTCCTTTTTTAAGCTAGCCAATTGTATAAATTGCATGCAGTGCAAGTAGATTATTTATTTTTCTGGTCAGGTGGAAATTAATTTAAATTCTTTAATTTTTATCCATTTAGGGGCTAGAACCATCCCCAGATGATACATGGCCTGAAACACAAAGTACTCTGAGCAATTAGGTTTTTGAAGCATGACAATAGGCAGTTTGCCCATGGGATAAAAAAGTCAACATGAAGACACAAGGACAATTATAAAATATAGGTAAAACAAAAAAAAAACCTCAATAAAATTGCCTTTCCAGAGGGGATTGATGAGATGCCCAATATGTCTTCTCTATGTCTGATACATTGGAATCCCTAATAAGTTAAACACAAGCTTGATTTTTTAACTAACAAAAATCTTGTGTTTAAAAACATTAAACTGGGATTCAGGAGATCAGAATTCAATTCCTGGCTCCACCACTGATTTCTTATGCTATTTTGGGTAAACTACTTAATCCCTCTGTGCTACAGTCCACCACCTGTAAAATACTGAGACGTTGCAAGGATAAATTCATGAAATGATTGTGAGGTGCTCACACACTACATTAATAGTGCATAAAATTACCTAGATAGAGTAGTACATAGATGGCCATTCATATACCTACTTAGACTGTAAACTCTTTGCTTCAGGGACTGTCTGTGTTCTGTGTGGGCAGTGCCCATCACAAAGGGGTCCTATTCCATGAATTCCTAGACACACTGATAATACAAATACTAAAACCCACCATACATGCTAGTCAGAAATTATGAGAAGGTCCAAAAGATTTGTGCTTTACCAAAAGAAATGTTACAGTAATCTTTTGGATAATGAATACTGTATTTAAAAGGAATGAAGCCATCCATATTTTTTAAATTAAAAAAAAAAATCCCCAACAACAGTTTGGGGACTGCAATTAGAAACAGGTGGGAGAGACAGAGAGAGTTTTTCCTCTCCAGATTTAAATCCCAAGCAGCAGAGCAGAAACAATCATTACTACCTATGACCATTCAGTGAGCGGCCTATTAAAAATGGCTTGGAGGTTTAAAGCCTGCTCCCAGACAACTGTCGTCTACAATATAAAAGCCACCACCAAAATGGCACCTTTCTTCACAGTCTCAAGAGCGGTCTGTAAGTGACTAGTCTTGGAGACCAAATTCCTCTCACCCTTGAAACAGGTTCCTCCAGGTCGGGCTGAAGCACACTGGTAACTCAGGGAAAGCTCACACTACTGTTGCCCACAGTAGTGTTCTGTTGATACAGAGGGAGAGTATGTGTTTAAGAGATTAAAAGTCATTAATGTCATCAAGTAAGTTTTACACCAGTCTCCTGAAAGTATAGCTGAAGTAAAGTGTGCCACTGCACATTTATCAAAAATAATTAGACTGCTGATTAAAAACAAAGCATTATGAGCCAATCAGGAGACCTCAGGGCCCAAGACACCAACTGGAAGAGTAGAACAAAAAAAACCCCCAACCAACCAAAATTACTTGTTTTTTGGTGGCTCTCAACTACTCCCTGGTTCTTGATCTGTTACCCTAGACTATAAATTAGCAGGGGAGGGGCCTTGCCTAACATATACGAAGTGCCAATCATACTGGTAGTGCCATAAAAATAATGTTGGACACTCTTCCAGTGGATTTTTTGGCTTCTGCCCAACAATGTGAACGAGAGAACACAAGAGCTATTATGCAGGTCGGGAAACGGAGGTGCAATGTATCTGTTATTAAGTACAGCTTGTATTTTCTTTCTACAAAACTATTTTAAATGGTCTAGTAGTGGCCAAACAATGTTGCATATAGTCTACAAAACAACAAATTGCCAAACCCAGTCTCTCATTCCAGGGAACACTCATGAACCTTCCACTCCACCAACATTAAATAAAGCACTGGGAATAGGCATTCACCTTAAAAACCAAAATATGCTTTTCTCTTTTGAACGAGACAAGAATCCCTGAGAGGCCCTCAGGAAGTTTAATGATGTGTGTACTAGGAGAAAAAGCAGAAAGATAATCATCCGTAGGGAAGGTATACCAGAATCACTTGGACTGACCTTATTATATACTTCCTGAATTTCTGTATTTAAGAGCAACAGATCAAATCACCAGAGTACAGCCCTGAAGAATTCTATTCCTAAGTGGATTTCTTTTTTTAAGGGCAAATGCTACTCTCAGATACATGCCGCAAACATTTCATATTTAGTCAGACAGCTAAATTCACCGCTAGTATAGAAGTGGCAATTCCCACAGACTTCACTGGAATTACAGCCACTTTCACCAGTAGTATTTTTGGTACAGAAGGTGGGCATGCCTCTGAAGGCAGAATTTGGTCCTAGGTGTTTAGTACTGGAACAAAACATTTAAGAGATTAGCTAGGGTCATTAACACAAGAACCTAATACAATTTTAAGCATGCATAGTTCCAAAATAAAGTCAGTAAGTATAAGAGTTAAGGTTCTGAATGCAGTACCCCCTTGCCTGTGATGAATGGCAATGATACTGCAGTCTGCCCCAGAGAATGGGGGCACGTGGTGACTGGCAGTTGCCTAGACTGAAGCAAGGTGGGGATAGAGAGTGGGGGCTCCCCAGAGAGAGGAGACCCTGAGACTGGGGGTGGGGGTACTGCAGGGGTGCAGCACCCTTGGAAAGAGGGCACTGGGGTCCGGGAGGGACACGGGCCAGCAGCAAGCGGGACATCAGCCTGCAGAGGGCGCTCTGGACACTGGAAGAGCTAATTCCCGGACGGACCAGCAGGAGGCGCCGGAGGGGTGAGTCACCACCCTGCTACACTCCTCCATAAAACGCCTATCCTCCTCATACCCTCTGAAGATGAAATGGGCTTTGGTGAGGCAGGGGATTAAGCAGGGATACTCATGGGTAGGGAAGTTGTGTGTAGAATAAGGTCAGATTTCCTGTGATGCTACTATTTTAGTGTTCTGGAGACCCAAAAGCACCATCCTCTGGGTTGTCCTGCAAAAAAATGCTGATGGCTCAGGACATAATGTATTGGGCTCTCTTACCAGACACAGTCTTCAACCAATTCTTCCCTTGAACAGCTCTCTACTAATGCAAACCTCTATTCACACCCTCATGTCTGCCCGAACCTCAGCTGATCCTTCCATAGTTCAAACTCCCTCTTGCTGCTCATTCTTATTACCCTCAGCCCCAAGTGCTCGTGGATGTGGAACCTGAAAAAGTTCATCTCAAGGGAAAAATTCAATGAGACTTTTAAATGCTCCCTCTATCAAAGTTAGTGATTATTTAATCACAAATTATGGAAAATTCGCCTGCCTCAAAACTGTAAGCATCTTGAATTCCAAGATTAATAGTTAAAATGTGAATCAGCAGGATTCAGCACTGCTTTGAGTGCAAATCTCAACACAGCCTAGAGCAGGGCTCTTCAAACTGGGGTGCGCAAGACCCCGCCGCTGTAGCCAATCCTGCCCGGGAGACCGCCGAACTCCCAGGTAGTCTATTTTAGTACCGGCAAAATGCTGCCACGAAAAGCGGAAGCTTCCGCTTTCTGCGGCGGCATTTCGGCAGACATACCCCCCGGGGGCCACGGAGGAAAAAGTTTGAAGACCGGTGGCCTAGAGTGCCTTCATGATATTTTACAAAGTACCTGTCACAAAGAGCTTAGCATAAAAGCACAAATGGATACGATTCAAAACACAAGTGCCACGGGATCTTTATTGCTGGAATGTTTCTCAGAACAGGAAGGTTTTGTAAGTTGTATGAAATTTAGTTAGATATGAAACACTGACATTAGGCCTCAATGAAAAGGTGCCGTCAGTGCCAATCATCTGTTGGGATTTTCTTCAAAGAAAACAGCATTATTTCTGTAATAGACTATGGCAAATGCACTCATAAGACAAGGTCCCTGTTCCAGGAATCTTATAATATAAGCTAAACAAAACACAGATAAGGGATGCAAGGAACAGATAACTAGGACTATTAAAAATATTTCTGGCAAATGAAAAATTTGTCAAAAAATACACTTCATAGAGAGAAAATAGTGACTTGTCATTACAAATGAAGTGCCTCTATGAATGACAATGAATAGTCATTCGGCTAGAGCGAGAAAAGGACTCTATAACCTGGTACTTAGGATACTCACCTAGGATGTGGGAGACCCAAGTTCAAGTCTGAAAGGATGCAAAACCCAAAGAAAAAAAAAACACCAAGAGAGGTTTACACACACGGGATATGCCTCAGAAAAAAACACCAGATTAAATCAGTTACATTATGTGGAAGATGTGATGGTGAATTTTTTAAATTTTAAGTAAATCTCTAATGCAAGAAAGGACTGAGAACTTCAGGTTATTTTCTGTGTAAACAGATCCTCCTAAGGTACGCTCTCAAAATATCGAACAGCCCTGAAGAGCTGTAAGCTAGCTTCAAGTGAAATTTTACAGAAAAAAAAACTGGTACTAATATAGCTGAATAACTAGGAGTGTTTCAAAGATGGATGAATTATAGAAAACTGACAAGATGGAACAATCAAAGCTCAAAGTGAATGCACTGAGAGATGCAGCATGGATCAGCCAGATTGCACATTATATATTTTTATTCCACTGTACCTGAAAACTGAGACAGGAAAATAGCATTAGAAATAAATAATGGTTAACACAGTATTCCATTAAAAGGAAAGACTTCATCACTGAAGCTGCAGAAAAGATCATTGCCAGTACTGTTTATTAATTGATCTTAGTGCTAAGTAGGATCAACAGAAATCATGGCATTAAAAAAAGAAACAAAAACATCTTAATCATTTGTCTTCAGCTGCCAGATGTAACAATTTAAAGCTTTGGAGAAGGATGGCTAAGAACTCAAAAGTAGTTTATATAGTGAACAAAAGCTGTGACCAATTTTTCTTCTTCAATCAAAACCACAAATTTTAATGTGCATCATCATCTTGTTCCCACTGACCACTGTTTAGGTCAGTGACCAAGTTCCTCTACTACCCCTGTCTGTTTCTGGCAAGTCTTTCAATGGTTCCCCAGCTGTGCCCCAAGATTTTCAGCTCAGCTTCCACAGATCATCGCCAGGTTGTTTTCAGGCAGCCTCATTTTCACTTGCCTTCACTTACTACTCGAGTGATGGAATCAGTTTCCATCAAAAGCACGTGGCAAATCCACCTCCTGCCAATGATTGTGCTCATATCCCCTTGGCTGCACTGTGTCAATAGATCTTGGTTTGAGAGTATTCTAGGCCAAAAGATATGGAGGATTTTTCTGAGGCAGGCTGTATGGAATGAAGACAGTTTGGACATGTCATTTTCTCATTTCCCAGCATTCTGCACTATAAAGTAATGTTGAAAGTACGCAGCTCTGATAAGTTATGTTTTTATATATGTTATGTTCATAAAGGGGTATTTTATGTGCTTCCATAAACTACAGTTTTTAGAAACATGCAAACTTACAAGAACAAGAAAACTTCAAAATTAAGTACAACACTACTGCTAACATAAACCTCTGTAACAACACATCTCCCACTGTTTTAGAGTGTTGCAGAATTAGTCTGACAGCCTATTAACTTAGCTTAATTTTGGTGTGATAATTTCCTTTACAGCTTTCAAGTTCCATCTGCAAAAACGTAGTTTACATACCCTGTTTCCCCGAAAGTAAGACATCCCCCGAAAATAAGACATACTTCAAGTTTTGCCTTTCACTGTAATATACGGTAATGTAATTTTGGGAGCAAAAATTAATATAAGACACTGTCTTATTTTCGGGGAAACACGGTAGTAGATATCACCTTTTTAATCATCATTCCTTTCACAGGCTGCTTCCTCTCAGAATGAGGGCTTTTCTACCCTTGAAATGTTACAGCGGCACAGCTGTAGCACTTCAGGGTACGTACACACTGAACAGAAGAGAAAACCCCTCCCGTCTGCATAGTTAATCCACCTCCCTGAGAGACGATAGCTAGGTCAACAGAAGAATTCTTCCATCAAACTAGTCTTGTTCACTCAGGGACTTAGGTCAGTTTAACTACATTGCTCAAGGATGTTGATTTCCCGAGTGATATAGTTAAGCCAACATAATTTTCTAGAGTAGACCAGGCCTAAGTTATCTTTTTTCAGTAATGGTAAAACCATAGGGTTTTCAGGTTTAGGTTTCATTTCTTCTTTGATAACCAGTGAAATTCATTCCTTGTGAAGTTTGAGGCTTTTCTGAAAGGCCACTTATCCTGGTCTTGTGACAAAGATTATGTCTACACTGAAGATTTTAAGGAACTCGCCCAGTGTTGATCTCACACCAGTCCAGCTCCACCTGCATTAGCAACGCTGAAAGGCATACCAAAAGCCAATGACGGGCACTTTTGTGACCTTGCTGGGTCAACTCTGAGCAGAATTAGCTGACCACATGGTAAAGATGCCGGCAATAAGTTTGGAATAGTGTTCCTACCATTACTAGGACCAATGGGTCTGCCCTTCTGCCAGACTCAAGTTGGAAAAAATCTCTACAATTCTCAACACAAACACAGTCCAAGTAGCTGTTTCTGTGCCCAAGGCTTCTAAGCCACTTCAGGTAGTTGTGAGTACATGTGAAAAGGGGAACAAGAATCTAGATTTTTCTCTATTTATTCTGAAAGAATTTAAGACTTTTAAACCAGAAGTGATCACAGTTGCAAATAAAGCAAAGTAAATGAGGCACAGCTTTGTATAACATACAGAAAAAAACCTAAAAACTTAAGAGTCTTTTGGAATGATTTTTAGCATTATAAAAGTGACTAGAATTTGATAAAATATTATATCCAATATTTTAGAAATGGCTATTTCCCATAATCCTACTGTCCTACAATTGGACCAATTCATAACTGAATGAAAAGCAACTACCTTAAGCATAATTCAGGAAAAGTGAGGTGACACTGGTAGAAATGAGGAACCATTCTGAATAAGTGACAAGAGACATGGCCTTGTTCTATTGAGGCTGTCTCTAACATTTTAGATTGAAAAAGGCCACAAAACTGTTAAAAAAAAAAAAAAAAAGGATAGTATTGTGGTTACAGAATATGATGGAGAATCAGGAGATGTATGTTTTGTTCCTGAATCTGTCACATATTTCTTCTGTGACCTTAGGCAAGTCACTTCAATACTATGCCTCAGTTCCCACATCCGTCAAATGATGGTAATACTCAATTATCTCTCAGAGCTGTTGTAGGGCTAAATTTAACATTTGTAAGCCATCTTGTAACATTTTCAGCCTACTGGGATTTTTAATTTATATATCTATACACATACATCCATGATCATTATGATATATAGATAGACAGATAGATATTATATGCACCCAGGTTTGAAAGAAATGTTCATATATAATCAAAAACAATTATAATCACACACTTAAATTGAGATTTCTATTGTTTTTCAATTAAGTTTTCAAAACAAATCTGATTTCTCTTCCATTTCGAGTTTTATATTGATAACCAAGGGATCTTAAAGTGACTTACAGTGCATTCTACCAAGAGCAGACACTGAAAGATCCCAAATGGCACCAATCTGAATGATCTATCAGGATGAGAGCAAGGCAAACAAACAGAATGGAAAGATAGAGAACATTTACTGCATCATATAGCAAATATCAATCTTTAGCAAGATGGTGACATTTAGCCTTTTCCACTACTGCTTACAATTTTTTCCAACATGATATTTATTCACAGCTTCACATGCTGAAAGAATCTCTCTATTCTCCGGAAATCACATTATTTAAAAAATGCTTTTTTAAGCAGTAAACAGGACATAAAGACCTAGTTTTTATTCCTCACCAGTAAAGGCAATTGGAACTGTTTCACAAACAGATTAGTGTATTACTTTCATCACTACATCTTTCAAAGCTGTAAGCATAATTTAAACAAGCAGATCTTTGCTTGATGATTGGAATTATCTACAATAGTAATAAAGATATGAAAAATTCTGCTTTCTCCATTTAAAGTAGTCTGACAACCTTACCTCAAGAGTTTCATGGACTAACATGTCGCCAGCAATAAACATGTCTATGCTATTTCATTTTGTATAAAAAAGTGTGAGAGCCCATGCTTCAATGGAAAAACTGATCTAGTGCTGCAGTCTCTATAAAACTTTGGATACCTATATGTGGGAATCGAAACTCAGCAGCAGTCATCAAAACAGTCACATTATACACAACTTTTAATAAAGGGCATTGTGAGGACAAATGGCAGATATCTTTTCAACAGACATTCTGGTTCTCTCAAGACTAATCCCTATTTTATTTATTCAGCTTTATAGAGAAATATTCGTACAGAATTGTTTTCTTTACAGCAGTATAAAACACACCCTGACATGTAGTTTACTCAGATTGTATGTAAATTGCAACACTCCATTGTCCCTTCATTTGTAATTCCATTCGGCTAACAGACATAATTGAAACCCAAATAAAAATTGAGAGATGTGAACCATTACAATATACAGCGGAACCCCACAATATCGCGCTATAGCGCGAATCCGCTTATGATGCGGGGAGCACAGGGCTCCCGATGGCGGCGGCGCGTGGCACTCTGATGTTGCACAACCCCGCAATACCGCGACCCCGCATTTACCGCGATCAGGTATTTTTGGATCCCGATCGTCGCGGTATTGCGGGGTCCGACTGTATATGTAACTAATAGGTCCATTGTGTGCCCTAGTTTTACAGTCCAGTTCAAGGATGAAAATACTTGGCATACAAACATGGATTCTTTTTTAACATTCTATTTAAATAGAAGGGACTGTCTATTTTGTATCTTACAAAGGGGTTGTAGCCATGTTGGTCCCAGGATATTACACAGACAAGGTAGGTAAGATAAAATACTTTTATTGGAACAACTTCTGTTGATGAAAGATACACTTTTGAAGTACACAGAGTTCTTCTTCAGGTCTGTGTGGCTCGAAAGCTTGTCTCTCAACAGAATTTGATTCAATAAAAGATCTCTCAACATCTTGTCTTTCTATTCTGTGTCTTGTTAAGTATAGCAGCAGCAATATATACCAAAACATCCTATACTTATTATACAGAAGATAATCTACAAAAGAAGTTTAAACAAAAAAGTGACCAAATATTTACTTTATGTAATACCAGTAATGGAAGATGAAGTCTGGCTGATATGTCGACATTAAGTATTTCTAATGTGCTTATCACTGAAGTATTCTAGGTGCCATGGACACTTCTGCCTGTAGGTTAGCACAAAAAATAGGGTGTTTTTTTTTAGAGGGAAGGGAGAGAAGTGGAAGGAAATCACAAAAACAATACAAGTGTTGTCTTAATTTCAGTGAAAGCACTTTTGTATTTAAATATTACCTGAAGCATTGTTTGTGCCTGCTAATCAGAAACCGAACCTGACTACAAACAATATTAACTTTACCTGTATTTTCAGTATTCAGCAAATTGAAATCCGAATTCTTTTAAAGGTGAAAAATAAATCAGATTACATCTCTCTATAGAAACAGGTAATAAGATTTGAAAAATAAACTTTAAAATGACTATGATCCCCTTTAAAGGGTTATAGCATTCATAAGAACTCTACTGCTAAGTGACCTGCATGCTTATAACATTACAAAATAAGCAATAAGAAAAACATGACACTATAAAGGGACACAACAGGTAATCTTACTGCTGCAGAGAGCAGAATTAGTCTCATTTTTGGAATACTAGATCTAGCAGTGCCAGAAAGTAGCACATGGACCCTGCATGAGAGAGCCTCACAAAGGCAGTATTTCTCAATCCTAGCAGGGGGACACAAAGCTACAATACAAGATCCAGCAAGAGTCACAGATTATAAGGCTAGAAGGGACAAATGGTGAAATGATAATCCCAAGGACAAAGAACAGGTAGAAATAACAATATAGCGATCTACCCTGCCAAACTAAATAGGAGTTCAATTCCAATCAGTTGTTCTCCAAACCACTGCCCTGGAATGTAGTGAAAAGTGTACTCCATTCCTAAATAAGAATATAGATCAGAAGGACCTTGTGTCACTGGCTCCACATTCAGGGACCACTCTAGAAGTCTGACACAGCACCGAAAGGAAGCTCTTCAACCAGAGTGTTAGTTGGCAACAACAAAATACTTAACTAAAACAGGAGGTTGAAAAGAAGAGGAGACACAAGACTCCAGCAAGGACACAAAACATCCTCCTCCTCCCACAACTGTCATTTTTAACTTGGCTTTTTAAGGGAACACTCAAATGCAATATAGAATTTTTTTTTAAATGTCTTCAAAGTTGAGGTCCCTTGAGCTCACTCCCTTGCCAATATTTGCAGTTTTATTATACTTTTCAGAATCCTCCCCCCATCTCTCCCTCTCCCCCTATTGCTGAATGACATTTTCACCAAACAGTAGGAAATGATTCAGTGACTGAAAAGGAGAAGCAGTAGCAGTGACTCTTCATAAAATACTGTCAATTCCATAAGGCTAAACTGGAAAAAAAGGAGAATTATTTCCCCCCTCTAATCTATCCATTACAAGTAACACTTAAAAGTGTTGTAACAATAGATTAAGTTATCTAGAGAGGTGTGCAATTTTTAACTTCTGAAAGTGTTTCCAAGTTTTAGTGACATTTCTGAACAAAAGGTCAAATATCTTAAATACATGCAAGCCACTTTCAGGAAACAAGATCAATTTACAGTATTAGTAGATACATTTTTCCTATCTCCATGGGGACAATAAGCAGTAAGTGGTTACCTCCTATTTAACTAATAAACAGCTATTAGAGAGCTTTCATGGAAGAAGACTATACAGTACACTTAACCTGTCTGATCTGACAGCTGATGAAGAGCTTTAGGAACACTTGGCTGCAGCCTGCACCTGCAGGTGGAAGATAATAAAACAAACCCTTTCTCTTCCAGCTGATATGACAAACAGCAGATCCATAGCTCTAAAATGTTCTTTAATATTACATTAAAGATCTTTTAAGCTGCACATAAGTCATCACTGATAGAAAACAAGCACCTCCTGTTACAGCCAGGAGGCCTCATTACTTTAGAAGGATGGATGGGGCTCTGTATAGATATGTCCTTAAGGATCTGCCATATAAAAATGTACTTTTTCTTTAATATTGTTAAAAAAAAGAGAGAGAACCTGCACAATTCAAAAGATTTTCCCTCTTCGGCTGACTGAAGAATAAAGACTTTGGTTTCAAATCATAAGTGAATTGAGTTATATGTACTAAACTCTCCTAGCACACGCTAGTTAATTTTCATTTCACTGACAGGTCATGTCAATTTAAATGCAGCTCATATAAGCATGTTCTTGATACTATATAGTACAATCTCTAATTATACATAAGAATTCAGTAGTTTTGACATGCTATGAATTTTGGATGCTACTTAAGGCAAAGCTAAAGAAACCCACTTTTAAAAGAGAGGGGTTTTTTTTGGGGGGGGGGGGGGATTTAAGGGATACCTGGTTTGTGTGTGTATGAGATCACATTCTGTAACTCCCAGAACTTTTATTCTAAATGGCATATTCCTTTACCCTCCTCAGACTAATTACCAAAAAGGAGAAATGTCACCTGTAATACTAGCATTACACCATAACATCACCTTCTTAGTCTACCCAGATTTCATTTGTTGAGCCCCCTGCAATGGCTGCCTGCCACCTTACCACCTCAAACAGTCAAAAAAAGGTCCCCATCCAAACTCTGTTTGCGGTACGCCCTCCCCAGGTCCTTGTCAAGGTCTCACTGCCCAACCAGTTCCAAGTTTCCTCCTCACAGCCAGGCTCCTCATCAGATCTGATGCTCCTTTCTCCCCACACCATATTGGTTCCCACTCTCATTCGCAGTCTGCTCCAAACCCTGCAGACAATCCCAGTCTGCTCCAAACCCTGTTTCAAGCTTCCAAGCACCCCCACATGCGCCCTGTTCCAGTCCATCTCACCCCATCACCTCCCAGTCTCAGTTCTCACCCCCAGGCTCCTTGCTCCCATCTATCCTCTAGCTCAGTTCTTCTCCCCGGGCATTCGATTCAGGCAGCTTACTCCTCTATGCTGCCCTGACATAGTAAGAGGGTTGTTAAGAACACAGAAGCAGGCTACCTGATTTCAGTTCCAGTACTTAAATCCAGCATGGTCCCTAGTTACTCATAGTTCTGACTGTGCAGAAAGATGTGTTCACCCCCGGGGTGAAGCACTCCCAGTATAGATAGAATCTAATAAATTTAGCTGGGAAGGTTTAGCAAATCTCTACTAAAGAAGCACAAAGGGATATTTCAAAGGGTTACAACTTGGTCAAATTTGGACAGATATTCATGAGGACAGTAAAAGGCACGTCCTCAACATAAAAGCCCCTTTCCCTGCCCTCACTAGCATATTTCAAGTCCCTGCTCTGAAGAACAGGGGTACTAGAGATTTTTAAAATAAAAGTCACCCAAAAACATTTTTTTACAGGGACAAAACACATTTTCCTCTAGTCTTGTGCTCTGAAACAGCTTAACAATTTTGTATACATTTAAAAAATAAAAAAAAATCAGCCTGACACACACACCCAGCATGGAGAACTGTAATGGGAAGTGGTGGGCAACCTTAATCACACCCTGCCCCAGAAAAGGAACATTGAAGGTGGGTCCTCCAGACCTGCCTAGAAAGGCTGCATGGAAGCAGCCAATGAGAGCGCAGCAGGCTCAGTTATAAGGCGCTGGAGGGCCTGATCAGCTCAGTGGATGGACGGGATCAGAAGGCTGTGAAATTGCACAGGTAAAGAGGCTTGAGAGAGACCCCGGTCAAGTAACGATGGACTGTGAAGTTCTCCAGGTAGAAAGGCCTGTGAGAGAGAACCCTAATTGAAAGGGAGCAGAGAATGTTACAAGTTCTCCAAGCAAACAGGCCTGAGAGAAGACCCTGAGGAATCAGGAGAGAGGCTGAAAAACTCTCCAGGCAAGGTGACCTGAGAGAGACCCTGCTCAAACAAAGAGCCCAAGAAGGTGATGGGACTGAGTGAGAAGCAGCCCAAGGGGGAACAGCAGAAACTATTAAAGGGAAGCAGCATATGGCTGCTGTTTATAGGGTTCCTGGAGTGGGACCCAGAGTAGTGGGCAGTCTTGGGTCCTCCCGCTGGCTGCTGAGGAAATGGCCTAAGGCCCAACAAAGGGATAAGACTCAGTACTAAAAGCCCAAGAACAGGGCTAGAATTTAAACAGGCCCAGAGATGGGGCTGAAGATCCCAGAGAGGACCAACCATTTGTTGGATGTTGTTACCCCCAGAAGGGGTTTATTCATGCATATTAATTGAGAGACTTAGTTGGAGGGCTGAGCCACTGAAGACCCACCTGACAAGGGCAACAGCTGACAGGAGGCCCCAGGAAGAGGAAAGAGTGCAGGATTGCACCCGGGCAACAGGAAGTGTTCAAGAGAGATGAGTGCACTTCATCACCAGAGTGCAATAAGCCATGCTGATAACTCATCGCTACACACTACTACTTTGTCTGGCAGAATGTTCTATGATAAATCATGCAGGACTGAAAATACCTCCTCTTCTCTTGCTTAAAAATATCATATTCCACACTTTTCCACACTTGAGAAAGCCAGTGAGACTACACCTAAAATACCACAGCTCTGAGAACCTAAACAGCAGAAATATAAGCCAGGTGCCAGCAGCTTTATATTTTTGGTTTCCCAAAATTTAGCTAGTTATTGCTGGGAGGAGGGTGTTTAAGAGCACAAAATCCATATTGTTTGTGAAGAGGGTCATTAATTGAAGGTGCCACCCACCCAATAGTCAGCAAGGACATGGCAGGTTATATTTTTCCTGGCACTCCCCTGTTGGCAGCCACTCTGGACCTGCGGTGGTCTGTCCCTTCTGTAACTTGGCACTATGACCAGATCACATTTTATGTATGCTTTTTTCAGGGTATATAGAGTCCAACAATTGGGGAGTCCTCTGGTCATGGAAAGGGGCTTTGTGTCTACCCCCCTAGTTTGAGATCCTGGAATCCTGCCCCTTCTATCCTCAGGTTTCTCTCCCCTAGGCTCCCCGTATCACGGGTCTGCTTCTGTCTTTGGCACTCCCTAGAGGTTGGTAGGGGAATCTAAGCCCACCCTCTCCACTGGTTCTGATCCAGAGCCCACTGTAAGTGGCTAAGTCCTGCACCACCAAATGCTCTACTGCTGCCTTCATGGATCACTTCTTACCAGATCCCTGTTTCTCAATAGGAAAAGTAGCTGGAATCAAAGATAAAGTCTCAGACCTTCTGAAAGTCACATCCCTCTCCCCTTTGAGTCCCACCTCTCAGGAACCCCTGCAAAACCCCCTTCTCACAAGTTCAGAGTGCAAGTCAGTCTGCTGCCCTCCTGAGCTGGGCTGCTCTCCCTTTGAGATCCTCCTCCAAGCCATGCATGCTTTGCAGGTATGGTAGAGTGGGGCTGTCTGGGCCCAAAGCAGCTTAACCCCTTCTTTACCAGTAGTGTTTGTATAGCCCATCATACTGTGCAACATAAAAAAGTTCTGTTCCTCATAACGTGTACACAGTTTCTAAGCAACCAGATAACGTGTTGCATATAGTATCTTCATAATTGCTGTAAAAACATTTTTGCTATATCTGCATTGCTAAATTACTGAGGGGAAAAAAAAAAAAAAAAAGACTTCCAGCAAATATCTGCATTCAGTAAAACCTAATAGAGCGCTTAGAGCTTGGGATAGGTTAGCGTGAAATTTAATTTTGGCAAATCCATCTGAGACCATGGAAGCATATAAAATGCTGTACATTGGAATTGCCTGTTTTACAGAACATCTGGAAACAAAATGGTACTTCTAAATGAATACCTATTAAAGGAGAAAACACTGCCTGTGCACAAAAAGTTACCAGAGAAAGAACTGACCACTAAAAGCAGAACTAAGTAGACCTACATTAATTAAATAATTGTTAAAAACACTGCTGTGGTAAACAGGAACAATCTATTTTCTCCTCCCTTTAGTTTTGTCTTGAGTCTCAAAAATATTGCTTGGTTTTCCCAAGATGTGAGCCATAAAACTAGTAAAATGACACTGGGCACACAAACTTTCCAACCCACTGCTTGAGAATGTCCATGTTGCACTCTTCCACTATGCCTACCTACTCTGATCCTGATAATTTCAAGACTACAACAGATAACACAAACCCCAGCTCTCCGAACAGCAGAATCCCTGTGAATTTCAAAACAAATTTTCCTATACTGGGTGGGGAGAGATCTAGCTATGCTGAGAGCCAGGACCAGCTTGAAACTCTGCAAAACTCTAGCCAGACCCACCAGCCAAGCACAGATGAGCCTCATGAAGGGGAAAGCAGCTCGATAAGTATGTGCATGTATTTTCCCTTACAAAGTTTAACTGTAAAGATAGTACCCAGACCATCCCCAAGTTAGGACACAGGTATCAACTTTTCACTGTTTTACTCATGCAAGATATAGCAGTACCACAAGCATTGCCCTGGAAGGTACAGAAGGAGTGCATGTAGAGCAGTTTGTTTACATAAATAGTAATGTCCCTTGTATCACAGTAAGGGCCCTGGAATCCTAAGAGATCTCAATGAAATTTTTATGTAAATACCCTACAATCCTCTTCCAAGGATGTATGCCTTTCCCCCCCCCTCTGTGGTAGGACACCTTCCCATGCCATTCTGCACTGAGTTTGGCTGGAACCATCACAGTAAACAGGCGAGCGGCACATGGATCCAGGCAGTTTTGGGACATCAATGGCAGCTGTGCCTTTGTTACCCTCGGTGAGATATCAGCTAAAATCACCATGTGTGGAAAATAGTTCCAGTATTCAGAGCCATTGCCCCTATACTTGAACCCATGGAAATACGGCCTGAAATGTTATTTCATGCAACCGAAAATCTTAATGCCCTCTTCCTTCCCTCCCCCATGCCCTTCTGGGCTATATCCACCATGGCTGGGACTCAAATGAAGTGCTGTACAGAGGTACTCCAAAGCTGAAGTGTCAATAAAAATATATTTTTTTAAAATTTAGAATAAGGGAACGGAGCTTTGAAATTCATCTTTCACTGCCCAGTACAGCTTAACTCCAACAAGACAATCTGTCTGTTTTATCTGTGGCTACTGAAATTGCAGCCTGGGGAGGGGGAGGGGGGACCCTCCATACAGGCAGAATGCCTGACCTTGAGGAGGAGGACAAAAGGAGAGGGCTAAGGAGGATATGTTTAGCGAGATCCTGCAAGCAGTGTTGCATCAGATCAGAAACTCGGGGCTTAGTGGACCAATATGACATACGGCATGCAGAGGGATAGAGAAAAGACAGGAAAAAAATGGGGAGACAGTCTGGTATCCCAACAGGAAAAGAAAAGGAAGGTGCAGGACAACAGCTACCACTATAGATTTTCCAACCCCAAAATGATCCCATGCTGCGCGCTACCAGAGTGCAATTGCCACTTGCTTCTCAACTGCCAATGCAGCTCTCATTCTAGTGTCCTTGAGCTGGAAGGCTGGAGTGAGCTCAGCAGACAGATCCAGAAATAGAATTTTCAGATGCAAAAGGCAGCAAAAGGCAACATTCATCATCCCAAACCAACATATTACACTGCTATCTCACCAACCAGTGCTTGTTTCTTAGGCTCAGAAGCAGTGCTCCACTCTCTGCAGCTACTCTGTGAATGCCACCAACAGCCATGAATTGTTTTTCACTATATCCTTTAACAATCTGTCCTCACAGATACAGAATTTTGGATTTAACTGTAAATGCACTAAATGTTCCATAGCCGAGAACATGTCAAAACATGCAACTGAACTTTTGGTGTTCAGTAGCAGGGTCCACACAACGAGTTATTGTGTGGCGAGCTGGTGCACTGTAGATTCACATCCTGCCTTGCGGTTCACTAACTGTGTAGACAAGCCATTATTAGTTCACCTACTAGTACCCAAACAGTGCATTTCCATCTGTCCCAAAGAATGCATCAACAAAATGGCAGAAAGTTTAAGAACAGACAATAATTATTTACTGATCTGCAAGTAGTTTTATCAGGTTATACTAAAATACACACATCGAAATTTGGAAATGCCTACCCATAGTGCAGCACTCAAAATGGTGCCTGCTGGGGGATCCGGGAACTGTGGGATAGGTACCCACAGTGCAACGCTCGTTATGCCGACGCTTGCAAAAGTTGTGCGGACAGACACTGTCGACTTGCTGTGCTTTGCTGTGCTTAGTGGGGACACACAAAATCGACTGTATACAGTCTGCTTTACAAAATCGAATTAAAGGAAATCGACCTACTGCTGTAGTGAAGACATACCCTAAAACAGTTTTAATAACACAAATTAATAGGAATACATCCTCTATAGTGGAGAATAAGAGATTATATTACACTTTCAGGGGACTGGGTGAAAAAACCTAATACATTCAATCTCTGATTAACATAAACAATACAAAACAAAATAATTTTACTTTTTGCTTCAAAGTTTTATTCTATTTTCCACTGAAATATATACCCCACCAAGGCTGTTTGTGATAGTCCACTCAATTAAGATATGTAGCACATAAATTAAGAGGTCTTTCATTTCCTATGCATACTATTGTCCTCATATACTTTTGGCATCTAGTGACATGAGTGCCAGGTTAAAAATTAGAGTGACAAAATGAAGACTTTGACAACTTTAGCAGGCTACTGGGTTAGAAGACATTTCACCCTCTAATAATAAAATTTTACGCTGATACTGAAATGCTTTGGGTGAAAGGTTCAAACTATACACCACTGAAAACAGAACAAACTTAGAGAGACCGTGGCAACCAACTGCCATCAACATGCTGCAAGACAGCAGGGGTGTGAATATTTTAGTCAAGGATGCAAGGACAAATCCCTACTCAACTAAACTGTCTTGTGATCTTTAGCATGCATTCCTGTGATGACTTCTAATCCCTATCTGATCAGCCAGCCATTCAATGCACTTTAGCAAATCTTTTCAAGAGACTGTAAATTAGTGACAGCAAACTTAAACAACCAAAAGCTTTGATTAAACGTGTACCTTTTCCAAGATTAAGAGTGGCCTTGCCTGGACCCTTTAAAAAAGTGACACCATCCAAGCATGGCCATCTGAGGCCTTGGCTACACTGGCACTTTATAGCGCTATAAAGCCACCGGGAGTGCTATAACCTCCCTACCCGTCCACACTGGCGAGGCACGTCGAGCGCTATAAGGCTGAGTTTATAGCGCTACTGGTAATCCACCTCTGCATGGAGAATAAGGGCTGTAGCGCTCCCGCCGTAGTGCTACGGCACGAATGTGGACATGCAATGTGCATTAATTAG